>CM059791.1:58983169-59158631 GCA_030435695.1 Brachymystax lenok tsinlingensis
TACATTTGGTTTTATATTACATTGAGTTTATATTATATTGGGTTTATATTACATTATGGCTAGAGTATTACATTTGGTTTGATATTACATTGGGTTTATATTACATTGGGTTTATATTATATTATGGTTTAATTTACATTGTGTTTATATTACATTGGGGTTTAATTTACATTGGGTTTAAATTATATTGGGATTTATATTACATTATGGTTTAATTTACGTTGGGGTTTATATTACATTGGGGTTTAATTTACATTGGGTTTAAATTACATTGGGATTTATATTACATTATGGTTTAATTTACATTGGGTTTATATTACATTGGGGTTTAATTTATATTGGGTTTAAATTACATTGGGATTTATATTACATTGGTGTGTTTAATTTACGTTGGGGTTTATATTACATTGTGTTTATATTACATTATGGATTTAATTTACATTGGGTTTATATTACATTGGGGTTTAATTTACATTGGGTTTAAATTACATTGGGATTTATATTATTACATTTATGGTTTAATTCTACAAATGGGATTTATATTACATTGGGTTTTATATTCCAACATCCTCCAGACACCAGTGATCTCAGAGTTGAGGTCCACTTCTTGACATGGTTTCATTACACAATCATGTGGTTTTCAGTCTTTCTAAGTTCACACTGCAGGGAATTGTTAATTTATCAACAACAAAGAAAATGCTGCGATGACAGAATTACGGAATCCTGGAGGGACGGACGTATTAAACAAACTGAAACCGCTTTTTCTACTGTCAGTTTGTCTCCCGGCATGTCAAAGGGAAACAGACAGAAACAGTCAAGTCTAATTTAGCTAATGAACTTTAATTCTCACAGTGCATAAATACTGTAGTTTTACGATAATGGCTCGCTTGATGTCGGCACTGTTGGTGAAAGTCTGACTGCATCCCAAATGGCACCATATGCCCTATTAAGTGCACTACTTTTGACCAAGGCCAATAAAGCTCCTGTCAAAAAGTAGTACACTACACAGGGAATATCTTTGCATTTGGGACGCTTTCTGTCTTTCTCTATGTTTAACATTACTGGGCTTCTGAGATCATTTATATAGGCATACTCTAATATAGCTGGAGTAGAGGAGAGGAGAGGAGAGGAGAGGAGAGGATAGAAGGTAGAGGAGAGAAGGAAGGGAGGGAGGAGAGAAGGAATGGAGAGATGGGAGGAGGGGGAGAGAGGAGAGGGGAGGAGGGGAGGAGAGGAGAAGAGAGATGGAAGGGAGAGAGTAGAGAAGGAAGGGAGAGAGGGAGGAGGGGGAGAGAGTAGAAGGGAGGAGAGGAGAAGAGAGATGGAAGGGAGAGAGGAGAGAAGGAAGGAGAGAGGGGAGGAGGGGGGGGGAGGGAGGAGAGAGGGGAGGAGGGGAGGGAGGAGAGAGGTGAAATGTTTGTCCTGTCAGCACCAAGGAGGCCCGCCTGCCATCACACATTAGGTCACACAGACACCACACACACACACACACACGCACACACACGAGCACACACACGACGCATCGCACACGCATGAGCAGACTCACATGGTTAGCCCGACAGACCGTGAGGAAGAGGAGGGATGAAAAGGAAGGCAAGAGGAGGGTGAAGAGGGATGGAGGTAGAGTAGGTTGCTTTGTTTTGACAGGAATGTTCTGAAGTGACCAGATGGCCGTGGACAGGTGAACATTACCACTGAGAAAAGGTGACCTGTGTGTGTGTGTGTCCATCTGACTAAAGGTGACCTGGTCTGTCACATTTTGACTCTGTTACTGTGTAGAACACTGCCAGACACACCTATGCGGCTCTCTCTCCCTCGCTCTTGCCTCTCTCTCTTCCACCTCTCTCCTCCCTCTCTCTCTCTCTTTCACTCTCCCTCTCCTCCCCCATTTACCTCTCTCTCTCTCTCTTTCCCTACTCTGCTTGTCTTTTCATCCCCGCCTCATCTCCCTCCTCTCCTCTTCTATCCTCTCCTCCTCTCCTCCTCTCTCATCTCCTCCTTTCTCATCTCCTCTCCTCCTCTCTCATCTCCCTCCGCTCCTCCTCTCTCATCTCCTCCGCTCCTCCTCTCTCATCTCCTCCTTTCTCATCTCCTCCTCTCCTCCTCTCTCATCTCCCTCCGCTCCTCCTCTCTAATCTCCCTCCTCTCCCCTCTCTCATCTCCTCCTCTCCTCCTCCCTCTCATCTCCCTCCTCTCTCATCTCCTCCTCTCCTCCTCCCTCCTCTCCTCCTCCTCCCTCCCTCCTCTCATCTCCTCCTCTCCACTCCTCCTCCCTCCTCTCCTCCTCCCCTCTCATCTCCCCTCTCTCCTCTCCTGATCGACCTGTGAAGGCGATCTAGAACATGCCCGCTTTCTATGACTACATTGGAAGACCTTCATAGTTACAGAAACTTTCCAAATTAAGCAATGGGATGTGTTACTCATTTTCAGGTTGAATGTTACTGTCACGCCTGATCTGTTTCACCTGTCCTTGTGGATTGTCTCCACCCTCTCCAGGTGTCGCATATTTTCCCCAGTGTATTTATCCCTGTGTATCCTGTCTCTCTGTGCCAGTGTATTTATATCTGTGTTTCCTGTCTCTGTGCCAGTGTATTTATCCCTGTGTTTCCTGTCTCCCTGTGCCAGTGTATTTATCCCTGTGCATCCTGTCTCTCTGTGCCAGTGTATTTATCCCTGTGTTTACTGTCTCTCTGTGCCAGTGTATTTATCCCTGTGTTTCCTGTCTCTCGGTGCCAGTGTATTTATCCCTGTGTTTCCTGTCTCTCTGTGCCAGTGTATTTATCCCTGTGTTTACTGTCTCTCTGTGCCAGTGTATTTATCCCTGTGTTTCCTGTCTCTCTGTGCCAGTGTATTTATCCCTGTGTTTCCTGTCTCTCTGTGCCAGTGTATTTATCCCTGTGTTTCCTGTCTCTCGGTGCCAGTGTATTTATCCCTGTGTTTCCTGTCTCTCTGTGCCAGTGTATTTATCCCTGTGTTTACTGTCTCTCTGTGCCAGTGTATTTATCCCTGTGTTTCCTGTCTCTCTGTGCCAGAGTATTTATCCCTGTGTTTCCTGTCTCTCCGTGCCAGTGTATTTATCCCTGTGTATCCTGTCTCTCTGTGCCAGTGTATTTATTCCTGTTTTTCCTGTCTCTTCTGTGCCAGTGTATTTATCCCTGTGTTTCCTGTCTCTCTGTGCCAGTGTATTAATCCCTGTGTTTCTGTCTCTCTTTGCCAGTGTATTTATCCCTGTGTTTCCCTGTCTCTCTGTGCCAGTGTATTTATCCCTGTGTTTCCTGTCTCTCTGTGCCAGTGTATTTATCCCTGTGTTTCCTGTCTCTCTATGCCAGTGTATTTATCCCTGTGTTTCTTGTCTCTCTGTGCCAGTGTATTTATCCCTGTGTTTCTTGTCTCTCTGTGCCAGTTCGCCTTGTCGTTAGCAGCGCTTCCCATTCTCCTGCTTCTCTTTTCTAGTCCTCCCTGTTTTGACTCTTGCCTGTTTCTAGACTCTGTATCCGCCTGCCTAACCTTTCTGCCTGCCTTGACCACGAGCTTGTCTGCCACTCTGTACCTCCTGGACTCTGATCTGGTTTTGACCTTTTTGCCTGTCCGCGACCATTCTCTTGCCTACCCCTTTGGATTAATAAACATTTGTAAGACTCAACCATCTGCCTTCTGTGTCTACATTTGGGTCTCGCCTTGTGCCTTGATTTGTTACATTAGTTTGTAAGATAGCCAGTACTTTAGGCTATTCACTGTCTTACAAAAGTAATATTGTGTTGTGTTTGGTTGGACAACACAACCAAATATCAACATTTAAAGGAGACGTGTCTACTGCTTGGATAGTTCCATCTGACCCACTTTCTTAGTCCCATTCTATAACTTTTATCTTTAGTTGAGAATCCCAACATAGGGCTCCCGAGTGGCGCAGCGGTCTAAGGCACTGCATCTCAGTGCTAGAGGCGTCACTACAGACACCCTGGTTCAGTGGTCTAAGGCACTGCATCTCAGTGCTAGAGGCGTCACTATGGACACCCTGGTTCGATTCCAGGCTGTATCACAGCGGTCTAAGGCACTACATCTCAGTGCTAGAGCCGTCACTACAGACACTCTGGTTCGATTCCAGGCTGTATCACGGCGGTCCAAGGCACTGCATCTCAGTGCTAGAGGCGTGTCTACAGACACCCTGGTTCGATTCCAAGCTGTGATTGGGAGTCCCAATGTATCTTCTGCTTGGATAGTTCCATCTGACCCGCTGTCTGGCTTTAATTCCAGTTCGTCTACTAATGTATATGTTGGATTCACATCTCCATCTCAACCAAACATCTATGTTAAGGAATCTATCTTTAAATGCACTTTAATTAAATAAAGTTTGATTTGATTTAGTCATATTCTGTAATGTAGATTTTTCTTTGGGGGGTTGAGATGGAAGACGTGAATCTAACATATCAATTATTACATTTTTTTGGGGGACAAACTGGCATTAAAGCCAGACTAAGTCAGTTGGATCTTACTGTTTTCCAAGCAGAAGATAAATCAGAAAATACATTCCTTCCAATGTTGACATCAGTTTGCTTTGAAAACCCCAAAACTCAATTAAAAACCTCTAAATATCATTCCGTTTTGAAATCAACCAGAGCTTGGAAAACGCTGGGCCTATTGTATATGTCAAATGTTTTGTTGAATTCTGGGTTGAAGTGAAACAATAACTGGTCATGACTTTGCAAATTGCTACCTAGGAGGCCTAAATCTGAGTGATAAAGTAGAGTCACATTTAATTAAACCTTCCCTTTGGAATGAGGTAGAATGAGCAACATTGAATCAATTTCGTTTTTGGGTGGAGATCTCTCGACAATCATTCACATGGTTAACTTCAATCAATTCAATCAATCATTCTCACGATAGTACACTGTTAATAGTCAGTGACAAATTGAATAGCTAAGCAGGGCTTGGCCTTGACCACGGAAAGTAGGAGGGGCTGCCTCCTACTTGCAAATCATGACAAAAACAAAGTTCGGCCATTTTTAGAACAACAACATGATTAACCAGTCATAACTAGCCAATGGCAATGCAGATTACACAGTAAGCAACCAATCGATTAAACACAGGATATGACATCATGGAACACCCTGCTTCTTCGCATCATGATTACCATGATATAATCCTGTTGTTGAAATTTCCCCTTCAAAACAACAGTTTAAATCCAGAGTAGATTCCACGTCACATTATGTTGACAAATTACACTGAAACAACGTTGACTCAACCAGTTTGTGCCCAGTGGGAGGGAGGGGCACGCACGGTTAATCGAATATCCGAAACGGACGTTAGTATTTCAAAACATTGCGAGAGCATTTCATAACAATATAAATAAATCATAGACCTATTTTAACAACTGAAAAGGCTTTGTCTAAATTAAATTAAATTATCTTTTGTGACATTACGACATCCTCCTGCACTGCTGCTAGAAAACAGAAAGGCAACAACTCTCTCTTCTCGTGTAGGCTGTGTTGTAATCCAGCTCCCACGTTTTATTTAACAAATGTGTTTTTCCACTACACGGATATCGGGGAAAATAGTGGACATTATTTTAAATGCTCATCCCTAATATGCTGCAGATGTCGGACACACACACACATAAAAAACACAACTGAATTTTTATGGTTCAACTTTAGCCAAGCGCTTGCCATCGTCCATATGATTGGAGCATATTTGAGTTTCGACAGCACCTCACTGTGCGTGCGTGCGTGCGTGTGTGCGCGTGTGCGCGTGTGTGTGTGTTTGTACTGCGGGATCTGTCATTTGAGTGTTAAGGCTGCAGCTCCACTCACCCTCCAGATGAGGACAGAGAACTAGCTCAAGGAGTATATGTAAATATCAGAGAGAGAGAGAGAGAGAGAGAGAACTGCAGAGAGAGAGAGAGAGAGAGAGAGAGAGAGAGAGAGAGAGAGAGAGAGAGAGAGAGAGAGAGAGAGAGAGAGAGAGAGAGAGAGAGAGAGAGAGAGAGAGAGAGAGAGAGAGAGAGAGAGAGAAATGCAGAGAGAGAGAGAGAGAGAGAGAGAGAGAGAGAGAGAGAGAGAGAGAGAGAGAGAGAGAGAGAGAGAGAGAGAGAGAGAGAGAGAGAGAGAGAGAGAGAGAGAGAGAGAGAGAGAGAGAGAGAATGCAGAGAGAGAGAGAGAGAGAGAGAGAGAGAGAGAGAGAGAGAGAGAGAGAGAGAGAGGAGAGAGAGAAATGCAGAGAGAGAGAGAGAGAGAGAGAGAGAGAGAGAGAGAGAGAGAGAAAGATAGAATAACTACCGTGGGATATCGTCCAACAGCAACCTTGGGAAAATTCTCTCTGCATTATCATTAACAGCAGACTGCATACATTTCCTCAGTAAAACAATGTACTGAGCAAATGTCATGTTGGCTTTTTGCCAAAATTACGGTACAGCAGACCACGTATTCACCCTGCACACTCTAATTGACAAACAAAGGCAACGTCTTCTCAGGCTTTGTTGATTTCAAAATTAGATGTCGACTCAATTTGGCACGAGGGTCTGCTGCTTTACAAACTGATGGAAGGTGGTGTTGGGGAAAAACATACAACATTAAAAAAAATCAAATTAAAATTGGCAAATAAAAGACACACATTTCTTTCCACAGGTGCTGGGGGCTGAGACAGGGATGCAGCTTAAGCCCCACCCTCTTCAACATCGATATATAAATATTTACACGAATATGCGAGGGCACTAGAACAGTCTGCAGCACCCGGCCTCACCCTACTAGAATCTGAAGTCAAATGTCTACTGTTTGTTGATGATCTGGTGCTTCTGTCCACAACCAAAGGAGGGCCTACAGCGGCACCTAGATCTTCTGCACAGATTCTGACAGACCTTGGGCCCTGACAGTAAATCTCAGTAAGACAAAAATAATGGTCTGTCTCTCTGTGTCTCTGTCTGTGTCTGTCTCTGTCTCTGTCTCTGTCTTTGTCTCTGCCTCTGCCTCTCTGTCTATCTCTCTCACTCTCACTCTCTCTTTCTCGATATGGAGGAGGAAGAGTTTCAATAATACAATGGATGATAGGAAGTGTTGACGTTATGCAGTTGAGTCATTTTAATAATGTAGTGTAGTAACAAACTGCAGTGGAACACTTTACATTATCGCTTCCCACATCAGCACTTCATTACACATTCATTAGCATTACATAAACGCGTATGTCACTTCTACTTCTCCTGCATATCTAAAGACTGTAAAAAAAAACAGATCTGTTCATTTGATCCAGGACTGACTGATTTGGTTGGTCTGATTGATGTATTCATGTGATTGATTGATTGATTGGATCGGGACATGGTTGGTGTCCCCTGGTTGTAACTAAAGCTCCCAGTAGGAGCCAGTGGAGCTCAGGCCAATTAACAGAATGATGGGCCGATTGGAAAGAACTTAACCTACATTACTCCCAGAGAGATACGGAGAGCAACAAGATCAATTCAATTATCAAATAACAAATACTCAGCTAACATCGTTATTACCAATTAATCGTTAGCTTCCTGTTATGATGATTTTTTTTAAATGAATCATTAGCTTCCTGTTAAAAATCATTATCATAAATGAGTCATTAGCTTCCTGTTATGATCATTATTATAAATTAATCATTAGCTTCCTGTTAAAATCATTGCTATCTAGACATAGCCTGGTTAGAATGGCTGCCAGATAAATGTGATGTTGTTGAAGAATGTAATAACGGTCTCTCTACATATCTACATTCACTGGTCTCACAATGTAGCTACCTGTACTGGTCTCTCTATATATCTACATGTACTGGTCTCTCTATATATCTACATTCACTGGTCTCACAATGTAGCTACCTGTACTGGTCTCTCTATATATCTACATGTACTGGTCTCTCTATATAGCTACCTGTACTGGTCTCTCTATATATCTACATTCACTGGTCTCACAATGTAGCTACCTGTACTGGTCTCTCTATATATCTACATTCACTGGTCTCACAATGTAGCTACCTGTACTGGTCTCTCTATATATCTACATGTACTGGTCTCTCTATATAGCTACCTGTACTGGTCTCTCTATATATCTACATTCACTGGTCTCACAATGTAGCTAACAGTACTGGTCTCTCTATATATCTACATTCACTGGTCTCACAATGTAGCTACCTGTACTGGTCTCTCTATATATCTACATGTACTGGTCTCTCTATATAGCTACCTGTACTGGTCTCTCTATATATCTACATTCACTGGTCTCACAATGTAGCTACCTGTACTGGTCTCTCTATATATCTACATTCACTGGTCTCACAATGTAGCTACCTGTACTGGTCTCTCTATATATCTACATGTACTGGTCTCTCTATATAGCTACCTGTACTGGTCTCTCTATATATCTACATTCACTGGTCTCTCTATATATCTACATGTACTGGTCTCTCTATATAGCTACCTGTACTGGTCTCTCTACATATCTACATTCACTGGTCTCACAATGTAGCTACCTGTACTGGTCTCTCTATATAGCTACCTGTACTGGTCTCTCTATATATCTACATTCACTGGTCTCTCTATATATCTACATTCACTGGTCTCTCTATATATCTACACATGTACTGGTCTCTCTATATAGCTACCTGTACTGGTCTCTCTACATATCTACATTCACTGGTCTCACAATGTAGCTAACAGTACTGGTCTCTCTATATATCTACATTCACTGGTCTCACAATGTAGCTACCTGTACTGGTCTCTCTACATATCTACATTCACTGGTCTCACAATGTAGCTACCTGTACTGGTCTCTCTATATATCTACATGTACTGGTCTCTCTATATAGCTACCTGTACTGGTCTCTCTATATATCTACATTCACTGGTCTCACAATGTAGCTACCTGTACTGGTCTCTCTATATATCTACATGTACTGGTCTCTCTATATAGCTACTCTGTACTGGTCTCTCTATATATCTACATTCACTGGTCTCACAATGTAGCTAACAGTACTGGTCTCTCTTATATATCTACATTCACTGGTCACTGGTCTCACAATGTAGCTAACAGTACTGGTCTCTCTATATATCTACATTCACTGGTCTCACAATGTAGCTACCTGTACTGGTCTCTCTATATATCTACATGTACTGGTCTCTCTATATAGCTACCTGTACTGGTCTCTCTATATATCTACATTCACTGGTCTCACAATGTAGCTACCTGTACTGGTCTCTCTATATATCTACATTCACTGGTCTCACAATGTAGCTACCTGTACTGGTCTCTCTATATATCTACATGTACTGGTCTCTCTATATAGCTACCTGTACTGGTCTCTCTATATATCTACATTCACTGGTCTCACAATGTAGCTAACAGTACTGGTCTCTCTATATATCTATATGTACTGGTCTCTCTATATAGCTACCTGTACTGGTCTCTCTATATATCTACATTCACTGGTCTCTCTATATATCTACATTCACTGGTCTCTCTATATATCTACATGTACTGGTCTCTCTATATAGCTACCTGTACTGGTCTCTCTACATATCTACATTCACTGGTCTCACAATGTAGCTAACAGTACTGGTCTCTCTATATATCTACATTCACTGGTCTCACAATGTAGCTACCTGTACTGAGTCTCTCTACATATCTACATTCACTGGTCTCACAATGTAGCTACCTGTACTGGTCTCTCTATATATCTACATGTACTGGTCTCTCTATATAGCTACCTGTACTGGTCTCTCTATATATCTACATTCACTGGTCTCACAATGTAGCTACCTGTACTGGTCTCTCTATATATCTACATGTACTGGTCTCTCTATAGCTACCTGTACTGGTCTCTCTATATATCTACATTCACTGGTCTCACAATGTAGCTAACAGTACTGGTCTCTCTATATATCTACATTCACTGGTCACTGGTCTCACAATGTAGCTAACAGTACTGGTCTCTATATATCTACATTCACTGGTCTCACAATGTAGCTACCTGTACTGGTCTCTCAATATATCTACATGTACTGGTCTCTCTATATAGCTACCTGTACTGGTCTCTCTATATATCTACATTCACTGGTCTCTCTATATAGCTACCTGTACTGGTCTCTCTATATATCTACATTCACTGGTCTCACAATGTAGCTACCTGTACTGGTCTCTCTATATATCTACATGTACTGGTCTCTCTATATAGCTACCTGTACTGGTCTCTCTATATATCTACATTCACTGATCTCTCTATATAGCTACCTGTACTGGTCTCTCTATATATCTATATGTACTGGTCTCTCTATATATCTACATTCACTGGTCTCACAATGTAGCTACATGTACTGGTCTCTCCCTATATAGCTACATGTACTGGTCTCTCTATATATCTACATGTACTGGTCTTTCTATATATCTACATGTACTGGTCTCTCTATATATCTACATTCACTGGTATCTCTATATATCTACATGTACTGGTCTCTCTATATATCTACATTCACTGGTCTCACAATGTAGCTACCTGTACTGGTCTCTCTATATATCTACATTCACTGTTCTCACAATGTAGCTACCTGTACTGGTCTCTCTATATATCTACATGTACAGGTCTCTCTATATATCTACATTCACTGGTCTCACAATATTTCTACATGTACTGGTCTCTCTATATATCTACATGTACTGGTCTTTCTCTATATAGCTACATGTACTGGTCTTTCTCTATATATCTACATGTACAGGTCTCTCCCTATATAGCTACATGTACTGGTCTCTATATATATCTACATAAACTGGTCTCTCCCTATGAAGCTACATGTACTGGTCTTTCTCTATATAGCTACATGTACTGGTCTTTCTCTATATATCTACATGTACTGGGCTTTCTATATAGCTACATGTACTGGTCTTTCTCTATATATCTACATGTACTGGTCTCTCCCTATATAGCTACATGTACTGGTCTCTATATATATCTACATAAACTGGTCTCTCCCTATGAAGCTACATGTACTGGTCTCTCCCTATATAGCTACATGTACTGGTCTCTCTATTTATCTACATGTACTGGTCTTTCTCTATATATCTAAATGTACTGGTCTCTCCCTATATAGCTACATGTACTGGTCTTTCTCTATATAGCTACATGTACTAGTCTCTCTATATATCTACATCTACTGGTCTTTCTCTATATATCTACATGTACTGGTCTTTACCTATATAGCCACATGTACTGGTCTTTCTCTCTATATCAACAAGTACTGGTCTTTCTCTATAAAGCTACATGTACTGATCTTTCTCTATATATCTACATGTACTGGTCTCTCCCTATATAGCTACATGTACTGGTCTTTCTCTATATAGCTACATGTACTGGTCTTTCCCTATATAGCTACATCTACTGGTCTTTCTCT
The DNA here is from genome assembly GCA_030435695.1 of Brachymystax lenok tsinlingensis. Taxonomy (NCBI): domain Eukaryota; kingdom Metazoa; phylum Chordata; class Actinopteri; order Salmoniformes; family Salmonidae; genus Brachymystax; species Brachymystax lenok. The sequence goes on from CM059791.1 coordinate 58,994,553, forward strand.
ATATATCTACATGTACTGGTCTCTCCCTATATAGCTACATGTACTGGTCTTACTCTATATAGCTACATGTACTGGTCTTTCTCTATATATCTACATCTACTGGTCTCTCTATATATCAATATGTACTGGTCTCTCCCTATATAGCTACATCTACTGGTCTTTCTCTATATATCTACATGTACTGGTCTTTCTCTATATATCTACATGTACTGGTCTCTCCCTATATAGCTACATGTACTGGTCTTTCTCTATATAGCTACATGTACTGGTCTTTCTCTGTATATCTACATCTACTGGTCTGTCTATGTATCAATATGTACTGGTCTTTCTCTATATAGCTACATGGAATGACTACATTACCCTCTATTAGAAAGAGAGAGATGGAGGGATGGGACCACTACCTTACCCTCTATTAGAAAGAGAGAGATGGAGGGACGGGACCACTCACTGCACCCTCTATTAGAAAGAGAGAGATGGAGGGACGGGACCACTACCTTACCCTCTATTAGAAAGAGAGAGATGGAGGGATGGGACCACTACCTTACCCTCTATTAGAAAGAGAGAGATGGAGGGATGGGACCACTACCGTACCCTCTATTAGAAAGAGAGAGATGGAGGGATGGGACCACTACCTTACCCTCTATTAGAAAGAGAGAGATGGAGGGATGGGACCACTACCGCACTCTCTATTAGAAAGAGAGAGATGGAGGGATGGGACCACTACCTTACCCTCTATTAGAAAGAGAGAGATGGAGGGATGGGACCACTACTGCACCCTCTATTAGAAAGAGAGAGATGGAGGGATGGGACCACTACCTTACCCTCTATTAGAAAGAGAGAGATGGAGGGATGGGGACCACTACTGCACCCTCTATTAGAAAGAGAGAGATGGAGGGATGGGGACCACTACTGCACTCTCTATTAAAAAGAGAGAGATGGAGGGATGGGACCACTACTGCACCTCTATTAGAAAGAGAGAGATGGAGGGATGGGACCACTACCTTACCCTCTATTAGAAAGAGAGAGATGGAGGGATGGGACCACTACTGCACTCTATTAGAAAGAGAGAGATGGAGGGACGGGACCACTCACCGTACCCTCTATTAGAAAGAGAGAGATGGAGGGATGGGACCACTACCTTACCCTCTATTAGAAAGAGAGAGATGGAGCGACGGGACCACTACTGCGTACCCTCTATTAGAAAGAGAGAGATGGAGGGATGGGACCACTACACTGCACTCTATTAGAAAGAGAGAGATGGAGGGATGGGGAACACTACTGTACTCTATTAGAAAGAGAGAGATGGAGGGACCACTACCTTACCCTCTATTAGAAAGAGAGAGATGGAGGGACGGGACCACTACCTTACCCTCTATTAGAAAGAGAGAGATGGAGGGATGGGACCACTACCTTACCCTCTATTAGAAAGAGAGAGATGGAGGGATGGGACCACTACCTTACCCTCTATTAGAAAGAGAGAGATGGAGGGATGGGACCACTACCTTACTCCTCTATTAGAAAGAGAGAGATGGAGGGATGGGACCACTACACCTGCCCTCTATTAGAAAGAGAGAGATGGAGGGATGGGACCACTACCTTGCCCTCTATTAGAAAGAGAGAGATGGAGGGATGGGACCACTACACTGTACCCTCTATTAGAAAGAGAGAGATGGAGGACGGGACCACTACTGCACTCTATTAGAAAGAGAGAGATGGAGGGATGGGACCACTACTGCACCCTCTATTAGAAAGAGAGAGATGGAGGGATGGGACCACTACCGTGCCCTCTATTAAAAAGAGAGAGATGGAGGGATGGGACCACTACTGCACTCTATTAGAAAGAGAGAGATGGAGGGATGGGACCACTACTGTACCCTCTATTAGAAAGAGAGAGATGGAGGGATGGGACCACTACCTTGCCCTCTATTAGAAAGAGAGAGATGGAGGGATGGGACCACTACTGCATCTCTATTAGAAAGAGAGAGATGGAGGGACGGGACCACTACTGCACTCTATTAGAAAGAGAGAGATGGAGGGACGGGACCACTACTGCACTCTATTAGAAAGAGAGAGATGGAGGGACGGGACCACTACCTTACCCTCTATTAGAAAGAGAGAGATGGAGGGATGGGACCACTACTGTACCCTCTATTAGAAAGAGAGAGATGGAGGGATGGGACCACTACAGTACCCTCTATTAGAAAGAGAGAGATGGAGGGACGGGACCACTACTGCACTCTATTAGAAAGAGAGAGATGGAGGGATGGGACCACTACCTTACCCTCTATTAGAAAGAGAGAGATGGAGGATGGGACCACTACTGCACTCTATTAGAAAGAGAGAGATGGAGGAATGGGACCACTACTGCACTCTCTATTAGAAAGAGAGAGATGGAGGATGGGACCACTACCTTACCCTCTATTAGAAAGAGAGAGATGGAGGGACGGGACCACTACTGCACCCTCTATTAGAAAGAGAGAGATGGAGGGACGGGACCACTACTGCACCCTCTATTAGAAAGAGAGAGATGGAGGGATGGGACCACTACTGCACTCTATTAGAAAGAGAGAGATGGAGGGATGGGACCACTGCCTTACCCTCTATTAGAAAGAGAGAGATGGAGGGATGGGACCACTACCGTACCCTCTATTAGAAAGAGAGAGATGGAGGGACCACTACCTTACCCTCTATTAGAAAGAGAGAGATGGAGGGATGGGACCACTACTGCACTCTATTAGAAAGAGAGAGATGGAGGGATGGGACCACTACCGTGCCTCTCTATTAGAAAGAGAGAGATGGAGGGATGGGACCACTACCTTACCCTCTATTAGAAAGAGAGAGATGGAGGGATGGGACCACTACTGCACCCTCTATTAGAAAGAGAGAGATGGAGGGACGGGACCACTACCTTACCCTCTATTAGAAAGAGAGAGATGGAGGGACGGGACCACTACTGCACCCTCTATTAGAAAGAGAGAGATGGAGGGATGGGACCACTACTGCACTCTATTAGAAAGAGAGAGATGGAGGGATGGGACCACTACCTCACCCTCTATTAGAAAGAGAGAGATGGAGGGATGGGACCAGTGTATTTTTCGGGACGGGGCAATGTTTTATAAATAGATGGTAACAGAACAGGCTGCACCACCACACAGCGCTGTGTAGGGAGAGATATTATGAAGTATTCCAGCAGTCCGTGTGGTGTTCTGACCCAGTTGGGGAAAACAGGTTATGAAGGAGGACAGACACACACACACACAGACACATACACACACACACACACACACACACACACAGACACACACACACACAGACACAGACACAGACACACAGACACAGACACACAGACACAGACACACACACACACACAGACACACACATAGGTCATAAACACACACACACACAGACACATACACAGACACACACACACACACAGACACACATACACACACACAGACACACACAGACACCCACACACCCACACACAGACACACACACAGGTCATAAACACACACACACACAGACACATACACACACACACACACACACACACACACACACGCACACACACACACACACACACACATAGAGATCATAAACACACACAGACACAGACACACACACAGGTCATAAACACACACAGGCACCCACACACACACACACACAGGTCATAAACACACACAGACACCCTGCACACACACACACAGGTCATAAACACACACAGACACACACACAGACACACACACACACACACTCACACACACAGATCATACACACACACCTTGCGCACATGCCAACACACACATCTATACACACAATTGCAGAAACATACACAGACACACACACAAATCAAATCAAATTGTATTGGTCACAAACACATGTTTAGCAGATGTTATTGCTGGTGTAGTGAAACGCCTGTGTTTCTCAGTGACACAAGTCAGAACGTCAACGTTCTACACAGTAGAATAGTGTAGAATACCGTATAATGCAAGAAATGTAAACATTACTACTCTAAAACGACTAGTGTTTCAATGATTCCAAGTCTGTACGTTGGCAGCAGCCTCTCTGTGTCAGTGATGGCTATTTAACAGTCTGATGGCCTTGAGGTAGAAGCTGTTTTTCAATCTCTTCGCTCCCAGCGAGAGATGCACCTGTACTGACCTCGCCTTCTGGATGGTAGCGGGGTGAACAGGCAGTGGCTCGGGTGGTTGTTGTCCTTGATGATCTTTTTGGCGTTCCTGTGTCATCGGGTGGTGTTGCTGTCCTGGAGGGCAGGTAGTTTGCCCCCAGGTGATGCGCTGGGCCGACCTCACCACCGTCTGGAGAGCCCTGCGGTTGCGGGCGGTGCAGTTGCCGCACCAGACAGCTTATACAGCCCGACAGGATGCTTTCAATTGTGTATCTGTAAAGTTTTGTGAGGGTTTTAGATGCCAAGACAAATTTCTTCAACCTCCTGAGGCTGTTGGCGCCTTCTTCACCACACTGTCTGTGAGGGTGGACCATTTCAGCTTGTCAGTGATGTGGACGCCGAGGAACTTGAAGCTTTCCATCTTCTCCGCTTCAGTCCCGTCAATGTGGATAGGGGGTTGCTCCCTCTATCATAACTCAGATGTAGACAGCTAGAGTCATAGATCTTTATTGACCCAAACATGGGCCAGGCAAAAGACAGGTCAAAGGCAGGCAGAGGTCCATAATCCAGTGCAGAGTCAATAAGGTACAGAACAGCAGGCAGGCTCGGGGTCAGGACAGGCAGAGGTTCGTGAACGGGTCAGAGTCAGGCAGGTACAGAACGGCAGGCAGGCTCGGAGTCAGGGCAGGCAGAAATGGTCAGAACCTGGGAAACTAGGAAACAGAACTTGAGAAAGCAGGGAGACGGTAAAACACCCCGGTGAGACCTGACAAGACAAGACGAACTGGCAAAAGATAAAACAGAGAAGACAGGAATAAACACGCTGGGGAAAATGAGAAATCTGGGCGACACCTGGAGGGAGGTGGAGACAAGAACAAAGACAGGTGAAACAGATCAGGGTGAAACCTTCTGCTGTTTCCTGAAGTCCACGATCAGCTCCTTTGTTTTGTTGACGTTGAGTGAGAGGTTGTTTTCCTGACACCACACACATGCTTGTAAAGCACAGGCCTGGGGCAAAGAGTGTGTCCTCTCCTCTTCTTTCTCAATCCTCAATTCTCTTCTCTCTCTAACCTCCAACCCTCTCCTCTTCTCTCTCAAACCTCAAGCCTCTCCTCTTCTCTCTTAAACCTCACACCTCTCATCTCCTCTTTTCTCTTAAACCTCAAACCTCTTCTTTCTCAAACCTCAATTCTCTCCCCTTCTCTCTCAAACCTCAGCCGTCTCCTCTCTCAAACCTCAGCCCTCTCCTCTCTCAAACCTCAGCCCTCTCCTCTCTCAAACCTCAACCCTCTCCTCTTATCTCTCAAACCTCAAGCCTCTCCTCTTCTCTTATAAACCTCACACCTCTCAACTCCTCTCCTCTCTCAAACCTCAGCCCTCTCCTCTCTCAAACCTCAACCCTCTCCTCTTATCTCTCCTCTCCTCTCCTCTCCTCTCCTCTCCTCTCCTCTCCTCTCCTCTCCTCTCCTCTCTCCTCTCTCCTCTCCCTCTCCTCTCCTCCTCTTCTCTCTCCTCTCCTCTCTTCTCTCTCCTCTCCTCTCTCCTCTCCCTCTACTCTCCTCTCCTCTCCTCTCTCCTCTCCCTCTCCTCCTCCTCCTCCTCCTCCTCTCCTCTCCTCTCCTCTCCTCTCCTCTCCTCTCCTCTCCCCTCCTCTCCTCTCCTCTCCTCTCCTCTCCTCTACTCTCCTCTACTCTCCTCTCCTCTCCTCTCCTCTCCTCTCAAGCTCTCTCATCTGTTATATTCTTCTTTTATGCAGTTCTTCTCACTATTTATTATCTTTCTCTCTCCAGACCTCAAGTCCGACCAGTTTTGAGGTTTACATTTTTTTTTACAATGCATAGTACGTCCAAATGTATTGTGGACATAGTCTATTATTTAAATGTCTGACAATATATATGTCCTAGTGTATTATAGACGTAGTATATGATTTAAATATGCATCATCCAGTCAGTAGTGTGGGTAATGGGACCATGTTTAATCTGAACCTTCCCCTGTAAATGTTCAATGTAGTGACAGCAGTGTGTACCGTATTTATAGTTTCACCCCTCCTCTAGCAGAGAGACTGTAGTCTAAAATACAGTAGGATACGGTCTGTAGTCTCTACCAGTCTGTCTGTTCTCTTTCTGTCATCTCTATTAAAAACAGTAGAATACGGTCTGTAGTCTCTACCAGTCTGTCTGTTCTCTTTCTGTCATCTCTATAAAATACAGTAGAATACAGTCTGTAGTCTCTACCAGTCTGTCTGTTCTCTTTCTCTCATCTCTATAAAATAGAGAACATTCACACTGCAAACAGAACCTTCACAGAGCAAACAGAACCTTCACACTGCAAACAGAACCTCCACACTGTAAACAGAACCTCCACACTGCACAGAACCTTCAGACTGCAAACAGAACCTTCACACAGCAAACAGAACCTCCACACTGCAAACAGTACCTCCACACTGCAAACCACGTGCCATCTAGTGGACTGAACATAAAATGACACCCAAGTCGTGACCCACTCCCAGTTCTGCAGCAGAGTTAACAGCTGATGCAAGGCCAGACTTTGTTTCTCCCAACTCATGGTTTCGTGTAGCTAAATCTGATCCTAGAACTGTGGTTAGATGAGACTCTGAGTTTGGTTTTATCAATACGTTTTTTTCAAGACAAGGGGCATTCAAATGAAAGCACGTTGTAATTAAGCAACAAATACACCGTTTAAAGATAAATTGCTTGACAATCACTGAGATTGCGTCTGTGGAAAACGCTGCGGATGTCGGCTCAAGTGTTAGGCCTTTATCCAATCCGTATCCAGAAAAATCAGCGTTACAGCGTGATTGAAATTTAAAGCCAATGTTCCCAGAGTTAGAGGAGACTACATGCACGGTAAACACTGCATACGGCGACTCAATTGGAAATTACCTTCTAAATTACTATTGCTCAAATCGGAAACACTTCAAGCCATCCAGATTGAATAGGGGCCTAGAGGACCTTAATAAACCAAGTGCAATGTGGGAATGAGGCTCATCTATTATGGGTTAAAAAGACTGTAAATATCAAAACACCTTTTTGTAGAAACCAATTGAAATAGTCATTAATATGTGTTTGAAGCACTCATGATGTTAACGTCACAGTGTAAACAGCATCTCCCAACTCATGATGTTAACGTCACAGTGTAAACAGCATCTCCCAACTCATGATGTTAACGTCACAGTGTAAACAGCATCTCCCAACTCATGATGTTAACGTCCACAGTGTAAACAGCATCTCCAAACTCATGATGTTAACGTCACAGTGTAAACAGCATCTCCCAACTCATGATGTTAACATCACAGTGTAAACAGCATCTCCCAACTCATGATGTTAACATCACAGTGTAAACAGCATCTCCCAACTCATGATGTTAACATCACAGTGTAAACAGCATCTCTCTCCCAACTCATGATGTTAACGTCACAGTGTAAACAGCATCTCTCTCCCAACTCATGATGTTAACATCACAGTGTAAACAGCATCTCCCAACTCATGATGTTAACGTCACAGTGTAAACAGCATCTCCCAACTCATGATGTTAACGTCACAGTGTAAACAGCATCTCCCAACTCATGATGTTAACGTCACAGTGTAAACAGCATCTCCAAACTCATGATGTTAACGTCACAGTGTAAACAGCATCTCCCAACTCATGATGTTAACATCACAGTGTAAACAGCATCTCCCAACTCATGATGTTAACATCACAGTGTAAACAGCATCTCCCAACTCATGATGTTAACATCACAGTGTAAACAGCATCTCTCTCCCAACTCATGATGTTAACGTCACAGTGTAAACAGCATCTCTCTCCCAACTCATGATGTTAACATCACAGTGTAAACAGCATCTCCCAACTCATGATGTTAACGTCACAGTGTAAACAGCATCTCCCAACTCATGGTGTTAACGTCACAGTGTAAACAGCATCTCCCAACTCATGATGTTAACGTCACAGTGTAAACAGCATCTCCCAACTCATGATGTTAACGTCACAGTGTAAACAGCATCTCCCAACTCATGATGTTAACGTCACAGTGTAAACAGCATCTCCCAACTCATGATGTTAACATCACAGTGTAAACAGCATCTCCCAACTCATGATGTTAACGTCACAGTGTAAACAGCATCTCCCAACTAATGATGTTAACATCACAGTGTAAACAGCATCTCCCAACTCATGATGTTAACGTCACAGTGTAAACAGCATCTCCCAACTCATGATGTTAACGGCACGGACCGAGAATTAATAGACGTTCTTGTATTCCAAAAAACATTTGTAAATTTCTTTATTTCTTCCTGGAAAAAAATATGTTTTGAGAACAAATCACGACGTAACCATTCTCTTCTGCTTTAAAGAACAAACATGATACAAACACACACACACACACACACACACACACTCATCATGTTTCTCTGTTCAGTGAGCCTGGCCATCGGTGCAGAAAGCCATTGTGACGAGGGGTGTGATTCCAGCTGGATGGACACGACTTAGGGACTGTGAAACATGACAATGACGATGTGTTTTATCACACTCTCACACACACACGCGCACACACAGCTGTGAACAACTCCTATAGGAAGTGTGTTTCCATGGTGATGTAGATGAGAGAGTTTAACAGTCACATGTACAGGGCTGCAGGTGTGATTACGGGGTACGAAAGAAACTCATGATCTCCGAGCTCCAACAACGCAGGACAAAGTGAAATGAAACAATACAAATATAATTCAATACCTTTATTGAAGCGGGAAAAATAAAGTGAAATTAAATGAAATTAACCATCAGTGAGGATTCGTCCAACTCAGCAGCTACAGTCACAACATGGGTTGAATCAGTGGTTCCAGAACTTTTCTATGTTACTGTAACACCGCCTGACTGTATCTCTGTCTGGAGTACCAGCACCTGACTGTATCTCTGTCTGGAGTACCACCAGCTGACTGTATCTCTGTCTGGAGTACCACCACCTGACTGTATCTCTGTCTGGAGTACCACCACCTGACTGTATCTCTGTCTGGAGTACCACCACCTGGCTGTATCTCTGTCTGGAGTACCACCAGCTGACTGTATCTCTGTCTGGAGTACCACCACCTGACTGTATCTCTGTCGGAGTACCACCAGCTGACTGTATCTCTGTCTGGAGTACCACCACCTGACTGTATCTCTGTCTGGAGTACCACCACCTGACTGTATCTCTGTCTGGAGTACCACCACCTGACTGTATCTCTGTCTGGAGTACCACCACCTGACTGTATCTCTGTCTGGAGTACCACCACCTGACTGTATCTCTGTCTGGAGTACCACCACCTGACTGTATCTCTGTCCGGAGTACCACCACCTGACTGTATCTCTGCCTGGAGTACCACCACCTGACTGTATCTCTGTCTGGAGTACCACCAGCTGACTGTATCTCTGTCTGGAGTACCACCACCTGACTGTATCTCTGTCTGGAGTACCACTGCCTGACTGTATCTCTGTCTGGAGTACCACCAGCTGATTCCACTCCGTTGTGATTGGCCCCCATTCAAATTAATGACATCTGGCACAACGTAACAAAGTACTTATGGTTAATGGATGGGAGACCAGATGCTGCTGGAAGTGGTGTTGGAGGGCCAGTAGGAGGCACTCTTTCCTCTGGTCTGAAAAAAAAATACCGCAATGCCCCAGGGCAGTGAATTGGGGACATTGCCCTGTTTAGGGTGTTGTCTTTTCAAGATGGGACAATAAACGAATGTCTTGACTCTCTGTGGTCACTAAAGATCCCATGGCACTTATCGTAAGAGTAGGGTGTTTACCCGGATGTCCTGGCTCTCTGTGGTCACTAAAGATCCCATGGCACTTATCGTAAGAGTAGGGGTGTTTACCCCGGATGTCCTGGCTCTCTGTGGTCACTAAAGATCCCATGGCACTTATCGTAAGAGTAGGGGTGTTAACCCCGGTGTCCTGGCTACATTCCTAAACTGGCCCTCGTACCCATCATGGCGACCTAATTATCCCCAGCTTCCTATTAGTTCATTCATCCCCCCTCCTCTCCCATGTAACTGTCGTTGCTGTAAATGAGAATGTGCTCTCAGTCAACTTACCTGATGAAATAAAGGCTAATTAAAATTTGACCAGAGAAAGTCGAGAAAATGTTCCTCAAATTTAAAAAAGCGTACAGTCGCTAATTAAACCATGCTGCAGTGCTGGTTGCAACACAAGTGGAGAATCACATTTCATTTCACACAAAAGTGCAGTAACTGCAGTCTACTGTGATATTTTGGACGCAGTAATTGCAGAAATAACTGCAGTGTATTGCAGATGAAACGCAGTTATACTGCACTCTGACTGCAGTTACACTGTAAAATTACTGCAGTAGAAAAAAACAGTGTTATTTTGACTCAGTATTTGAAGTTATACTGCAGTTATACTGACTGCAATCTTTTTTCGTAAGGAGGTTGATCTGAGCAATCCGATTGGCTAGCGGTGAGCCTATAGGTGCCCTTGATTTGCTCTCCAGGCAGCTGAAACAAGTGCACCTACCGGAAACAACACCAGACAGAATTATTGTTATTTATTTTTATAGAAACGTTTATAGAAATCGACTAAGAATGCCTTGGATCTCTCTCTCTCTCTCTCTCTCTCTCTCTCTCTCTCTCTCTCTCTCTCTCTCTCTCTCTCTCAGAGATTGTTAAGAGACAGATAGAGAAGGGGGAAGAAGAGAGGCTCTGGGTTACCAGATGAGGATGAGCCAGAAGTCACAAAGTAATACCTACTGAAATATTTAAGGTGACTCCAGTGGGCCGCTGCGCATTATGCTGTACAGATGAAGGCCTTGTTAAGACAGTATGCATAACAAAACCACACTCACATGTATATGCAGGCATATGTTGAGGGATGTGACCAGCTGATTTCTGATCACGTTATATCAATAACGAGGAAGGTCTGACAAACAACCCTGTCCTTGACTCTTAATGCAGTGCTTCTCTGTGTTTGTGCACGCGTGTGTGTATGTGTATATGTGAGAGTGGTAAGCGCAGGGCTGAATTTAAATTAACGACAGCGCCAAGCTTTCCTACATCATTACAGCCTTACCTCCTACTGCAGTCTGACACACACACACTTCACACACCAGCTATTGTCAGAAGGTTTTTAACACTCGCTAAACCAACCCTGTTCCTGAGTGATCAACTGATGTAGAAGAATTCTGTGTTCGACGATCCGTAACTAGACATGAAATGTATTCCTAAAGTGGTAAACTGACGTAGGAGAATTCTGTGTTTGACGATCCGTAACTAGACATAAAATGTATTCCTGAAGTGATCAACTGATATAGGAGAATTCTGTGTTCGACGATCCGTAACTAGACATGAAATGTATTCCTGAAGTGATCAACTGATATAGGAGAATTCTGTGTTCGACGATCCGTAACTAGACATGAAATGTATTCCTGAAGTGATCAACTGATATAGGAGAATTCTGTGTTCGACGATCCGTAACTAAGTTGACTCTGCCTTTAATTAAACAGCTTGGAAAATTCCAGAAAATGATGTCATAGGCTTTAGAAGCTTCTGATAGGCTATTTGACATCATTTGAGTCAATTGGAGGTGTACCTGTGGATGTATTTCAAGGCCTACCTTCAACCTCAGTGCCTCTTTGCTTGAAATCATGGGAAAATCAAAAACAAATCAGCCAAGACCACAGAAACAAAATTGTAGACTTCACAAGACTGGTTCATGCTCGGAAGCAATTTCCAAACGCCTGAAAGTACCACGTTCATCTGTACAAACAGTAGTACACAAGTATAAACACCATGGGACCACTCAGCCGTCATACCGCTCAGGGAGGAGACGTGTTCTTTCTCCTAGAGATGAAGGTACTTTTGTGCGAAAAGTGCAAATCAATCCCAGAACAACAGCAAAGGACCCTGTGAAGATGCTGTAAGCAGGTACAAAAGTTGCTATATCCACAGTAAAACGAGTCCTATATCGACATAACCTGAAAGGCCGCTCTGCAAGGAAGACGCCACTGCTCCAAAACCGCCATAAAAAAAGCCAGACTACGGTTTGCAACTGCACATGGGGACAAATATCGTACTTTTTGGAGAAATGTCCTCTGGTCTGATGAAACAAAAATAGAACTGTTTGGCCATAATGACCATCGTTATGTTTGGAGGAAAAAGGGGGAGGCTTGCAAGCCGAAGAACACCATCCCAACCGTGAAGCACAGGGGTGGCAGCATCATGTTGTGGGGGTGCTTTGCTGCAGGAGGGGGCTGGTGCGCACTTCACAAAATAGATGGTATCATGAGGAAGGACAATTATGTTGATATATTTGAGCAACATCTCAAGACATCGGTCAGGAAGTTAAAGCCTGGTCGCAAATGGGTCTTCCAAATGGACGATGACCCCAAGCATACTTCCAAAGTTGTGGCAAAATGGCTTAAGGACAACAAAGTCAAGGTATTGGAGTGGCCATCACAGAGCCCTGTCCTCAATCCTATAGAACATTTGTGGGCAGAACTGAAAAAGCGTGTGCGAGCAAGGAGGTCTTCAAACCGGACTCAGTTACACCAGCTCGGTCAGGAGGAATGGACCAAAATTCACCCAACTTATTGTGAGAAGCTTGTGGAAGGCTACCCGAAACATTTGACCCAAGTTAAACAGTTTATAGGCAATGCTACCAAATACTAATTGAGTGTACGTAAACTTCTGACTCACTGCGAATGTGATGAAAGAAATAAAAGCTGAAATAAATCATTCTGTCTACTATTATTCTGACATTTCACATTCTTAAAATAAAGTGGTGATCCTAACTGACCTAAGACAGGGAATTTTTAATAGGATTAAATGTCAGGAATTGTGAAAACTGAGTTTAAATGTATTTGGCTAAGGTGAATGTAAACTTCCTACTTCAACTACGATTATTGACTAAGTACTGGTACCCCGTGTATAGATAAGTTATCATTGACTCAGTACTGGTACCCCGTGTATATAGCTAAGTTATCATTGACTCAGTACTGGTACCCCGTGTATATAGCTAAGTTATCATTGACTCAGTACTGGTACCCCGTGTATATAACAAAGTTATCATTGACTCAGTACTGGTACCCCGTGTATATAGCTAAGTTATCATTGACTCAGTACTGGTACCCCGTGTATATAACTAAGTTATGACTCAGTACTGGTACCCCGTGTATATAGCTAAGTTATCATTGACTCAGTACTGGTACCCCGTGTATATAGCTAAGTTATCATTGACTCAGTACTGGTACCCCGTGTATATAGCTAAGTTATCATTGACTCAGTACTGGTACCCCGTGTATAGATAAGGACCTGTAAATCAGCATTTCACTGTTAGTCTACACCTGTTGTTGACCAAGAATGTGACAAATAACAATTGATTGGATGCACACACACACACACACACACACACACACACACACACACACACACACACACACACACACACACACACACACACACACACACACACACACACACACACACACACACACACACACACACACACACACAGAAGCAGAGAAGGAGCACAGATTGAATTAAGATGTGTTAGAGCAGGGGACTGAAACTGGCAGATTGAAATATAACAGGCATGCTGAGGCTGTAATCTGTGTGTGTTTTGGATCTGCTGTTGGTAATTCTCCGGCCGTCGTCATTTCATGCCAATTTGTTGTGATTTCTGCTGGGGCTTTGAGATACAACACTGATAAGAGACCATACATTATTCACTCACCCAAGGTATGATACACACTGGGGGGGGGAAACCCAAATGAATGGAGAAAATTATTATTTATTGTTCATTATTATACAATTATTATTATAGAGAGAGAGGTTGAGGTAGAGAGAGAGAGAGAGAGAGAGAGAGAGAGAGAGAGAGAGAGAGAGAGAGAGAGACAGAGAGAGAGATGGAGGTAGAGAGAGAGAGAGAGAGAGAGAGAGAGAGAGAGAGAGAGAGAGAGAGAGAGAGAGAGAGAGACAAGGAGTGTGAGGTAGGGGTAATTGTTTCGTAATGACGACTGCTCGCTATTTGCAGAGGGACATGTGGTGAGTAGTTGTGTTGTGTAGTAGTGTCGTGTGTGTGTTAGGTAAGTCATTATGTCATACGGGGAGTGACGCAGCCCAGAGAACACACAGCAGTGGAAATAATGCTTCATGACAATACTTTACCCCACACACACACACACACACACACACACACACACACACACAAACACACAATTTTTATATTTTAAATCTGGTTGTGTGTGTCTGATGACTTCTCAGCCAGGTGTGATGCTACAACTGAAGGGGTTATTCCATAGGTCTGATTGTTTCCTTCTAAAAGCAATATCTGGTAAATCCAGCTTCTGCCACTGATTGAATACGGTCGGTCCACACATTGTATATTCAGCTAGGACCCACCTGACTAGGGGAGAAAAGTGGACTCTACAGTCACCATGCTGTATATTCAGCAAGGACCCACCTGACTGGGGAGAAAAGAAGTGGACCCTACAGTCACCATGCTGTATATTCAGCTAGGACCCACCTGACTGGGGAGAAAAGAAGTGGACCCTACAGTCACCATGCTGTATATTCAGCTAGGACCCACCTGACTGGGGAGAAAAGAAGTGGACCCTACAGTCACCATGCTGTATATTCAGCTAGGACCCACCTGACTGGGGAGAAAAGAAGTGGACCCTACAGTCACCATGCTGTATATTCAGCTAGGACCCACCTGACTGGGGAGAAAAGAAGTGGACCCTACAGTCACCATGCTGTATATTCAGCTATGACCCACCTGACTGGGGAGAAAAGAAGTGGACCCTACAGTCACCATGCTGTATATTCAGCTAGGACCCATCTGACTGGGGAGAAAAGAAGTGGACCCTACAGTCACCATGCTGTATATTCAGCTATGACCCATCTGACTGGGGAGAAAAGAAGTGGACCCTACAGTCACCATGCTGTATATTCAGCTAGGACTACCTGACTGGGGAGAAAAGAAGTGGACCCTACAGTCACCATGCTGTATATTCAGCTAGGACTACCCGACTGGGGAGAAAAGAAGTGGACCCTACAGTCACCATGCTGTATATTCAGCTAGGACCCACCTGACTGGGGAGGAAAAGTGGTCCCTACAGTCACCATGCTGTATATTCAGCTAGGACCCACCTGACTGGGGAGAAAAGAAGTGGACCCTACAGTCACCATGCTGTATATTCAGCTAGGACCCACCTGACTGGGGAGAAAAGAAGTGGACCCTACAGTCACCATGCTGTATATTCAGCTAGGACCCACCTGACTGGGGAGAAAAGAAGTGGACCCTACAGTCACCATGCTGTATATTCAGCTAGGACCCACCTGACTGGGGAGAAAAGAAGTGGACCCTACAGTCACCATGCTGTATATTCAGCTAGGACCCACCTGACTGGGGAGGAAAAGTGGTCCCTACAGTCACCATGCTGTATATTCAGCTAGGACCCACCTGACTGGGGAGGAAAAGTGGTCCCTACAGTCACCATGCTGTATATTCAGCTAGGACCCACCTGACTGGGGAGGAAAAGTGGTCCCTACAGTCACCATGCTGTATATTCAGCTAGGACCCACCTGACTGGGGAGGAAAAGTGGTCCCTACAGTCACCATGCTGTATATTCAGCTAGGACCCACCTGACTGGGGAGAAAAGAAGTGGACCCTACAGTCACCATGCTGTATATTCAGCTAGGACCCACCTGACTGGGGAGAAAAGAAGTGGACCCTACAGTCACCATGCTGTATATTCAGCTAGGACCCACCTGACTGGGGAGAAAAGAAGTGGACCCTACAGTCACCATGCTGTATATTCAGCTAGGACCCACCTGACTGGGGAGAAAAGAAGTGGACCCTACAGTCACCATGCTGTATATTCAGCTAGGACCCACCTGACTGGGGAGAAAAGAAGTGGACCCTACAGTCACCATGCTGTATATTCAGCTAGGACCCACCTGACTGGGGAGAAAAGAAGTGGACCCTACAGTCACCATGCTGTATATTCAGCTAGGACCCATCTGACTGGGGAGAAAAGAAGTGGACCCTACAGTCACCATGCTGTATATTCAGTTAGGACTACCTGACTGGGGAGAAAAGAAGTGGACCCTACAGTCACCATGCTGTATATTCAGCTAGGACTACCCGACTGGGGAGAAAAGAAGTGGACCCTACAGTCACCATGCTGTATATTCAGCTAGGACTACCCGACTGGGGAGAAAAGAAGTGGACCCTACAGTCACCATGCTGTATATTCAGCTAGGACCCACCTGACTGGGGAGAAAAGTGGACCCTACAGTCACCATGCTGTATATTCAGCTAGGACCATCTGACTGGGGAGAAAAGTGGACCCTACAGTCACCATGCTGTATATTCAGCTAGGACCCACCTGACTGGGGAGAAAAGTGGACCCTACAGTCACCATGCTGTATATTCAGCTAGGACCCACCTGACTGGGGAGAAAAGTGGACCCTACAGTCACCATGCTGTATATTCAGCTAGGACCCACCTGACTGGGGAGGAAAAGAAGTGGACCCTACAGTCACCATGCTGTATATTCAGCTAGGACCCACCTGACTGGGGAGAAAAGTGGACCCTACAGTCACCATGCTGTATATTCAGCTAGGACCATCTGACTGGGGAGAAAAGTGGACCCTACAGTCACCATGCTGTATATTCAGCTAGGACCCACCTGACTGGGGAGAAAAGTGGACCCTACAGAAACACAACAGTTCTCCTTCCATCTCTCTCTCTCCCCCTTTTCTCTCTCTCTCTTTCCATCTCTCTCTCTCCCCCTCCTTCTATCTCTCTCTCTCCCCCTCCTCTCTCTCTCTATCCTTCTATCTCTCTCTCTCCCCCTCCTCTCTCTCTCTATCCTTCCATCTCTCTCTCTCCCCCTTTTCTCTCTCTCTCTTTCCATCTCTCTCTCTCTCTCTCTCTCTCTCTCTCTCAATTTTTAAATTCAATTCAATTTGCTTTATTGGTATGACGTAACACTGTACTTATTGCCAAAGCTTAGTTTGGGGAGTAATTGATACACTAACGATATTAACATAATTAATAATAATAATCAATATTGTCAACGGGACAATCAGTAACAACAATAACCAAGGGTCAAAATAACCACACATTGAACAACAACAATAAGCATACAGTAGAGGACATGTGCAGGTTGATTGGTCTGTCAGACACTGTCCCTCATCTTACGGCAGGCAGCAATGTAGTGCGCTGCCAACCCACAGCTTTCTGCTTCCTCCCCCAACAGGATGGGTAGCCTACTCTCATCAGAGAGGTCTTTGAAACCTTGAATAAGGGTTTCAAATTTGGGGCAATTACAGTCTCTAATTGTTTTATATTTTTGACATTTTGTCATGAAATGCAGCTCTGTCTCAGGTTCTGCTGTGGTGCAGTGGTTGCACAGCCTTTCCCCTACAGGGAGCCAGGTTTTCCTGTGTCGACCCTTCTCAATGGCAAGGCTGTGCTCACTGAGCCTGTACTTTGTCAAGGTTTTTCTAAGGTTTTGATCAGTAACCATGGTCAAATAGTTTGCCACGGTGTACTGTCGATTTAGGGCCAGATAGCACTGCATTTTGCTTTGTGCTTGTGCTTCTCAATAAGTAATGTAGTTTTGTTTTGACTGTGTTGTAATGTGTTTTATTCTGATTGATTAGATGTTCTGGTCCTGAGGCTTCAGTGTGTTAGCAGAACCGGTTTGTGAACTCAGCTCCAGGACCAGCTGGATGAGGGGACTATTTTCTTTGCTCAGCTCTTGGCATTGCAGGGCTTGGTAATGATATGAGAGGCATTGCAGGGCTTGGTAATGATATGAGAGGCATTGCAGGGCTTGGTAACGATAATAGAGGCATCTTGTTTTGTCTCTCTCTCTCTCTCTCTCTCTCTCTCTCTCTCTCTCTCTCTCTAATCAAATTACAGGAATGTGCAGACCTGCAGTTTTCAGTTTGTGTAGTTTTACACTGTCTTCCTCCATTAGAGGTATATATACACTGGTCTGCAGTCCAGAGGGCCAGTTAGAGGGGGAGGAGAGAGAGAGAGAGAGAGAGAGAGAGAGAGAGAGAGAGAGAGAGAGAGAGAGAGAGAGAGAGGTTGTGTGTTTATGTGTGTGTGTGACTGCTTGTTTGTAAGTAGTTGTGGTTAAATCATGGCCTCCTTGGTCCTGGGATAAAAGTGCTGTCGTTGCTGTTTCCAAACAACAGAGGAAGCAGAGGATGAATAACTTTATAGGAGGAGGAGAGCAGGTCAATTACTCCATCTCTCTGCCCTCCTCCCAACCTCCATCTCCCTTCCCTCCATCTCCATCTCCATTCCCTCCATCCACCCTCCATCTCCCTTCCCTCCTTCCACCCTCCATCTCCCTTCCCTCCATCCACCCTCCATCTCCCTGCTCTCCATCCACCCTCCATCTCCCTGCTCTCCATCCACCCTCCATCTCCATGCCTCCATCTCCTTCTCTCCATCCACCCTCCATCTCCCTGCTCTCCATCCACCCTCCATCTCCCTGCTCTCCATCCACCCTCCATCTCCATGCCCTCCATCTCCCTGCTCTCCTTCCACCCTCCATCTCCCTGCTCTCCTTCCACCCTCCATCTCCCTTCCCTCCATCTCCC
This sequence comes from Brachymystax lenok tsinlingensis, assembly GCA_030435695.1. Taxonomy (NCBI): domain Eukaryota; kingdom Metazoa; phylum Chordata; class Actinopteri; order Salmoniformes; family Salmonidae; genus Brachymystax; species Brachymystax lenok. The sequence goes on from CM059791.1 coordinate 59,013,325, forward strand.
TGCCCTCCATCTCCATCTCCCTGCTCTCCTTCCACCCTCCATCTCCCTTCCCTCCATCTCCCTTCCCTCCATCTCCCTGCCCTCCCCTCAAATCTCATGTCCCAGCAGGTAGGAGCTAGCCACTGCTAACGCTAGCTAATCAAATTCTAATCAGTCCACTGCCGGCCGTTACGACACACACACACACACACACACACACACACACACACGCACACACGCACACACACACACCGGGTCGGACCAAGCCAGACCGTTAACAGCATAGAAGGGCCACGGCAGCAGAAGCATGTAATTGAGGTTGGAATAAGAATGAGGTCACCCCCGGACATATGAATGGACTCGGAGGGGAACGGGAACGGGCAGATCCGGGGAGACAGATTTAACAGAGTACCAAGGGAGAGATTGGGACTACAATAACCCACATAATGAGTGGTGTGATATTCATGTCGAGTCCAGCCTCTCTCCAGGTGACTGTGTAATATAATATAATGAGTGGTATGAGATTAATGTCGAGTCCAGCCTCTCTCCAGGTGACTGTGGAAGGTAGCCTAGTGGTTAGAGCGTTGGACTTGTAACCGGAGGGTTGCAAGTTTGAATCTCTGTGCTGACAAGGTAAAAATCTGTCTTTCTGCCCATGAACAAGGCAGTTAACCCACTGTTCCCCGGGGCGCCGAAGACGTGGATGTCGATTAAGGCAGTCCCCTGCACCTCTCTGATTCAGAGGGGTTGGGTTAAATGCGGAAGACACATTTCAGTTGAAGGCATTCGGTTGTACAACTGACTAATAATGGTGACTTTGACTGTGGAATATAACTGGGAACTCCTGAGGTGCAATAGCATTGTGTTTTGCAGGGCTAGAATTATAAAGCAACTATGACTCAACTCAATTGACTAAACTCGATTGGACTGCACTAAAATGGACTGTACTAAAATGGACTGTACTAAAATGAACTGTACTAAAATGGACTGTACTAAAATGGACTGTACTAAAATGGACTGTACTAAAATGAACTGTACTAAAATGAACTGTACTAAAATGGACTGTACTAAAATGGACTGTACTAAAATGAACTGTACTAAAATGAACTGTACTAAAATGAACTGTACTAAAATGAACTCGACTAAGTTGGACTCGACTAAATTGTACTATACTAAAATAGACTCGCCTTCAAAACCGGCCACTAGGGGCAACGGTATTGATAACCTATTGGTCTGTGTGTGTGTGTAGTGTGTATTGATAACCTATTGGTCTGTGTGTAGTGTGTATTGATAACCTATTGGTCTGTGTGTGTAGTGTGTATTGATAACCTATTGGTCTGTGTGTAGTGTGTATTGATAACCTATTGGTCTGTGTGTAGTGTATTGATAACCTATTGGTCTGTGTTTGTAGTGTGTATTGATAACCTATTGGTCTGTGTGTAGTGTGTATTGATAACATATTGGTCTGTGTGTAGTGTGTATTGATAACCTATTGGTCTGTGCGTAGTGTGTATTGATAACCTATTGGTCTGTGTGTAGTGTGTATTGATAACCTATTGGTCTGTGTGTGTGTAGTGTGTATTGATAACCTATTGGTCTGTGTGTGTAGTGTGTATTGATAACCTATTGGTCTGTGTGTAGTGTGTATTGATAACCTATTGGTCTGTGCGTAGTGTGTATTGATAACCTATTGGTCTGTGTGTAGTGTGTATTGATAATCTATTGGTCTGTGTGTGTAGTGTGTATTGATAACCTATTGGTCTGTGTGTAGTGTGTATTGATAACCTATTGTTCTGTGTGTAGTGTGTATTGATAACCTATTGGTCTGTGTGTAGTGTGTATTGATAACCTATTGGTCTGTGCGTAGTGTGTATTGATAACCTATTGGTCTGTGTGTAGTGTGTATTGATAATCTATTGGTCTGTGTGTGTGTAGTGTGTATTGATAACCTATTGGTCTATGTGTAGTGTGTATTGATAACCTATTGGTCTGTGCGTAGTGTGTATTGATAACCTATTGGTCTGTGTGTAGTGTGTATTGATAACCTATTGGTCTGTGTGTGTAGTGTGTATTGATAATGTATTGGTATGTGTGTAGTGTGTATTGATAACCTATTGGTCTGTGTGTGTAGTGTGTATTGATAACCTATTGGTCTGTGTGTAGTGTGTATTGATAACCTATTGGTCTGTGCGTAGTGTGTATTGATAACCTATTGGTCTGTGCGTAGTGTGTATTGATAACCTATTGGTCTGTGTGTGTAGTGTGTATTGATAACCTATTGGTCTGTGTGTGTAGTGTGTATTGATAACCTATTGGTCTGTGTGTAGTGTGTATTGATAACCTATTGGTCTGTGCGTAGTGTGTATTGATAACCTATTTGTCTGTGTGTAGTGTGTATTGATAACCTATTGGTCTGTGTGTGTGTAGTGTGTATTGATAACATATTGTGGGAAATACACTGTCACAGTAGTTTTGTGTGTATGCGCGTGACTAATTGCACATGTGTGCGTGCGTGTGCGTGTGTGCGTGTGCGTGCGTGTGTGTGTGTGTGTCAGTCAGGTATTACTACCGGAGATAATATAGGAATCTAGTTTCCCGGGATAACGGTCAAACCCTCAGAAGGTTTCTGATTGGTTAGTAAATATTTGATTAGTATTCTAATGACAGTCTCATATATCTCCCATGGATGATCAATAAATATTTAAAGTAATCATCTTTCATTCATGACCATTGGAGAGAGGTTTGGTAACAAACCTACTATTTATCCGTCTGTCAGAGCTACATGCCATCTCTATTTTTATGGGGGTTTATGGTGAACCTTAACCTTTTTATGGGGGTTAAGGGTCAACATTAACCTTTTTATGGGGGTTTATGGTGAACCTTAACCTTTTTATGGGGGTTTAGGGTCAACCTTAACCTTTTTATGGGGGTTTAGGGTCAACCTTAACCTTTTTATGGGGGTTTAGGGTGAACCTTAACCTTTTTATGCGGGTTAAGGGTCAACATTAACCTTTTTATGGGGGTTTAGGGTGAACCTTAACCTTTTAATGGGGGTTAAGGGTCAACATTAACCTTTTTATGGGGGTTTAGGGTGAACCTTAACCTTTTAATGGGGGTTTAGGGTCAACTTTAACCTTTTAATGAGGGTTAAGGGTCAACCTTAAACATTGTACATGTATCATTCCACAGGTTCCCGTTTCAAAAAGGACCAACGGTGTCTTGTGGGAAAAATATTCACACCCGTTGACTTTTTCCCCACCTTTTGTTGTGTTAAAGTGATGAAGTTCAAATAGATTCATTACGATTTTTCCGGTGTCATTGGCCTACACAAAAATAACCTTCATGTCTAAGTGGAATTATTATAATCATTTTTTTAATTAATTAATAATTATTCATTTAAAGATGATATGTGTTGAGTCAATAAGTATTCAACCCCGTTGTTATGGAAACGCATAAATAAGTTCAGGAGTAAAAATGTGCGTAACAAGTCACATAATACGTTGCACGGACTAATAATAATGAATAATAATGAATAGTAATGAATAATAATCAATATTAATGAATATTAATGAATAATAATGAATAATAATCAATAATTATGAATAACAATCCATATTAATGAATCATAATGAATAATAATCCATATTAATGAATAATAATGAATAATAATCAATAATTATGAATAACAATCCATATTAATGAATCATAATGAATAATAATCCATATTAATGAATAATAATGAATAATAATGAATAATAATGAATATTAATGAATAAAAATGAATAATAATGGCACCGGAGGGGATGGCTGCCGTTTTACTGGCTCCTAACCAACTGTGCTATTTATTGTATTGTAAATAAAGTTGCTGCTACCGTCTCTTATGACCGAAAAGAGCTTCTGGACATCAGAACAGCGATTGCTCACCTCGAACTTTTCCCTTTAAAGAGTCCAACACGAAGGTTATACTGCTTCTCTGGAGACCAGGCCCAAATCCCCGTCATTCACGTAAAGAAAAGGTAGAGATACACAGGGAGAAGGTCGGGGTGCCTTGTGAGGATTTGTAGGAGAGTGAGTCAATCACCACTACCATCGGATATATTGGTCAATCACTGGAGAATAAACTGGATGATCTACGGTCCAGACTATCCTACCAACGGGGTGCCTTGTGAGGATTTGTAGGAGAGTGAGTCAATCACCACTACCATCGGATATATTGGCCAATCACTGGAGAATAAACTGGATGATCTACGGTCCAGACTATCCTACCAACGGGATGCCTTGTTAGTATTCGTAGGAGAGTGAGTAAATCACCACTACCATCGGTTCTATTGGCCAATCACTGGAGAATAAACTGGATGATCTACGGTCCAGACTATCCTACCAACGGGATGCCTTGTTAGTATTCGTAGGAGAGTGAGTAAATCACCACTACCATCGGTTCTATTGGCCAATCACTGGAGAATAAACTGGATGATCTACGGTCCAGACTATCCTACCAATGGGATGCCTTGTTAGGATTCGTAGGAGAGTGAGTCAATCACCACTACCATCGGTTCTATTGGCCAATCACTGGAGAAAAAAATGGATGATCTACGGTCCAGACTATTCTACCAACGGGATTCCTTGTTAGGATTCGTAGGAGAGTGAGTCAATCCCCACTACCATCGGTTCTATTGGCCAATCACTGGAGAATAAACTGGATGATCTACGGTCCAGACTATCCTACCAACGGGATGCCTTGTGAGGATTCGTAGGAGAGTGAGTAAATCACCACTACCATCAGTTCTATTGGCCAATCACTGGAGAATAAACTGGATGATCTACGGTCCAGACTATCCTACCAACGGGATGCCTTGTTAGGATTCGTAGGAGAGTGAGTCAATCCCCACTACCATCGGTTCTTTTGGCCAATCACTGGAGAATAAACTTGATGATCTACGGTCCAGACTATCCTACCTCACGGGACATTAAAAACTGTAATATCTTATGTTTCACAGAGTCATCGCTGAACGAAGACACGGATAATATAGAGCTGGCTGGGTTTTCTGTGCATCGGCAGGAGAGAGCAGCTACGTCTGGTAAGATGAGGGGTCGGGGTGTGTGTCTATTTGGCAATAACAGCTGCTGTGCAATGTCTAATATTAACTTGTTAGGGAGTGGCAGCTGAGGTGTCGGTTTTGTGAGAGTCTGGTGTGCCCAAAGTAAAAGGCCTGCCACTCAGGCCCAGAAACTAGGATAGGCACATAATTAGTACTATTGGATAGGAAACACTCTGAAGTTTCTAAGAGTGTTAAAATATTGTCTGTGAGTATAACAGAACTCATATAGCAGGCGAAAACCCGAGGAATTTCTGTCCTGGAAAAAGTGTTTGACACATTGCCTCGTTTTGAACCCCTCCCTATTGAAAACAGCCATATATGGGAGTAAGATTGCAGTAGCTATTGCTTCCACTGGATGTCAACAGTCTCTAGACAGTGTTTGGTGATGTTAGGTTGCTCTGGATGGTAATAGAAGAAGAATTTCAAACTAGTCATCGGATGTAAACAGAAGAGGAGGCACGTTCGCGGGCTCACGCGCGCTGTGGTTTTTTCCCTTTCCTATCGTCCAGTTTATAATCCGGTTGAAATATTATAGTAAGGTGTGAGAAAGGATGACAAAGGCAGAGAGCGGTACCGTTTACAAGGAATTTATTCCGTCACACGGTCATTTTGGGGAAAAGGGGCTGAACGAAACCAAAGCAGAGAAAGTAAAAGCCCCCTCTCCTACCTTACCTGCCTACCCACAACTTACCTGACTAGCACCACCTGGTGCACTAACCAAAATACAGGGGGTGGTCCGTCCAGGTCTTACCTAACTTAGCACCACCTGGTGCACTAACCAAAATACAGGGGGTGGTCCGTCCAGGTCTTACCTAGTGTGCATAGACAGTAAAATACTACGGGTTATGTATGCCCGCAGGCCTCTTGCCTAAGCACTCCCTAGGTGCCTTCCCCTTCCCCCCCTGGGAACAAATGAAACAGAACAACAGACTATTTCACAACAAACCTGAGAAAAAAAAAAAAACTCAGGATATTAAAGAAGCTCTCTCTCTTTGAGCAACAAACAAACACAGAACATAACAATCAGCTACAACTAACATAGTACATAGCAAAATCTCTCTTAACAACAATAAACTCAGGATACACTTCATCCTCAGCCGTCAGCCTCATCTCCCCTTCTGAGGGAACAGAACACTGGCTTATATAGCTGGAGAAGGAGTCTGTAATGGGATACAGCTGTATCCTGACGAGGGGGCGGGGTCAGCTCCAATTAGCAATGGGGGAATTTCAGGAAGCCATCCTGAAACACACACATACAAGCAAAACCACAACACAGAAACTGGGGAATGTAACATATACATAAAAGTCTTCCTAAGGATAAATAATCAATGATGTTTGATTGTTCTTGGACAAGTGTATAGGTATAATTTGAACGTGTTCTCTTCACGGTTCAATGGGCGACTCAACAGTAGATTTTATGATCACAACGCGCCAACCAAACTGAGATTTATGGATATAATAAATGACGTTTTCTATCAAAAGAAGCATGGATTGTCTTTGTTGGACACTTGGGAAGCCCTCAGCAGAAGTTCATCAAAGGTAAGCGATTTTATATTAGCGATTTTATGCGTTTTGTGAGACCCGTGTTGGGTTATGGATTTATGCTAATGCGTAAATATTAGAGGTGCTACCCTCAAACAATCAAATGTGGTGCTTTTTGAAATCTGACAACGCTGTGATATTGCCAAGAAGCAGAGCTTTTGATGAATATGAAACACTTGTACATTGATGAATGTTTAATAATTCAACTTTTGGATTTTAAATTTGGCGCCTCACATTTTACCGGGTAGTGTCGGGAGTGGGGGACTAGCGCCAAATTCAAAATCCTAAAGTTGAATTATTAAACATTCATGTGTTGTTTCACAGTCATCAAAAGCTCTGCTTCTTGGCAATATCGCATCAGCATAAATTGATAACCCAACACGGGTCTCACAAAATGCATAAAATCGCTAATATAAAATCCCTTACTGTTATAGAAATTTTGTTCTCAATGTTCACAAACTGAACTTCAATTAAACAAATTCTGTCTGTTACCCAGTATTTGTAAGATACTGGTTGAAATAAGACAGACAGAAGCCCAGAATACAATAGTCAAGTGTAAATGGTTTCATTCAGGAGAGCTCTGGGCTCTAAAAGGTGTACGCAGTCTTTTATATGGTACAATGTTGAAATACCAAGATACAAAGGCCCCACCATTTCCAAGAAATAATGTCTTCCCACAGTACCCATTCATTTCTTATCACAATCTTTGCAACATAAGTCAAACTTGGGCGGTTCTTTAACTATCCCCACTGTCTTAAAGGACAGGAGCATTTCGCATGTGACTGGTAGAATCAAAGAATTCTTTGTTCTCCCAGATACTCCCGAAATGAATTCATACTAGCCTGTTCCAGGTTTACACACAAAGTTAATATCTAGACACACACACATCAATTGGACTACCATCTGTCTTATAACCCTATCTCTATTGCATACATTTTCAGAATGGAATATTCTTAGATGTACAAACATTTAGTCATAACCATAAAATCTATAACACTTACCTTTCTTTCGAAGAACTTCTGCTGAGGGCTTCCCAAGTGTCCAACGAAGACAATCCATGCTTCTTTTGTTAGAAAAAGTAATGTATTATATCCATAAATCTCCGTTTGGTTGGAGCGTTATGATCATCTGTATTATTCATAGCTGTCTATTTACCACCACAGACCGATGCCGGCACTAATAACGCATCAACCAGCTGTATACGGCCATAACAGGCCAAACAGACAGTTAACCCACTGTTCCTAGGCCGTCATTGAAAATAAGAATTTGTTCTTAACTGACTTGCCTAGTAAAATAAAGGTTAAATAAAATAAAATAAAATATAAGCAAACAAGAAACAATTTCTTCAGCTGGTTTGTCAACCTTTCTGTTATCCTGCTGCTGTCAGCTGGTTGTCAACCTGTTGACCTTTCTGTTATCCTCCTGCTGTCAGCTGGTTGTCAACCTGTTGACCTTTCTGTTATCCTGCTGCTGTCAGCTGGTTGTCAACCTGTTGACCTTTCTGTTACCCTGCTGCTGTCAGCTGGTTGTCAACCTGTTGACCTTTCTGTTACCCCTGCTGCTGTCAGCTGGTTGTCAACCTGTTGACCTTTCTGTTATCCTGCTGCTGTCAGCTGGTTGTCAACCTGTTGACCATTCTGTTATCAGTTTGTACCTCAACTCATCCAACAGTTTGGCTTGACCAGCTGTAGGGCTCTGTATTGCACTGGGGGAGAGAAGCAGTGTGTGTTTCCTATGTATGGGAATTAGGAAGCAGGTGTGTGTGTGTTCTCCTGTTGTATCCCCGAGGCTCATTTAACCTCGGACAACACAGATCAAAGTGATGCAACGAGATGTAAGCGAGATGAAGGCTCTCACACACACACACACACACACACACACAAACGTGCTTCATAATTCCTACATACACAAACACACACTGCTTCACAGCCCTACACCTGATCAAGCCAAATGATCCCCTCTGTAAAGTGTGTATCCTCAGTGTAAATTCAGCTCCATCTCTGTAAAGTGTGTATCCTCAGTGTATATTCAGCTCCATCTCTGTAAAGTGTGTATCCTCAGTGTAAATTCAGCTCCATCTCTGTAAAGTGTGTATCCTCAGTGTATATTCAGCTCCATCTCTGTAAAGTGTGTATCCTCAGTGTATATTCAGCTCCATCTCTGTAAAGTGTGTATCCTCAGTGTAAATTCAGCTCCAGAGTTTGTGTTTATTGTATTGATATCTTATACATGCTGTCTGATGACTATGGTGTCTTTCTGTCTTTTTCCTGTCTGCATCCTCTCTGTGTCCCGTCTGTGTCCTGCCTGTATCCAGTCTGTATTCAGTCTGTATCCTGTCTGTGCCCTGTCTGTATCCAGTCTGTATCCTGTCTGTGTCCTGTCAGTATCATGTCTGTATCCCGTCTGTATCCCGCCTATACCCCGTCTGTATCCCGTCTGTATTATGTCTGTATCCAGTCTGTATCCCGTCTGTGTCCCGTCTGTGTCCCACCTGTATCCAGTCTGTATTCAGTCTGTATCCTGTCTGTGTCCTGTCTGTATCCAGTCTGTATCCTGTCTGTGTCCTGTCAGTATCCTGTCTGTACCCCGTCTGTACCCTGTCTGTATCCCGTCTGTACCCCGTCTGTATCCCGTCTGTGTTCAGTCCGTTGATGACAGCACCTAGTCACTAAGTCACATTCCGGGGTTAATGTGTAAATGTACTTGGTGAATTAAAAGTGATTGTGATTCAATACTCTCTGCTGTCATTCTACGGCTAACGGTCAGTCATCCGTCTTAGGTGTAAGTCGTCAGTGTCTCATGTGAGGTAAAACACGGTCGGACAGTCTGTAGATCACAGTGTACACCAGCACAGCAAAAGAAATCCGTCTCTCTGCCAGACATGATCCGAGAGAGTCTTTAGATCCAGCGGTGGGAAAAATACCCAATTCACATACTTGAGTAAATGTAAAGATACCTTAGTGGAAAATGACTCAAGTAAAATGTGAAAGTCACCCAGTAAAATAAAATACTGAAAGTATTTTGGTTCTAAATATACTTAAGTATCAACATTAAATGTATAAATCATTAAAAAAAAAATCCATAAATTAAGGAAACCAGACGGCACCATGTTCTTGTTTTGTACGGATAGCCAGGGGCCACGCTTCGATAACTCAGACGTCACGTTTACAAACCATGCATCAACCTGTTGACCTATCAGCAAGGGCCTGAAAGATCAGTACAAGACAAGCTGCCAATGTCTACCAATGTCCCTGTCTCCTCATTCTCCCTTCTATCAAATCCCTGTATAGAGAGAGAGAGCAAGAGAGAGAGCGAGAGAGAGCGAGAGAGAGCGAGAGAGAGCGAGAGAGCGAGAGAGAGAGAGAGAGAGAGAGAGAGAGAGAGCGAGAGAGATTATTTTCTAGTCCAGTCACAGGTGGTGATGTGGTTGTTCCAATTAAGCCACTACAAGGATTTCTACCCTCCCCATCTCTCTCTCCTTCTCCCCATCTCTCCCTCTCCATCCCTCTCCCTCTCTCTCTCTCTCCCTCTCCATCCCTCTCCCTCTCTCCCCATCTCTCCCTCTCCATCCCCCTCTCTCTCCCTCTCCATCCCTCTCCCTCTCCCCCTCTCTCCCTCTCCATCCCTCTCCCTCTCTGTTTCTCCCTCTCCCTCTATGTCTCTCTCCCTCTCTCTCCCACTCTCTCTCCCTCTCCATCCCTCTCCCTCTCCATCCCTCTCCCTCTCTGTTTCTCCCTCTCCATCCCTCTCCCTCTCCATCCCCCTCGCTCTCCCTCTCCATCCCTCTCCCTCTCTGTTTCTCCCTCTCCCCCTCTCTCCCTCTCCATCCCTCTCCCTCTCTGTTTCTCCCTCTCCCTCTCTCTCTCCCTCTCCCTCCCCCTCTCTCCCTCTCCATCTCCCCTCTCCCTCTCTCTCCCTCTCCCTCTCCATCTCTCTCCCTCTCCCTCTCCCTCTCTCTCCCTCTCCATCCCCCTCTCTCCCTCTCCATCCCTCTCCCTCTCTCTCTCTCCCTCTCCCTCTCTCTCTCCCTCTATGTCTCTCCCCCTCTCTCTTCTCTTTTCTTTTGAATGTCTCAGCAAGTTTCAGCCCGCGTGTTTTCTGGTCTCTTGTTTTCTCCTGTTCCTGCAGAGGCAGCATCTTTCCCCCTCTCTCCTCTGTTGAGCGCCTGCAGCCTCGACCGTCTCTACTGCTCCCCCTTGGGGAGAACACACACACAGACACACATTGCATTTACCATCCAAGTGGGGACATTTATTCCCATTCAAAATCCTATTTTCCCTAAACCCCTGTAGTTCTGTCCTTGAGCTGTTCTTGTCTATTGATGTTCTGTATTATGTCATTCTGTATTCTGTTGTTTCATGTTTTGTGTTGGACCCCAGGAAGAGTAGCTGCTGCTTTTACAACAGCTAATTGGGATCCTGATAAAATACCGAAACCCTAAGCCTAATTCTAACCCTTAGCCTAATTCTAACCCTAAACCTAACCCATACGACCTAAAATATACTTTTTTCCTTTTGGGGACCGGTGAAAATGTCCCCACTTGTCAGAATTGTCTGTGTTTTACTATCCTTGTGAGGACTTTTGAAACCAAAAAAAGGAGAGTAAAGTTAAACACAGGGATGGGCAAAAATGACAAAACACAGTGACAAAACACAGTGACAAAACACAGTGACAAAACACAGTGACAAAACACAGTTACAAAACACAGTTACAAAATACAGTTACAAATAAAATTACAATATAAAATTACAAAATACAGTTACAAAATATCATTACAAAATACAGTTACAAAACACAGTTACAAAACACAGTGACAAAACACAGTTACAAAACACAGTTACAAAACACAGTAACAAAATACAGTTACAAATAAAATTACAATATAAAATTACAAAATACAGTTACAAAATATCATTACAAAATACAGTTACAAAACACAGTTACAAAACACAGTTACAAAATACAGTTACAAAATACAGTTACAAATAAAATTACAATATAAAATTACAAAATACAGTTACAAAATATCATTACAAAATACAGTTACAAAACACAGTTACAAAACACAGTCACAAAATACAGTTACAAATAAAATTACAATATAAAATTACAAAATACAGTTACAAAATATCATTACAAAATACAGTTACAAAACACAGTTACAAAACACAGTTACAAAATACAGTTACAAAACACAGTTACAAATAAAATTACAATATAAAATTACAAAATACAGTTACAAAATATCATTACAAAATACAGTTACAAAACACAGTTACAAAACACAGTGACAAAACACAGTTACAAAACACAGTTACAAAACACAGTAACAAAATACAGTTACAAATAAAATTACAATATAAAATTACAAAATACAGTTACAAAATATCATTACAAAATACAGTTACAAAACACAGTTACAAAACACAGTTACAAAATACAGTTACAAAATACAGTTACAAATAAAATTACAATATAAAATTACAAAATACAGTTACAAAATATCATTACAAAATACAGTTACAAAACACAGTTACAAAATACAGTTACAAATAAAATTACAATATAAAATTACAAAATACAGTTACAAAATATCATTACAAAATACAGTTACAAAACACAGTTACAAAACACAGTGACAAAACACAGTTACAAAACACAGTTACAAAACACAGTAACACAATACAGTTACAAATAAAATTACAATATAAAATTACAAATAAAATTACAAAATACAGTTACAAAATATCATTACAAAATACAGTTACAAAACACAGTTACAAAACACAGTTACAAAATACAGTTACAAAATACAGTTACAAATAAAATTACAATATAAAATTACAAAATACAGTTACAAAATATCATTACAAAATACAGTTACAAAACACAGTTACAAAACACAGTCACAAAATACAGTTACAAATAAAATTACAATATAAAATTACAAAATACAGTTACAAAATATCATTACAAAATACAGTTACAAAACACAGTTACAAAACACAGTTACAAAATACAGTTACAAAACACAGTTACAAATAAAATTACAATATAAAATTACAAAATACAGTTACAAAATATCATTACAAAATACAGTTACAAAACACAGTTACAAAACACAGTGACAAAACACAGTTACAAAACACAGTTACAAAACACAGTAACAAAATACAGTTACAAATAAAATTACAATACAAAACACAGTAAAATTACAAAATACAGTTACAAATAAAATTACAATATAAAATTACAAAATACAGTTACAAAATATCATTACAAAATACAGTTACAAAACACAGTTACAAAACACAGTTACAAAATACAGTTACAAATAAAATTACAATATAAAATTACAAAATACAGTTACAAAATATCATTACAAAATACAGTTACAAAACACAGTTACAAAACACAGTTACAAAATACAGTTACAAATAAAATTACAATATAAAATTACAAAATACAGTTACAAAATATCATTACAAAATACAGTTACAAAACACAGTTACAAAACACAGTTACAAAATACAGTTACAAAACACAGTTACAAATAAAATTACAATATAAAATTACAAAATACAGTTACAAAACACAGTTACAAAATACCATTACAAAATACAGTTACAAATAAAATTACAATATAAAATTACAAAACACAGTTACAAAATACCATTACAAAATACAATTACAAAACACAGTTACAAAATATCATTACAAAATACAATTACAAAACACAGTTACAAAATACCATTACAAAATACAGTTACAAATAAAATTACAATATAAAATTACAAAATACAGTTACAAAATATCATTACAAAATACCGTTACAATATAAAATTACAAAATACAGTTACAAAATATCATTACAAAATACAGTTACAAAACACAGTTACAAAACACAGTTACAAAATACAGTTACAAAATACAGTTACAAATAAAATTACAATATAAAATTACAAAATACAGTTACAAAATATCATTACAAAATACAGTTACAAAACACAGTTACAAAACACAGTTACAAAATACAGTTACAAATAAAATTACAATATAAAATTACAAAATACAGTTACAAAATATCATTACAAAATACAGTTACAAAACACAGTTACAAAACACAGTTACAAAATACAGTTACAAAACACAGTTACAAATAAAATTACAATATAAAATTACAAAATACAGTTACAAAATACCATTACAAAATACAGTTACAAAACAGTTACAAAATATCATTACAAAATACAGTTACAAAACACAGTTACAAAATACCATTACAAAATACAGTTACAAATAAAATTACAATATAAAATTACAAAACACAGTTACAAAATACCATTACAAAATACAATTACAAAACACAGTTACAAAATATCATTACAAAATACAATTACAAAACACAGTTACAAAATACCATTACAAAATACAATTACAAAACACAGTTACAAAATATCATTACAAAATACAATTACAAAATACAGTTACAAAATATCATTACAAAATACCGTTACAATATAAAATTACAAAATACAGTTACAAATAAAATTACAATATAAAATTACAAAATACAGTTACAAAATATCATTACAAAATACCGTTACAATATAAAATTACAAAATACAGTTACAAATAAAATTACAATATAAAATTACAAAATTAGAGACAGAGAGGAGTTGTTGACAATTCCAACCCCCTCACAGAGAGAGAGAGAGGAGTTGATGATAATACCAACCCCCTCACAGAGAGAGAGAGAGGAGTTGATCATAATACCAACCCCCTCACAGAGAGAGAGAGAGAGTTGATGATAATACCAACCCCCTCACAGAGAGAGAGAGGAGTTGATGATAATACCAACCCCCTCACAGAGAGAGAGAGAGGAGTTGATGGTAATGTGATTTGTTGTCTCTGGTGATGTGTTTGTGTCCACGAGACACAGAGAGATGGAGAAGAGAGAGAGAGAGAGACATGGAGAGATGGAGGAGAGAGAGAGAGAGACATGGAGAGATGGAGAAGAGAGAGAGAGACATGGAGAGATGGAGAAGAGAGAGAGAGACATGGAGGGATGGAGGAGAGAGAGAGACATGGAGAGATGGAGGAGAGAGAGAGAGACATGGAGAGATGGTGGAGAGAGAGAGAGACATGGAGAGATGGAGGAGAGAGAGAGAGACATGGAGAGATGGAGAAGAGAGAGAGAGAGACATGGAGAGATGGAGGAGAGAGAGAGAGAGACATGGAGAGATGGAGAAGAGAGAGAGAGAGACATGGAGAGATGGAGGAGAGAGAGAGACATGGAGAGATGGAGAAGAGAGAGAGACAATTAGAGATGGAGAAGAGAGAGAGAGACATGTAGAGATGGAGAAGAGAGAGAGAGAGACATGGAGAGATGGATAAGAGAGAGAGAGACATGGAGAGATGGAGAAGGGAGAGAGAGAGACATGGAGAGATGGAGAAGAGAGAGAGAGAGACATGGAGAGATGGAGAAGAGAGAGAGACATGGAGAGATGGAGAAGAGAGAGAGAGAGACATGGAGAGATGTAGAAGAGAGAGAGAGAGACATGGAGAGATGGAGAAGAGAGAGAGAGAGACATGGAGAGATGGAGGAGAGAGAGAGAGACATGGAGAGATGGAGAAGAGAGAGAGAGACATGTAGAGATTAAGAAAGAGAGAGAGAGAGAGAGATTAAAGGAGAGAAAGAGCAGAAATAGGCAGGCAAAGGAGAGAGAGAAAGAATGGAGAGAAACACATTCAATAGAAACCCACTGAGAGAGAACCTGAGTCAAGGTCCTGAATGGCAATATCCCCATTCCTTTTGGTCCGTCTACCACAAACCTGTTAGGAGAGGGGATAACATGTGCGTGTGTGACAGAGAAAGACAGAGAAAGAGAGAAAAGAAAGAAATAAAGAAAGTAGGCAGAAAGCGAAAGAGAGAGAGAGTCATTGTGAAGGGGTAAGGATAAGGACATGAATATCAACCAGCCACATTTACCCTCTGCTGTCCAAAACACTGGGAGCGGATGAAGACTGGACGTCTGTTTAAACGCCACACGGCAACGCTACCTGACTGTTAACAACCTGGGCCTGAGGATAGGGCCATATAACAATAACACTGTAGATAGAGGAGACTGGTAACAACCTGGGGGTCTATAACAATAACACTGTAGATAGAGGGGACTGGTAACAACCTGGGGGTCTATAACAATAACACTGTAGATAGAGGGGACTGGTAACAACCTGGGGGTCTATAACAATAACACTGTAGATAGAGGGGACTGGTAACAACCTGGGGGTCTATAACAATAACACTGTAGATAGAGGGGACTGGTAACAACCTGGGGGTCTATAACAATAACACTGTAGATAGAGGGGACTGGTAACAACCTGGAGGTCTATAACAATAACACTGTAGATAGAGGGGACTGGTAACAACCTGGGGGTCTATAACAATAACACTGTAGATAGAGGGGACTGGTAACAACCTGGGGTCTATAACAATAACACTGTAGATAGAGGAGACTGGTAACAACCTGGGGTCTATAACAATAACACTGTAGATAGAGGAGACTGGTAACAACCTGGGGGTCTATAACAATAACACTGTAGATAGAGGAGACTGGTAACAACCTGGGGGTCTATAACAATAACACTGTAGATAGAGGAGACTGGTAACAACCTGGGGGTCTATAACAATAACACTGTAGATAGAGGGGACTGGTAACAACCTGGAGGTCTATAACAATAACACTGTAGATAGAGGGGACTGGTAACAACCTGGGGGTCTATAACAATAACACTGTAGATAGAGGGGACTGGTAACAACCTGGGGGTCTATAACAATAACACTGTAGATAGAGGAGACTGGTAACAACCTGGGGTCTATAACAATAACACTGTAGATAGAGGAGACTGGTAACAACCTGGGGGTCTATAACAATAACACTGTAGATAGAGGAGACTGGTAACAACCTGGGGGTCTATAACAATAACACTGTAGATAGAGGTGACTGGTAACAACCTGGGGGTCTATAACAATAACACTGTAGATACAGGGGACTGGTAACAACCTGGGGGACTATAACAATAACACTGTAGATAGAGGAGACTGGTAACAACCTGGGGGTCTATAACAATAACACTGTAGATAGAGGGGACTGGTAACAACCTGGGGGTCTATAACAATAACACTGTAGATAGAGGAGACTGGTAACAACCTGGGGTCTATAACAATAACACTGTAGATAGAGGAGACTGGTAACAACCTGGGGTCTATAACAATAACACTGTAGATAGAGGAGACTGGTAACAACCTGGGGGTCTATAACAATAACACTGTAGATAGAGGGGACTGGTAACAACCTGGGGGTCTATAACAATAACACTGTAGATAGAGGAGACTGGTAACAACCTGGGGTCTATAACAATAACACTGTAGATAGAGGAGACTGGTAACAACCTGGGGGTCTATAACAATAACACTGTAGATAGAGGAGACTGGTAACAACCTGGAGGTCTATAACAATAACACTGTAGATAGAGGGGACTGGTAACAACCTGGGGGTCTATAACAATAACACTGTAGATAGAGGGGACTGGTAACAACCTGGGGGTCTATAACAATAACACTGTAGATAGAGGGGACTGGTAACAACCTGGGGGTCTATAACAATAACACTGTAGATAGAGGAGACTGGTAACAACCTGGAGGTCTATAACAATAACACTGTAGATAGAGGAGACTGGTAACAACCTGGGGGTCTATAACAATAACACTGTAGATAGAGGAGACTGGTAACAACCTGGAGGTCTATAACAATAACACTGTAGATAGAGGAGACTGGTAACAACCTGGGGGTCTATAACAATAACACTGTAGATAGAGGAGACTGGTAACAACCTGGGGTCTATAACAATAACACTGTAGATAGAGGGGACTGGTAACAACCTGGGGGTCTATAACAATAACACTGTAGATAGAGGAGACTGGTAACAACCTGGGGGTCTATAACAATAACACTGTAGATAGAGGAGACTGGTAACAACCTGGGGGTCTATAACAATAACACTGTAGATAGAGGAGACTGGTAACAACCTGGAGGTCTATAACAATAACACTGTAGATAGAGGGGACTGGTAACAACCTGGGGGTCTATAACAATAACACTGTAGATAGAGGAGACTGGTAACAACCTGGGGGTCTATAACAATAACACTGTAGATAGAGGAGACTGGTAACAACCTGGGGGTCTATAACAATAACACTGTAGATAGAGGGGACTGGTAACAACCTGGGGGTCTATAACAATAACACTGTAGATAGAGGAGACTGGTAACAACCTGGGGGTCTATAACAATAACACTGTAGATAGAGGGGACTGGTAACAACCTGGGGGTCTATAACAATAACACTGTAGATAGAGGAGACTGGTAACAACCTGGAGGTCTATAACAATAACACTGTAGATAGAGGGGACTGGTAACAACCTGGGGGTCTATAACAATAACACTGTAGATAGAGGAGACTGGTAACAACCTGGGGGTCTATAACAATAACACTGTAGATAGAGGAGACTGGTAACAACCTGGGGTCTATAACAATAACACTGTAGATAGAGGAGACTGGTAACAACCTGGGGGTCTATAACAATAACACTGTAGATAGAGGGACTGGTAACAACCTGGGGGTCTATAACAATAACACTGTAGATAGAGGAGACTGGTAACAACCTGGGGGTCTATAACAATAACACTGTAGATAGAGGGACTGGTAACAACCTGGGGTCTATAACAATAACACTGTAGATAGAGGAGACTGGTAACAACCTGGGGGTCTATAACAATAACACTGTAGATAGAGGGGACTGGTAACAACCTGGGGGTCTATAACAATAACACTGTAGATAGAGGGGACTGGTAACAACCTGGGGTCTATAACAATAACACTGTAGATAGAGGAGACTGGTAACAACCTGGGGGTCTATAACAATAACACTGTAGATAGAGGGGACTGGTAACAACCTGGGGGTCTATAACAATAACACTGTAGATAGAGGGGACTGGTAACAACCTGGGGGTCTATAACAATAACACTGTAGATAGAGGAGACTGGTAACAACCTGGGGGTCTATAACAATAACACTGTAGATAGAGGGACTGGTAACAACCTGGGGTCTATAACAATAACACTGTAGATAGAGGAGACTGGTAACAACCTGGGGTCTATAACAATAACACTGTAGATAGAGGAGACTGGTAACAACCTGGGGGTCTATAACAATAACACTGTAGATAGAGGAGACTGGTAACAACCTGGGGGTCTATAACAATAACACTGTAGATAGAGGGGACTGGTAACAACCTGGGGGTCTATAACAATAACACTGTAGATAGAGGGACTGGTAACAACCTGGGGGTCTATAACAATAACACTGTAGATAGAGGAGACTGGTAACAACCTGGGGGTCTATAACAATAACACTGTAGATAGAGGAGACTGGTAACAACCTGGGGGTCTATAACAATAACACTGTAGATAGAGGAGACTGGTAACAACCTGGGGGTCTATAACAATAACACTGTAGATAGAGGGGACTGGTAACAACCTGGGGGTCTATAACAATAACACTGTAGATAGAGGGACTGGTAACAACCTGGGGGTCTATAACAATAACACTGTAGATAGAGGGGACTGGTAACAACCTGGGGGTCTATAACAATAACACTGTAGATAGAGGAGACTGGTAACAACCTGGGGGTCTATAACAATAACACTGTAGATAGAGGAGACTGGTAACAACCTGGGGGTCTATAACAATAACACTGTAGATAGAGGAGACTGGTAACAACCTGGGGGTCTATAACAATAACACTGTAGATAGAGGGGACTGGTAACAACCTGGGGGTCTATAACAATAACACTGTAGATAGAGGGGACTGGTAACAACCTGGGGTCTATAACAATAACACTGTAGATAGAGGAGACTGGTAACAACCTGGGGTCTATAACAATAACACTGTAGATAGAGGAGACTGGTAACAACCTGGGGGTCTATAACAATAACACTGTAGATAGAGGAGACTGGTAACAACCTGGGGGTCTATAACAATAACACTGTAGATAGAGGGACTGGTAACAACCTGGGGGTCTATAACAATAACACTGTAGATAGAGGAGACTGGTAACAACCTGGGGGTCTATAACAATAACACTGTAGATAGAGGGGACTGGTAACAACCTGGGGTCTATAACAATAACACTGTAGATAGATGAGACTGGTAACAACCTGGGGGTCTATAACAATAACACTGTAGATAGAGGAGACTGGTAACAACCTGGGGGTCTATAACAATAACACTGTAGATAGAGGAGACTGGTAACAACCTGGGGGTCTATAACAATAACACTGTAGATAGAGGAGACTGGTAACAACCTGGGGTCTATAACAATAACACTGTAGATAGAGGAGACTGGTAACAACCTGGGGGTCTATAACAATAACACTGTAGATAGAGGAGACTGGTAACAACCTGGGGGTCTATAACAATAACACTGTAGATAGAGGAGACTGGTAACAACCTGGGGGTCTATAACAATAACACTGTAGATAGAGGAGACTGGTAACAACCTGGGGGTCTATAACAATAACACTGTAGATAGAGGGACTGGTAACAACCTGGGGTCTATAACAATAACACTGTAGATAGAGGGGACTGGTAACAACCTGGGGGTCTATAACAATAACACTGTAGATAGAGGAGACTGGTAACAATCTGGGGGTCTATAACAATAACACTGTAGATAGAGGAGACTGGTAACAACCTGGGGTCTATAACAATAACACTGTAGATAGAGGAGACTGGTAACAACCTGGGGGTCTATAACAATAACACTGTAGATAGAGGGACTGGTAACAACCTGGGGGTCTATAACAATAACACTGTAGATAGAGGAGACTGGTAACAACCTGGGGGTCTATAACAATAACACTGTAGATATAGGAGACTGGTAACAACCTGGGGGTCTATAACAATAACACTGTAGATAGAGGAGACTGGTAACAACATGGGGGTCTATAACAATAACACTGTAGATAGAGGAGACTGGTAACAACCTGGGGGTCTATAACAATAACACTGTAGATAGAGGAGACTGATAACAACCTGGGGGTCTATAACAATAACACTGTAGATAGAGGAGACTGGTAACAACCTGGGGTCTATAACAATAACACTGTAGATAGAGGAGACTGGTAACAACCTGGGGGTCTATAACAATAACACTGTAGATAGAGGAGACTGGTAACAACCTGGGGGTCTATAACAATAACACTGTAGATAGAGGAGACTGGTAACAACCTGGGGGTCTATAACAATAACACTGTAGATAGAGGAGACTGGTAACAACCTGGGGGTCTATAACAATAACACTGTAGATAGAGGGGACTGGTAACAACCTGGGGTCTATAACAATAACACTGTAGATAGAGGAGACTGGTAACAACCTGGGGGTCTATAACAATAACACTGTAGATAGAGGAGACTGGTAACAACCTGGGGGTCTATAACAATAACACTGTAGATAGAGGGGACTGGTAACAACCTGGGGTCTATAACAATAACACTGTAGATAGAGGAGACTGGTAACAACCTGGGGGTCTATAACAATAACACTGTAGATAGAGGGGACTGGTAACAACCTGGGGGTCTATAACAATAACACTGTAGATAGAGGGACTGGTAACAACCTGGGGTCTATAACAATAACACTGTAGATAGAGGAGACTGGTAACAACCTGGGGTCTATAACAATAACACTGTAGATAGAGGGGACTGGTAACAACCTGGGGGTCTATAACAATAACACTGTAGATAGAGGGGACTGGTAACAACCTGGGGGTCTATAACAATAACACTGTAGATAGAGGGGACTGGTAACAACCTGGGGGTCTTTAACAATAACACTGTAGATAGAGGGGACTGGTAACAACCTGGGGTCTATAACAATAACACTGTAGATAGAGGAGACTGGTAACAACCTGGGGTCTATAACAATAACACTGTAGATAGAGGGGACTGGTAACAACCTGGGGGTCTATAACAATAACACTGTAGATAGAGGAGACTGGTAACAACCTGGGGGTCTATAACAATAACACTGTAGATAGAGGAGACTGGTAACAACCTGGGGGTCTATAACAATAACACTGTAGATAGAGGGGACTGGTAACAACCTGGGGGTCTATAACAATAACACTGTAGATAGAGGAGACTGGTAACAACCTGGGGGTCTATAACTATAACACTGTAGATAGAGGAGACTGGTAACAACCTGGGGGTCTATAACAATAACACTGTAGATAGAGGGGACTGGTAACAACCTGGGGTCTATAACAATAACACTGTAGATAGAGGAGACTGGTAACAACCTGGGGGTCTATAACAATAACACTGTAGATAGAGGAGACTGGTAACAACCTGGGGGTCTATAACAATAACACTGTAGATAGAGGGGACTGGTAACAACCTGGGGTCTATAACAATAACACTGTAGATAGAGGAGACTGGTAACAACCTGGGGGTCTATAACAATAACACTGTAGATAGAGGAGACTGGTAACAACCTGGGGGTCTATAACAATAACACTGTAGATAGAGGGGACTGGTAACAACCTGGGGGTCTATAACAATAACACTGTAGATAGAGGAGACTGGTAACAACCTGGGGGTCTATAACAATAACACTGTAGATAGAGGAGACTGGTAACAACCTGGGGGTCTATAACAATAACACTGTAGATAGAGGGGACTGGTAACAACCTGGGGTCTATAACAATAACACTGTAGATAGAGGAGACTGGTAACAACCTGGGGGTCTATAACAATAACACTGTAGATAGAGGAGACTGGTAACAACCTGGGGTCTATAACAATAACACTGTAGATAGAGGGGACTGGTAACAACCTGGGGGTCTATAACAATAACACTGTAGATAGAGGAGACTGGTAACAACCTGGGGGTCTATAACAATAACACTGTAGATAGAGGAGACTGGTAATAACCTGGGGGTCTATAACAATAACACTGTAGATAGAGGAGACTGGTAACAACCTGGGGGTCTATAACAATAACACTGTAGATAGAGGGGACTGGTAACAACCTGGGGGTCTATAACAATAACACTGTAGATAGAGGAGACTGGTAACAACCTGGGGTTCTATAACAATAACACTGTAGATAGAGGAGACTGGTAACAACCTGGGGGTCTATAACAATAACACTGTAGATAGAGGAGACTGGTAACAACCTGGGGGTCTATAACAATAACACTGTAGATAGAGGGGACTGGTAACAACCTGGGGGTCTATAACAATAACACTGTAGATAGAGGGGACTGGTAACAACCTGGAGGTCTATAACAATAACACTGTAGATAGAGGGGACTGGTAACAACCTGGGGGTCTATAACAATAACACTGTAGATAGAGGGGACTGGTAACAACCTGGGGGTCTATAACAATAACACTGTAGATAGAGGAGACTGGTAACAACCTGGGGTCTATAACAATAACACTGTAGATAGAGGAGACTGGTAACAACCTGGGGGTCTATAACAATAACACTGTAGATAGAGGAGACTGGTAACAACCTGGGGGTCTATAACAATAACACTGTAGATAGAGGAGACTGGTAACAACCTGGGGGACTATAATCCAGATTCTGACTGTTAGCATATGATGGTCTATAGCAGCTTTCCACTAAAATAGGCTTTAGGTGAAGCAGATGAACCTGTAGCCATATTACTTCAACAGAGATCCTCTCCAATCTTTAAAGGAATGGGGTTCTGAACATAAACAGCAGCACCTCCACCATAGGCATTTCTGTATTTTCTGTAGATGTTATAACCATGTATTGCTACCACTGTATCATCAAAGGCATTGTCTAAGTGAGTTTCATCTGCTCACAGTGGACTTCCTACTAGGGAACACCACCTCAGCGCTAACAGTATAAATCTGGTTCATAGGCACATGATTACATGCATACAATAGCTGTAGGATCAACAGAGGCATTCAGAGGAGTTAGAGGGACATAAGTTAGGTTACTGACATTGTGTCTGCCAACACCACTGAGACAATGTACATTTGCAGCAGCACTACGACAACTCAACGACACAATGGTAGGGATTATTTGAGCTGGGCTTGGGTCATTGATAAGTCATTATCTCAACGCAAGAAGAAGAAGCAAAGATGATTTGTATGGACTCATTCATTCCTGTAGAGTATCTTCTGTTTCCAGAAGGTGTCAAAAGTTATCTATAAAAGTGATTCCAACAGAGCTAGAGTAATGTTTTAGACCGGTGTATAATACCAGTAACCTGCTGAATCTTTCACACCCATGGGGCCCAACGATGGTATCGGACCTGAAAATAATTGGCCTCTTTTTTGGAATCTTTCAGTTCTAGAATCAGTTCTTTAAAATCATTTTTCCGAAGTTCCAAGCTTGTCCTCCTATTGTCAATTGACCCCAAACGGACGAACACAGCATCAGCTCCCAGAATCTGTTATAGAACGGTCGGAAGCAGGCTTGCAATGTCCTGTACTCGTGCTCCAGGATAGCACAGGGTTTTTTCCCCCCTGGAACCATGATGTTTCTTACCATGGAACTGCTATATGACGACGGCTGGTGCGATAGCTGAGGAGGACTGGCTGTTCTTTTGTCTCGAGTGATTTCGCAAACCCCTCGAGGACTGAAGGGCAGTGGGGCCCGATGGACCAGATCCAGCTGGATAATGAAATGGGCTTGAGGCTCAGACAGCCTCACGGTCTGATGAGGTTGGGAGCACCGAGGATCTGAACCCAAGGTAGAAGCCACCAGAGAGGGAGACAGAACAGAGGACGAAGATGCAGGTGCCTCCGGATCCGATCTGGAATCGGAAGCCCCCAAGGGAAGAAGGCGCCGGAACCTCTGGATCCCGGGCGGCGAAGCTGTTTCTGGTCTGTGTCTGTTCTGGAATTAACATCTCCAAGGAGGCCCCCCTGTTGCCAGAGTACACTATTTTAAATATCCATGGCGAGTGAAATATCTCTATGGCTGTTTGGTAGGATGGAGAACTGGAACATCCACCAAGTCATCCAGGAGCATCCTACTAGCTCCATTCTTCAGTGAATGGGGAGACTCCTTCGGGGAGGGATCCCTGCAGAGTACCGGCCAGTCAGCTGTGGAGAGCCGACACGGTGGCGACACTGCCACCAGGCCAGAGAGGCGTCCGGCTACTGGGGTGGAAGAGAAAGAAAAAGTAGGTGGGTTTGGATTCCCCATCCTTGTGCAGGATTCCCCAGTAGCTTGAGCAGGATTCCCCAGTAGCTTGTGTAGGATTCCCCAGTAGCTTGTGTAGGATTCCCCAGTAACTTGAGCAGGATTCCCCAGTAGCTTGAGCAGGATTCCCCAGTAGCTTGAGCAGGATTCCCCAGTAGCTTGTGCAGGATTCCCCAGTAGCTTGAGCAGGATTCCCCAGTAGCTTGAGCAGGATTTCCCAGTAGCTTGAGCAGGATTCTCCAGTAGCTTGAGCAGGATTCCCCAGTAGCTTGAGCAGGATTTCCCAGTAGCTTGAGCAGGATTCCCCAGTAGCTTGAGCAGGATTCCCCAGTAGCTTGAGCAGGATTTCCCAGTAGCTTGAGCAGGATTCTCCAGTAGCTTGAGCAGGATTTCCCAGTAGGTTGTGTATGTTCCCTACCTGTTTGCTGAGAGTAGCCACTTCGCTCTCGTAGTCCTCTGCAAGCAGACATTTGCTACTCTGAAAGTCCGGGCCGTCCACATTGTCCTGGAATAAAGCAAAAATAAACACAGCCTCCTTCAGCATTGAAGTTTGTTAGCGTCCTCATTTTGAGGCTCCAGGCTATCTAGGCCAGCTGGGCCTCCGTGTCTCTCCTCTTGACGGGAAACTCCCGATTTGTCCCGAGAGAGAACCGCACAGCTATCAACAACATCAGGCCAAGGTAAGCCTACACAAACCACACAATCATTTTGAATATTTGTGAAATTCACCATGTGAAAGATGAATGGCGGTGTAGAGTATTATAACTCAGGCTAGTAAAACACGTTTCGTCAACAACACACTCAGTGGCGAACTGAATAGGGTGCCATGTGTGACTTGATTCTTTTGACTTGATTCTTTTGACTTGATTCTTTTGACTTGATTCTTTTGACTTGATTCTTTTGAGTTGATTCTCTCTCTCTCTTTCTCACTCCTTCTCTCTATGTAATCAGATTAACGGGTGGATCGTATGGTCTCTCGCCCCGCTGCCTCCCCATGCCTAGAAGCCGTCTATTAAACTAACACCTGTTTCTGTAATTGACCATTTCATACAGACACGCTCACAATGTGTGTGTGTGTGTGTTGGACTAAGCCTTAAGTTGTCAGGATGAATCATAGAGCTGTACGTCTCTCTCTCTCTATCTCTACATAGAGTCTTTGATTTGGTCAGCTCTAACGTCGAATTCAGTAGATAATCACATACAAGAGGGAGTGGGTACTCTAAACGGGATACCTGTGTGTGTGTGTGTGTGTGTGTGTGTGTGTGTGTGTCCACTATATAAGTCTAAATATTTAATAGTGTGTGTCTGTGTTGTTCTGTTTTCATTCTGGAGTTCCTCCTCTGTCTGTTGGCTTGTTATTCTGTCATTCTGTAGTTCCTCCTCTGTCTGTTGGCTTGTTATTCTGTCATTCTGTAGTTCCTCCTCTGTCTGTTGGCTTGTTATTCTGTCATTCTGTAGTTCCTCTTCTGTCTGTTGGCTTGTTATTCTGTCATTCTGTAGTTCCTCCTCTGTCTGTTGGCTTGTTATTCTGTCATTCTGTAGTTCCTCCTCTTGTCTGTTGGCTTGTTATTCTGTCATTCTGTAGTTCTTCCTCTGTCTGTTGGCTTGTTATTCTGTCATTCTGTAGTTCCTCCTCTGTCTGTTGGCTTGTTATTCTGTCATTCTGTAGTTCCTCCTCTTGTCTGTTGGCTTGTTATTCTGTCATTCTGTAGTTCTTCCTCTGTCTGTTGGCTTGTTATTCTGTCATTCTGTAGTTCCTCCTCTGTCTGTTGGCCTGATATTCTGTCATTCTGTAGTTCTTCCTCTTGTCTGTTGGCTTGTTATTCTGTCATTCTGTAGTTCTTCCTCTGTCTGTTGGCTTGTTATTCTGTCATTCTGTAGTTCCTCCTCTGTCTGTTGGCTTGTTATTCTGTCATTCTGTAGTTCCTCCTCTGTCTGTTGGCTTGTTATTCTGTCATTCTGTAGTTCCTCCTCTTGTCTGTTGGCTTGTTATTCTGTCATTCTGTAGTTCCTCCTCTGTCTGTTGGCTTGTTATTCTGTCATTCTGTAGTTCCTCCTCTGTCTGTTGGCTTGTTATTCTGTCATTCTGTAGTTCCTCCTCTTGTCTGTTGGCTTGTTATTCTGTCATTCTGTAGTTCTTCCTCTGTCTGTTGGCTTGTTATTCTGTCATTCTGTAGTTCCTCCTCTTGTCTGTTGGCTTGTTATTCTGTCATTCTGTAGTTCCTCCTCTGTCTGTTGGCTTGTTATTCTGTCATTCTGTAGTTCCTCCTCTGTCTGTTGGCTTGTTATTCTGTCATTCTGTAGTTCTTCCTCTGTCTGTTGGCTTGTTATTCTGTCATTCTGTAGTTCCTCCTCTGTCTGTTGGCTTGTTATTCTGTCATTCTGTAGTTCCTCCTCTGTCTGTTGGCTTGTTATTCTGTCATTCTGTAGTTCCTCCTCTGTCTGTTGGCTTGTTATTCTGTCATTCTGTAGTTCCTCCTCTGTCTGTTGGTTTTAGGACGATCTGGGGAAGGGCAACAATAAATGTCTGCAGCATTGAAGGTCCCCAAGAACACAGTGGCCTCCATCATTCTTAAATGGAAGAAGTTTGGAACCAGCAAGACTCTTCCTCATAGCTGTCAGGGAGGTGACCAAGAACCCGATGGTCACTCTGACAGAGTTCCAGAGTTCCTCTGTGGAGATGGGAGAACGTGCCAGAAGGACAACCAACTCTGCAGCACTCCACCAATCAGGCATTTAATGTAGAGTGGCCAGACGGAAGCCACTTCTCAGTAAAAGGCACATGACAGACCGCTTGAGTTTGCCAAAAGGCACCTAAAGGACTCTCAGACCATGAGAAACAAGATTCTCTGGTCTGAGGAAACCAAAATGTAACTCTTTGGCCTGAATGCCAAGCATCACGTGTGGAGGAAACCTGGCACCATTCCTACGGTGAAGCATGATGGTGGCAGCATAATGCTGGTGAGATGTTTTTCATGCGGGGGGAATGGGAGACTAGTCAGGATCAAGGGAAAGATGAACTGAGCAAAGTGCAGAGAGATCCTTGATGAAATCCTGCTCAAGAGCACTCAGGACCTCAGACTGGGGGGCGAAGGTTCACCTTCCAACAGGACAACGACCCTAAGCAGGTTGACCTTCCAACAGGACAACGACCCTAAGCACACAGCCAAGACAACGCAGGAGTGGCTTTGGGACAAGTCTCTGAATGTCCTTGAGTGGCCAAGCCAGAGCCCGGATCTTTTAATTAACCTTTACTGAACTAGGCAAGTCCTCCACTCCTCTCTCTCTCCCTCTCTCTCCCCCTCTCTCTCTCCCTCCCTGTCTTTCTCTCTCCCTTCCCCCCTCTCTCTCGCCCCTCTATCTCTCTCTCTCTCTCTCTCTCTCTCCCTCTCCTGTTTGTTTTATTTCAGCCTAATCTGTGTGTTTGCTAATTGGTTTGCAGTCTGGGAATAGAAGTGATGCTAATAGAATAGCGCATTTCCTTTGTCAAAGTCCCTGGTTACAACGACTGCAGCATCTTCTCTTTCCTCCCCCTCTCTCTATCTCTCTCTCCATCCCCCTCTATCACTCTCTCTCCCCTCTCTCTCTCTCTCTCTCCCCTTTCACTCTCTCTCCCCTCTCTCTCTCTCTCCTCCCCTCTCTCTCACTCTCTCCCCCTCTCTCTCCCTCTCTCTCTCTCTCTCTCTCTCTCTCTCCATCCCCTCTCTCTCTCTCCCTCCCCCTCTCTCTCCATCCCTCTCTCTCCCCTCTCACTCTCCCCTCTCCCTCCCTCTCTCTCCCCCTCTCTCTCTCTCTCCTCTCTCCCTCCCTCCCCTCTCTCTCTCTCTCTCTCTCTCTCTCTCTCTCTCTCTCTCTCTCTCTCTCTCTCTGCCCTCTCTCTCTCCCCTCTCTCTCTCTCTGCCCCTCTCACTCTCTCTCTCCCCTCTCTCCCTCTCCCTCTCTTGTTTGTTTTATTTCAGCCTAATCTGTGTGTTTGCTAATTGGTTTGCAGTCTGGGAATAGAAGTGATCCTAATAGAATAGCGCATTTCCTTTGTCCAAGTTCCCTGGCTACAACGACTGCAGCATCAGCTGTACCCACTAACTACCGGCTCTGACAGTACTGTTGGTTTTTCAGCTCTAGTTTTAATTGGTTGAGAGCAGCGGAGGCGGCTGAAGGGGAGGACAGCTCATAGTAAATGTCTGGAACGGAGCAGATTAAACGGCGTCAAACCGTCTGTTTGATGCATTTGATACCATTTCACCCATTCTGCTCCAGCCGTTTACCGCGAGCCCGTCCTCCACCAATTAAGGTGCCACCAACCACACTGTGGTTGAGAGACCTCATTTTTAAGGATGAGAGAAGACGAGAAGGAGAGAAGGAGAGAAGGGAAGGAGAAAAGGGAAGGAGAGAAGGAGAGAAGGGAAGGAGAAAAAGATAGAAGGAGAAAAAAGGAAAGGAGGTAAGGGAAGGAGAGAAGGGAAGGATGGAAGGAGAGAAGGGAAGGAGAGAAGGAGATGTGAAAAGGAAATAATGGAAGGAGAGAAGGAAATAAGGGAAGGAGAGAAGGGAAGGAGAGAAGGGAAGGAGAGAAGGAGAGACGGGAAGGAGAGAAGGAAATAGGGGAAGGAGAAAAGGGAAGGAGAGAAGGAGAGAAGGGAAGGAGAAAAAGATAGAAGGAGAAAAAGGAAAGGAGGTAAGGGAAGGAGAGAAGGGAAGGATGGAAGGAGAGAAAGGGAAGGAGAGAAGGAGATGTGAGAAGGAAATAATGGAAGGAGAGAAGGAAATAAGGGAAGGAGAGAAGGGAAGGAGAGAAGGAGAGAAGGGAAGGAGAGAAGGAAAGGAGAGAAAGTGTTTGAGCCTCCTCCAGGCTTTCCCTGCTTGTTGACTTTGTGTTGTTCTGCAGTTTCAAGCTCCCAGAAGGTCAGACTAATCCATAAACATCTGTTTCTAATGCTGTAATGCCCTCGCCCTGATGATTCACCTTCTAATTCACTGTGTGTGTGTGTGTGTGTGTGTGTGTGTGTGTGTGTGTGTGTGTGTGTGTGTGTGTGTGTGTGTGTGTGTGTGTGTGTGTGTGTGTGTGTGTGTGTGTGTGTGTGTGTGTGTGTATTTAGGAGGATACTCTAGCTATTACCATCTAGTAGACTGGGTTTTGATAGGACATGATGGGGTTATTACCATCTAGTAGGCTGGGTTTTGATAGGACATGGTGGGGCTATTACCATCTAGTAGGCTGGGTTTTGATAGGACATGGTGGTCAGGGTTATTACCATCTAGTAGACGGGGTTTTGATAGGACATTGTGGATGGGGTTATTACCATCTAGTAGGCTGGGTTTTGATAGGACATGGTGGGGTTATTACCATCTAGTAGGCTGGGTTTTGATAGGGCATGGTGGGGTTATTACCATCTAGTAGACTGGGTTTTGATAGGACATGGTGGGGTTATTACCATCTAGTAGGCTGGGTTTTGATAGGACATGGTGGGGTTATTACCATCTAGTAGGCTGGGTTTTGATAGGACATGGTGGGGTTATTACCATCTAGTAGGCTGGGCTTTGATAGGACATGGTGGGGTTATTACCATCTAGTAGGCTGGGTTTTGATAGGACATGGTGGGGTTATTACCATCTAGTAGGCTGGGTTTTGATAGGACATGGTGGTCAGGGTTATTACCATCTAGTAGGCTGGGTTTTGATAGGACATGGTGGGGTTATTACCATCTAGTAGACTGGGTTTTGATAGGGCATGGTGGGGTTATTACCATCTAGTAGACTGGGTTTTGATAGGACATGGTGGGGTTATTACCATCTAGTAGACTGGGTTTTGATAGGACATGGTGGATGGGGTTATTACCATCTAGTAGACTGGGTTTTGATAGGACATGGTGGGGTTATTACCATCTAGTAGGCTGGGTTTTGATAGGACAAGGTGGGGTTATTACCATCTAGTAGGCTGGGTTTTGATAGGACATGGTGGGGTTATTACCATCTAGTAGACTGGGTTTTGATAGGACATGGTGGGGTTAATACCATCTAGTAGACTGGGTTTTGATAGGACATGGTGGATGGGGTTATTACCATCTAGTAGACTGGGTTTTGATAGGACATGGTGGGGTTATTACCATCTAGTAGGCTGGGTTTTGATAGGACATGGTGGGGTTATTACCATCTAGTAGGCTGGGTTTTGATAGGGCATGGTGGGGTTATTACCATCTAGTAGACTGGGTTTTGATAGGACATGGTGGGGTTATTACCATCTAGTAGGCTGGGTTTTGATAGGACATGGTGGGGTTATTACCATCTAGTAGACTGGGTTTTGATAGGACATGGTGGGGTTATTACCATCTAGTAGGCTGGGTTTTGATAGGACATGGTGGGGTTATTACCATCTAGTAGGCTGGGCTTTGATAGGACATGGTGGATGGGGTTATTACCATCTAGTAGGCTGGGTTTTGATAGGACATGGTGGGGTTATTACCATCTAGTAGGCTGGGTTTTGATAGGACATGGTGGTCAGGGTTATTACCATCTAGTAGGCTGAGTTTTGATAGGACATGGTGGGGTTATTACCATCTAGTAGACTGGGTTTTGATAGGGCATGGTGGGGTTATTACCATCTAGTAGACTGGGTTTTGAT
Source organism: Brachymystax lenok tsinlingensis (assembly GCA_030435695.1). Taxonomy (NCBI): domain Eukaryota; kingdom Metazoa; phylum Chordata; class Actinopteri; order Salmoniformes; family Salmonidae; genus Brachymystax; species Brachymystax lenok. The sequence continues at coordinate 59,044,877 of CM059791.1, forward strand.
AGGACATGGTGGATGGGGTTATTACCATCTAGTAGACTGGGTTTTGATAGGACATGGTGGATGGGGTTATTACCATCTAGTAGACTGGGTTTTGATAGGACATGGTGGGGTTATTGCCATCTAGTAGGCTGGGTTTTGATAGGACATGGTGGGGTTATTACCATCTAGTAGGCTGGGTTTTGATAGGACATGGTGGGGTTATTACCATCTAGTAGGCTGGGTTTTGATAGGGCATGGTGGGGTTATGACCATCTAGTAGGCTGGGTTTTGATAGGACATGGTGGGGTTATTACCATCTAGTAGACTGGGTTTTGATAGGACATGGTGGGGTTAATACCATCTAGTAGACTGGGTTTTGATAGGACATGGTGGATGGGGTTATTACCATCTAGTAGACTGGGTTTTGATAGGACATGGTGGGGTTATTACCATCTAGTAGGCTGGGTTTTGATAGGACATGGTGGGGTTATTACCATCTAGTAGGCTGGGTTTTGATAGGGCATGGTGGGGTTATTACCATCTAGTAGACTGGGTTTTGATAGGACATGGTGGGGTTATTACCATCTAGTAGGCTGGGTTTTGATAGGACATGGTGGGGTTATTACCATCTAGTAGACTGGGTTTTGATAGGACATGGTGGGGTTATTACCATCTAGTAGGCTGGGTTTTGATAGGACATGGTGGGGTTATTACCATCTAGTCGGCTGGATTTTGATAGGACATGGTGGGGTTATTACCATCTAGTAGACGGGGTTTTGATAGGACATGGTGGATGGGGTTATTACCATCTAGTAGACTGGGTTTTGATAGGACATGGTGGGGTTATTACCATCTAGTAGGCTGGGTTTTGATAGGACATGGTGGGGTTATTACCATCTAGTAGGCTGGGTTTTGATAGGGCATGGTGGGGTTATTACCATCTAGTAGACTGGGTTTTGATAGGACATGGTGGGGTTATTACCATCTAGTAGGCTGGGTTTTTGATAGGACATGGTGGGGTTATTACCATCTAGTAGGCTGGGTTTTGATAGGACATGGTGGGGTTATTACCATCTAGTAGGCTGGGTTTTGATAGGACATAGTGGTCAGGGTTATTACCATCTAGTAGGCTGGGTTTTGATAGGACATGGTGGGGTTATTACCATCTAGTAGACTGGGTTTTGATAGGACATGGTGGGGTTATTACCATCTAGTAGGCTGGGTATTGATAGGACATGGTGGGGTTATTACCATCTAGTAGGCTGGGTTTTGATAGGACATGATGGGGTTATTACCATCTAGTAGGCTGGGTTTTGATAGGGCATGGTGGGGTTATTACCATCTAGTAGACTGGGTTTTGATAGGACATGGTGGATGGGGTTATTACAATCTAGTAGGCTGGGCTTTGATAGGACATGGTGGTCAGGGTTATTACCATCTAGTAGGCTGGGTTTTGATAGGACATGGTGGGGTTATTATCATCTAGTAGACTGGGTTTTGATAGGACATGGTGGGGTTATTACCATCTAGTAGACTGGGTTTTGATAGGACATGGTGGGGTTATTACCATCTAGTAGGCTGGGTTTTGATAGGGCATGGTGGGGTTATTACCATCTAGTAGACTGGGTTTTGATAGGACATGGTGGGGTTATTACCATCTAGTAGGCTGGGTTTTGATAGGACATGTTGGGGTTATTACCATCTAGTAGGCTGGGTTTTGATAGGACATGGTGGGGTTATTACCATCTAGTAGGCTGGGTTTTGATAGGACATGATGGGGTTATTACCATCTAGTAGGCTGGGTTTTGATAGGGCATGGTGGGGTTATTACCATCTAGTAGACTGGGTTTTGATAGGACATGGTGGATGGGGTTATTACCATCTAGTAGGCTGGGTTTTGATAGGACATGGTGGTCAGGGTTATTACCATCTAGTAGGCTGGGTTTTGATAGGACATGGTGGGGTTATTATCATCTAGTAGACTGGGTTTTGATAGGACATGGTGGGGTTTTTACCATCTAGTAGGCTGGGTTTTGATAGGGCATGGTGGGGTTATTACCATCTAGTAGGCTGGGTTTTGATAGGACATGGTGGGGTTATTACCATCTAGTAGACTGGGTTTTGATAGGACATGGTGGGGTTATTACCATCTAGTAGACGGGGTTTTGATAGGACATGGTGGGGTTATTACCATCTAGTAGACTGGGTTTTGATAGGACATGATGGGGTTATTACCATCTAGTAGGCTGGGTTTTGATAGGGCATGATGGGGTTATTACCATCTAGTAGACTGGGTTTTGATAGGACATGGTGGATGGGGTTGAATCATATTTGATATGCTCTCTCTTTTCTGTCTCCTCCCTCTCTCTCTCTCTCTCCCACTCTCTCCCTCTCCCTCCCTCCCTCCCTCTCCCTCCCTCCCCCTCTCCCTCTCCCTCTCCCTCTCCCTCCCTCTCCCTCCCTCTTCCACTCTATCCCACTCTATCCCTCCCTCTCCCAATCTCTCCCTCCCTCTCCCTCCCTCTCCCACTCTCTCCCACTCTCTCCCTCCCTCACCCACTCTCTCCCTCCCTCTCCCTCTCTCTCCCACTCTCTCCCACTCTCTCCCTCCCTCTCCCTCCCTCTCCCACTCTCTCCCACTCTCTCTCTCCCTCCCTCTCCCTCCCTCTCCCACTCTCTCCCACTCTCTCCCACTCTCTCCCTCCCTCTCCCTCCCTCTCCCACTCTCTCCCACTCTCTCCCTCCCTCACCCACTCTCTCCCTCCCTCTCCCTCTCTCTCCCACTCTCTCCCACTCTCTCCCTCCCTCTCCCTCCCTCTCCCACTCTCTCCCACTCTCTCCTTCCCTCTCCCTCCCTCTCCCACTCTCTCCCTCCCTCTCCCTCCCTCTCCCACTCTCTCCCACTCTCTCCCTCCCTCTCCCTCCCTCTCCCACTCTCTCCCACTCTCTCCCTCCCTCTCCCTCCCTCTCCCACTCTCTCCCTCCCTCTCCCACTCTTTCCCTCCCTCTCCCTCCCTCTCCACTCAAGCCTGTTGTCATTAAACGTTTCAGAAAGCCGCTCTCCGAAAACCTCAGACGAAGCGTTCATCTACCAACTAAAACACAGTAATTAATCAGTGAAGAGAACACTTGAGTCAACTCCACTTCAAGGATGTGTGTGTGTGTTTGTGTGTGTGTATATGTATGTGTGCGTGCGTGCCTGCGCTCACTCGTGCAAGTGTGTGTGTGTAGTCACCCCAACTCTATGTTTTAAATCCCAGTTGTTCTTTAAATACTAACTCATAAAGGTTTTTCTCCGCAGCAGCCCAGCCATCAGCCCAGCCATCAGCCCAGCCATCATCCCAGCCAGCAGCACAGCCAGCAGCACAGCCAACAGCCCAGCCAGCAGCCCAGCCATCAGCCCAGCCAGCAGTGGAAATCCTTCCTGCATATTCTCCTTCCTGGAGTGTACAATGAGCAGCACCAGGGTGCATCCTAAATATTACCCATTGGACCCTGGTCAACAGTAGTGCTCTATATAGGGAACAGGGTGCTAACTGGGACTCAGCTCTGATCTAGTAGCACTACATAAGGAACAGGGTGCTAACTGGGACTCAGCTCTGGTCTAGTTGCACTATATAGGGAACAGGGTGCTAACTGGGACTCAGCTCTGGTCTAGTAGCACTATATAGGGAACAGGTTGCTAACTGGGACTCAGATCTGGTCTAGTAGCTCTATATAGGGAACAGGGTGCTAACTGGGACTCAGCTCTGGTCTAGTAGCTCTATATAGGGAACAGGGTGCTAACTGGGACTCAGCTCTGGTCTAGTAGCTCTATATAGGGAACAGGTTGCTAACTGGGACTCAGCTCTGGTCTAGTAGCACTATATAGGGAAAAGCCAGTAAACCTTCATTTATATGCTGTTCCCAGTTACACAACCCTCCCCCTGCATGTTGCTGTCTCTTTCTCAGCCAGTAAACCTTCATTGATATGCTGTTCCCAGTTACACAACCCTCCCCCTGTATGTTTCTGTCTCTTTCTCAGCCAGGTCGCTCAAGATTCCCTTTGAAATTGGACGTCGGGGGATGCCTTTAAAACCCGCCACTTGGGGCAACGGTAAGTGCTATTACCATCAAGTATGCTTGGTTAATTAATGCAGTAGGGGCATGAAGGAGGAGCCGCATTAAGCAGAGCTGCATGAAGGAGGAGCCGCAGCAGGCAGAGCTGCATGAAGGAGGAGCCACAGCAGGCGGAGCTGCATGAAGGAGGAGCCACAGCAGGCGTAGCTGCATGAAGGAGGAGCCACAGCAGGCGGAGCTGCATGAAGGAGGAGCCACAGCAGGCGGAGCATCATGAAGGAGGAGCCACAGCAGGCGGAGCTGCATGAAGGAGGAGCCACAGCAGTCGGAGCTTCATGAAAGAGGAGCCGCATTAAGCAGAGCTGCATGAAGGAGGAGCCACAGCAGGCAGAGCTGCATGAAGGAGGAGCCACAGCAGGCAGAGCTGCATGAAGGAGGAGCCACAGCAGGCAGAGCTGCATGAAGGAAGAGCAACCCAGGATGTCCAAAACTTTTACATTTGGAGAAAAGTGGACAAACGTCAGAATCTGAAGTCAAATTGGTGAGACCATGAGATTTTGTTGCTTTCATCCTCTCCTTGTGGATTCCCTCTGATCTCTCTACCTGCTCATCCTCTCCTTCTCTCCTTGTGGATTCCCTCTGATCTCTCTACCTGCTCATCCTCTCCTTCTCTCCTTGTGGATTCCCTCTGATCTCTCTACCTGCTCATCCTCTCCTTCTCTCTTTGTGGATTCCCTCTGATCTCTCTACCTGCTCATCCTCTCCTTCTCTCCTTGTGGATTCCCTCTGATCTCTCTACCCGCTCCCTCTCCTTCTCTCCTTGTGGATTCCCTCTGATCTCTCTACCCGCTCTCTCTCCTTCTCTCCTTGTGGATTCCCTCTGATCTCTCTACCTGCTCATCCTCTCCTTGTGGATTCCCTCTGATCTCTCTACCTGCTCATCCTCTCCTTCTCTCCTTGTGGATTCCCTCTGATCTCTCTACCTGCTCATCCTCTCCTTCTCTCCTTGTGGATTCCCTCTGATCTCTCTACCTGCTCATCCTCTCCTTCTCTCCTTGTGGATTCCTTCTGATCTCTCTACCTGCTCATCCTCTCCTTCTCTCCTTGTGGATTCCCTCTGATCTCTCTACCTGCTCATCCTCTCCTTCTCTCCTTGTGGATTCCTCTGATCTCTCTACCTGCTCATCCTCTCCTTCTCTCTTTGTGGATTCCCTCTGATCTCTCTACCTGCTCATCCTCTCCTTCTCTCCTTGTGGATTCCCTCTGATCTCTCTACCCGCTCCCTCTCCTTCTCTCCTTGTGGATTCCCTCTGATCTCTCTACCCGCTCTCTCTCCTTCTCTCCTTGTGGATTCCCTCTGATCTCTCTACCTGCTCATCCTCTCCTTGTGGATTCCCTCTGATCTCTCTACCTGCTCATCCTCTCCTTCTCTCCTTGTGGATTCCCTCTGATCTCTCTACCTGCTCATCCTCTCCTTCTCTCCTTGTGGATTCCTTCTGATCTCTCTACCTGCTCATCCTCTCCTTCTCTCCTTGTGGATTCCCTCTGATCTCTCTACCTGCTCATCCTCTCCTTCTCTCCTTGTGGATTCCCTCTGATCTCTCTACCCGCTCATCCTCTCCTTCTCTCCTTGTTTATTCTCTCTCTCTCTCTCTCTCTCTCTCTCTCTCTCTCTCTCTCTCTCTCTCTCTCTCTCTCTCTCTCTCTCTCTCTCTCTCTCTTTCTCTCTCTCTAAATCTCTTTTTTGCCTTCACGCCCCTAAAATCCCCCACTCTCTCTCTCTCTCTCTCTCTCTCTCTCTCTCTCTCATGACTTCACCTCTGTGATTACGCCTCGTCTCGTCCGTTGTGAATGACTCATTAACACAAACACACACACACACACACACACACACATACACAGACACTCCGCCTACAGCTTGGATCCCAGGAAATTATATTCTGTATCATATCGTTGTTCGCTTTTCTGTTTCCAATGTAGTGTGTGACCTACGTTGCATGTGACCGTGCTTGCTTGCCTGTCTCAGTGAAGGTGTGTGTGATTACAGATAATGCTGGGTAATTAGGACGTCACCTCTTGCCATTACGCCTCGTCTGGTCCTCTGTGAACGCTTCATTAACACACACACACACACTCACACAAACTCACTCATACACACACACACACACTCACACACACACACACACACACACTCACAAACTCCTTAGAAATCTGTGTGACAGTGTAATTGTCCCCTAGAGATTACCACAATAGGTTATAAATAAACACATTCCACCATTCCAGGCAGTGACCATTCAATACGTATCAGATCATCCAGACTGAGGCATCTACAGCTCTTATGTCCTCTTGGTGCAGAGCAGTAACAGACTGAGGCATCTACAGCTCTTATGTCCTCTTGGTGCAGAACAGGAACAGACTGAGGCATCTACAGCTCTTATGTCCTCTTGGTGCAGAACAGTAACAGACTGAGGCATCTACAGCTCTTATGTCCTCTTGGTGCAGAACAGGAACAGACTGAGGCATCTACAACTCTTATGTCCTCTTGGTGCAGAACAGTAACAGACTGAGGCATCTACAGCTCTTATGTCCTCTTGGTGCAGAACAGGAACTGACTGAGGCATCTACAGCTCTTATGTCCTCTTGGTGCAGAACAGGAACAGACTGAGGCATCTACAGCTCTTATGTCCTCTTGGTGCAGAACAGTAACAGACTGAGGCATCTACAGCTCTTATGTCCTCTTGGTGCAGAACAGGAACTGACTGAGGCATCTACAGCTCTTATGTCCTCTTGGTGCAGAACAGGAACAGACTGAGGCATCTACAGCTCTTATGTCCTCTTGGTGCAGAACGGTAACAGACTGAGGCATCTACAGCTCTTATGTCCTCTTGGTGCAGAACAGTAACAGACTGAGGCATCAACAGGAAAGACAACACTGTACAGTCTGATCCAGGTGCTGGTTCAGGAACAACTACTTTTGAAAAGGTCCTAAACAGTATTATTCCATTATCCATTATCCACTGATTATGAATCCATCTGAAGAGCTGTACATTTCATCAGGCTAATTTGTTACAAAATCATTTGATTCTCAATATGATTCTCCTCTAAGGTCAAAACCAATCGGATTCATTATTTAAGACCAGGTTTAAATTAGTATCTCCCTCCTGTTTCTCTCTCTGGAACCCTGCCATTACTTTAAAACAGAAACAAAGTGCTTTCTAGGATTTAACCTGATCCTCAGAGCCGAAGTGCGCGGGTTTACGGCCTTCTTACAATCCCATCCCTAACACCCTAGCAAGGGTTTAGGGCCTTACTCTATCCCCAACACCCTAGCAAGGGTTTAGGGCCTTACTCTATCCCCAACACCCTAGCAAGGGTTTAGGGTCGTACTCTATCCCTAACACCCTAGCAAGGGTTTAGGACTTTACTCTATCCCCAAAACCCTAGCAAGGGTTTAGGACCTTCCTCTATCAACAACACCCTAGCAAGGGTTTAGGACCTTACTCTATCCCCAACACCCTAGCAAGGGTTTAGGGCCTTACTCTATCCCCAACACCCTAGCAAGGGTTTAGGACCTTCCTCTATCAACAACACCCTAGCAAGGGTTTAGGACCTTCCTCTATCAACAACACCCTAGCAAGGGTTTAGGGCCTTACTCTATCCCTAACACCCTAGCAAGGGTTTAGGACCTTACTCTATCCCCAACACCCTAGCAAGGGTTTAGGACCTTACTCTATCCCCAACACCCTAGCAAGGGTTTAGGGTCTTACTCTATCAACAACACCCTAGCAAGGGTTTAGGACCTTACTCTATCCCCAACACCCTAGCAAGGGTTTAGGGTCTTACTCTATCCCCAACACCCTAGCAAGGGTTTAGGACCTTACTCTATCCCCAACACCCTAGCAAGGGTTTAGGGCCTTACTCTATCAACAACACCCTAGCAAGGGTTTAGGGTCTTACTCTATCCCCAACACCCTAGCAAGGGTTTAGGGCCTTACTCTATCCCTAACACCCTAGCAAGGGTTTAGGGTCTTACTCTATCCACAACACCCTAGCAAGGGTTTAGGGTCTTACTCTATCCCCAACACCCTAGCAAGGGTTTAGGGTCTTACTCTATCCCCAACACCCTAGCAAGGGTTTAGGACCTTACTCTATCAACAACACCCTAGCAAGGGTTTAGGGTCTTACTCTATCCCCAACACCCTAGCAAGGGTTTAGGGTCTTACTCTATCAACAACACCCTAGCAAGGGTTTAGGGTCTTACTCTATCCCCAACACCCTAGCAAGGGTTTAGGGTCTTACTCTATCCACAACACCCTAGCAAGGGTTTAGGGTCTTACTCTATCAACAACACCCTAGAAAGGGTTTAGGGCCTTCCTCTATTCCCAACACCCTAGCAAGGGTTTAGGGCCTTACTCTATCAACAACACCCTAGAAAGGGTTTAGGGCCTTCCTCTATTCCCATCCCCAACAGGAGAGACCGGTTTCATCCTGACGTCCGTGGGCAGGAGAGACCGGTTTCATCCTTACGTCGTGGCAGGAGAGACCGGTTTCATCCTTACATCGTGGCAGGAGAGGCCGGTTTCATCCTGACGTCGTGGCAGGAGAGACCGGTTTCATCCTGACGTCGTGGCAGGAGAGGCCAGTTTCATCCTGACGTCGTGGCAGGAGAGGCCAGTTTCATCCTGACGTCGTGGCAGGTGAGACCAGTTTCATCCTGACGTCGTGGCAGGAGAGACCGGTTTCATCCTGACGTCGTGGCAGGAGAGACCGGTTTCATCCTTACATCGTGGGCAGGAGAGACCGGTTTCATCCTTACATCGTAGCAGGAGAGACCGGTTTCATCCTGACATCGTGGCAGGAGAGACCGGTTTCATCCTGACGTCATGGCAGGAGAGACCGGTTTCATCCTGACATCGTGGCAGGAGAGACCGGTTTCATCCTGACATCGTAGCAGGAGAGACCGGTTTCATCCTGACGTCGTGGCAGGAGAGACCGGTTTCATCCTTACATCGTGGCAGGAGAGACCGGTTTCATCCTTACATCGTAGCAGGATAGACCGGTTTCATCCTGACGTCGTGGCAGGAGAGACCGGTTTCATCCTGACGCCATGGCAGGAGAGACCGGTTTCATCCTGACATCGTGGGCAGGAGAGACCAGTTTCATCCTGACGTCGTAGCAGGAGAGACCGGTTTCATCCTTACATCGTGGCAGGAGAGACCGGTTTCATCCTTACATCGTGAGCAGGAGAGACCGGTTTCATCCTGACATCGTGGCAGGAGAGACCGGTTTCATCCTGACGTCATGGCATGAGAGACCGGTTTCATCCTGACATCGTGGCAGGAGAGACCGGTTTCATCCTTACATCGTAGCAGGATAGACCGGTTTCATCCTGACGTCGTGGCAGGAGAGACCGGTTTCATCCTGACATCGTGGCAGGAGAGACCTGTTTCATCCTGACGTCGTAGCAGGAGAGACCGGTTTCATCCTGACGTCGTGGCAGGAGAGACCGGTTTCATCCTTACATCGTGGCAGGAGAGACCGGTTTCATCCTGACATCGTGGCAGGAGAGGCCGGTTTCATCCTTACATCGTGTCAGGAGAGACCGGTTTTGTCACTTTACCACAGTCAGAGATCGATTCTTAGTCAACTTTATCAAAAGTAATAGAAAATAATGAATCGATTTTAAACCAAAAACTACTTTGTTTATCAGACGGACAATATATAATATGAGACGAAAGGCGAGCTCCTGGTGAGTTCAGGAAGCCAAGCTGGCTCTCTGTGTGATGTTCACAGCTGTAAATATAATAGATTATAAACCAAAAAACACTCTGTCAGACGGACAATATATAATATGAGACGAAAGGCGAGCTCCTGGTGAGTTCAGGAAGCCAAGCTAGCTCTCTGTGTGATGTTCACAGCTGTAAATATAATAGATTATAAACCAAAACACACTCTGTCAGACGGACAATATATAATATGAGACGAAAGGCGAGCTCCTGGTGAGTTCAGGAAGCCAAGCTGGCTCTCTGTGTGATGTTCACAGCTGTGGGGGGCAGACCATTAGAAAATATGCCAATTTGTTCTGAACAATAAACACGCAAATACTGTCTGTATTTTACACTTATAAAAAGGTAGGTGACATCATAGTAGGAAGCATATCAAGTCATTTCAAACCCTGTCTTCATACAGTTCTGTTGAATAGGAAACACTGTACATCAGAACGTTTCATATTTTGTTTCATATTTTGTACTGTGCGCTTTGAGCTTTGTGTCCTCTAGAAGTGCCTACGCCAGTAGGTGTTAACGCTGTGCGCTTGAGCTTTGTGTCCTCTAGAAGTGCCTACGCCTGTAGGTGTTAACGCTGTGCGCTTGAGCTTTGTGTCCTCTAGAAGTGCCTACGCCTGTAGGTGTTAACGCTGTGCGCTTGAGCTTTGTGTCCTCTAGAAGTGCCTACGCCTGTAGGTGTTAACGCTGTGCGCTTGAGCTTTGTGTCCTCTAGAAGTGCCTACGCCTGTAGGTGTTAACGCTGTGCGCTTGAGCTTTGTGTCCTCTAGAAGTGCCTACACCTGTAGGTGTTAACGCTGTGCGCTTGAGCTTTGTGTCCTCTAGAAGTGCCTACGCCTGTAGGTGTTAACGCTGTGCGCTTGAGAGTCGGGAAGCAAGTTCAGGGAGTGTTTTAATAAAATAAAACGGAACATAAAACAAGAAAACAAGAAAACAAGAAAACGCTAACAGCACACAGACATGAAAGAGAAACAATGACGCCTGGGGGGAGGAAGGAACCAAAAGGGGAGTGACGTATTCAGGGAAGGTAATCAGGGAGGTGATGGAGTCCAGGTGAGTCTGACGACGCGCAGGTGCGCCTGGTGACCTGTAGGCCGGAGAGGGAGCCACACCTGACAGTGGCTACACCTCAGCAATTTCTAACAGTTTTTACCAGGAAGGTGAGACTTTAACCTTTTTTTGGGATGTATGAGATTTAAAACTACTAACTACGACACTACCCGGTGAAATGTGAGGCGCCAAATTCAAAATCCAAAAGTTGAATTATTAAACCTTTTTTGGATGTATGAGATTTTAACCTTTTTTTTGGATGTATGAGATTTTAACCTTTTTTTTGATGTATGAGATTTTAACCTTTGCCCCTAGCAACACCCAAGCCTACTTGATGGTAATCGAGCTCACCGTTGCCCCCTAGAGGTTGGCTGTAAAGGCTTCCAATTTGGAAGTGAATCTTGAGCGACCTGGCTGGCCTGTTGTGTGCTGATATGTATCACTGTAATGGTTAAAGCTGATATCTGTCAACATACTGCTGTGGCACTCCCCTCTCCCCTCTCTCTTCTCCATTCTCTCTCCCTCTCTCTGTTCTCTGGCTCTACCTCTCCCTTCTCTCTCTCTCTCTCTCTCTCTCTCTCTCTCTCTCTCTCTCTCTCTCTCTCTCTCTCTCACTCTCTCTCTCCTCTCTCTCTCTCTCTCTCTCTCTCTCTCTCTCTCTCTCTCTCTCTCTCTCTCTGGTTCTTGTCTGACACAGGTCACTGAGCTCTGAGCCTGTCTGACTGTGATACATTAACAGTGACTGGAGGAGCAGGGAGAACACACTGACACGTGCAGGCATACGCCTGTGTATATGTTTGCTCCTGTGTGTGTGTGTGTGTGTGTGTGTGTGTGTCCGTTCTCCTCCACTGTGTGTCAGTGCCTAGCTTAGAACAGACCACGATGCTAATGTTGTTTGACGTTAATGAAATGTTTTTGTGTTTTTTTTTATTTAATTTAACGAATCCATGGCCAAAGGACAGGCTTGGAGTACACACACACACACACGAAGAAAGGTCTTCAGACTAAACTCTGCTGACAGCAAACTACGCTCTAGCGCCCCCAGAAAGCCTGTCGTCTCTCCCGTCATCCCTCCATCTTCCTCTCTGTCATCTCTCTTCCTCCCTCTGTCATCTCTCTTCTGTCATCTCTCTTCCTCCCTCACATCTCTCTCCCCTCGTCATCTCTCTTTCCCTCTCTCTCTTTCCCTCGTCGTCTCTCTCTCTTCCTCCATCTCTATCTTTCCTCATCTCTCTCTTTCCCTCACATCTCTCTCTTCCCTCGTCATCTCTCTCTTTCCCTCATCTCTCTTCCCTTTGCCTCTCTCTTTTCGTCATCTCTCTCTTTCCTTGTCATCTCTCTCTTTCCCTCTCTCTCTCTCTCTTTCCTCCATCTCTCTCTTCTCTCTCTCTCTCTCCTCCATCTCTCTCTCTCTTTCCTCGTCATCTCTCTCTTTCCCTCCATCTCTCTCTTCCTCACATCTCTCTCTTCTCTCCATCTCTCTCTCTCTTTCCTCACATCTCTCTCTCTTCTCTTCCTCACATCTCTCTCTTTCCCTCATCTCTCTCTTCCTCTCATTCTCCTCTCCTCTCTCTTTCCATCTCTCTGTCATCTCTCTCTCTTTCCCTCTCTCTCTTTCCCTGTCATCTCTCTCTCCTCTCTCTTTCCCTCGTCATCTCTCTCTTTCTCTCATCTCTCTCTTTCCTCGTCTCTCTCTTTCCCTCCATCTCTCTTTCCTCACATCTCTCTTTTCCCTCACATCTCTCTCTCTTTCCCTCGTCATCTCTCTCTCTCCCTCGTCATCTCTCTCTTCCTCACATCTCTCTCTTCCTCACATCTCTCTCTCTTTCCTCGTCATCTCTCTCTTTCCTCGTCATCTCTCTCTTTCCCTCGTCATCTCTCTCTTTCCCTCGTCATCTCTCTTTCCCTCGTCATCTCTCTCTTTCCCTCGTCTCTCTCTCTTTCCTCCATCTCTCTTTCCCTCGTCATCTCTCTCTTTCCCTCACATCTCTCTCTTTCCTCCATCTCTCTTCTTTCCCTCGTCATCTCTCTCTTTCCCTCGTCATCTCTCTCTTTCCCTCCATCTCTCTTTCCTCGCGTCTCTCTCTTTTCCTCCATCTCTCTTTCCTCGTCATCTCTCTCTTCCCTCACATCTCTCTCTTTCCCTCGCCATCTCTCTCTTTTCTCCATCTCTTTCCTCTCCATCTCTCTCTTTCCCTCGTCTCTCTCTTTCCTCCATCTCTCTTTCCTCGTCATCTCTCTCTTCCTCACATCTCTCTCTTTCCCTCGTCATCTCTCTCTTTCCTCTGTCATCTCTCTCTTTCCCTCATCATCTCTCTCTTTCCCTCGTCATCTCTCTCTTTCCTCGTCATCTCTCTCTTTCCCTCGTCATCTCTCTCTTTCCCTCGCTCTCTCTCTTTCCCTCACATCTCTCTCTCTTTCCTCACATCTCTCTCTTTCCCTCATCTCTCTCTCTTTCCTCATCTCTCTCTTTCCCTCATCATCTCTCTCATTCCCTCCATCTCTCTCTTCTCTCTCTCTCTTTCCTCCATCTCTCTCTTTCTCATCTCTCTCTTTCCCTCGCCATCTCTCTCTTTCCTCTCATCTCTCTCTCTTCCCTCCCATCTCTCTCTCTTTCCTCGTCATCTCTCTCTTTCCCTCATCATCTCTCTCTTTCCCTCGTCATCTCTCTCTTTCCCTAGTCATCTCTCTCTTTCCCTCGTCGTCTCTCTCTTTTCCTCCATCTCTCTCTTTCCTCCATCTCTCTTTCCTCGCTATCTCTCTCTTTCCTCGCATCTCTCTCTTTCCTCGCATCTCTCTCTTTCCCTCGCTCTCTCTCTTTCCCTCGTCATCTCTCTCTTTCCTCGCCTCTCTCTTTCCCTCATCTCTCTCTTTCCTCTCGCCTCTCTCTCTTTCCCTCGTCTCTCTCTTTCCCTCGTCATCTCTCTTTCCCTCGTCATCTCTCTCTTTCCCTCGTCATCTCTCTCTTTCCCTCGTCATCTCTCTCTTTCCCTCGTCATCTCTCTCTTTCCCTCGTCATCTCTCTCTTTCCTCGTCATCTCTCTCTTTCCCTCGTCGTCTCTCTCTTTCCCTCGTCATCTCTCTTTCCCTCGTCATCTCTTTTTCCTCGTCTCTCTCTTTCCTCGCTGCCTCTCTCTTTCCCTCGTCTCTCTCTCTCTTCGCTCTCTCTTTCCCTCGCCGTCTCTCTCTTCCCTCGTCATCTCTCTCTTTCCTCATCTCTCTCTTTCCCTCCATCTCTCTTTCCTCACATCTCTCTCTTTCCCTCATCATCCCTCTCTTTCCCTCCATCTCTCTTTCCCTCGCTCGTCTCTCTCTTTTCCTCCATCTCTCTTTCCCTCGTCATCTCTCTCTTTCCTCAAGTATCTCTCTCTTTCCCTCACATCTCTCTCTTTCCCTGCATCTCTCTCTTTCCTCATCTCTCTCTTTCCCTCCATCTCTCTCTTCCCTAGTCATCTCTCTCTTTCCCTCGTCGTCTCTCTCTTTTCCTCCATCTCTCTCTTTCCCTCGTCGTCTCTCTCTTTCCCTCGTCGTCTCTCTCTTTCCCTCGTCGTCTCTCTCTTTCCCTCTTCGTCTCTCTCTTTCCCTCGCTCGTCTCTCTCTTTCCCTCGCTCATCTCTCTATCCCTCGTCATCTCTCTCTTTCCTCGCTGCCTCTCTCTTTCCCTCGCTCATCTCTCTCTATCCTCGTCCATCTCTCTCTCTCCCTCCATCTCTCTCTTTCTCATCATCTCTCTCTTTCCTCATCATCTCTCTTTCCCTCCATCTCTCTTTCCTCGTCGTCTCTCTTTTCCTCCATCTCTCTTTTCCCTCATCTCTCTCTTTCCTCAAGTTATCTCTCTCTTTCCTCATCATCTCTCTCTTTCCCTCATCATCCCTCTCTTTCCTCCATCTCTCTTTCCCTCGTCAGTCTCTCTCTTTTCCTCCATCTCTCTTTCCTCACATCTCTCTCTTTCCCTCGTCATCTCTCTCTTTCCTCGTCATCTCTCTCTTTCCCTCCATCTCTCTCTTTCCCTCGCTGCCTCTCTCTCTTCCTCCATCTCTCTTTCCCTCGCTGTCTCTCTCTTTCCCTCGCTAGTCTCTCTCTTTTTCGCTCTTCTTCTCTCTCTTTCCCTGCCTCTCTCTCTTTCCCTCGCCTCTCTCTCTTTTCCTCGTCTCTCTCTTTCCCTCATCTCTCTTTCCCTCATCATCTCTCTCTTTCCTCGTCTCTCTCTTTCCCTCGTCATCTCTCTCTTTCCCTCCATCTCTCTTTCCCTCGCCGTCTCTCTCTTTTCCTCCATCTCTTTCCTCACATCTCTCTCTTTCCCTCATCTCTCTCTTTCCCTCATCATCTCTCTCTTTCCTCCATCTCTCTTTCCTCCATCTCTCTTTCCCTCGTCTCTCTCTTTTCCTCTCCATCTCTCTTCCCTCCATCTCTCTCTTTCCCTCGCTCTCTGCTCTCTCTCTTTCCCTCGTCATCTCTCTCTTTCCCTCGTCTCTCTCTCTTTCCCTCCATCTCTCTCTTCCTCACATCTCTCTCTCTTTCCCTCATCTCTCTCTTTCCTTCATCTCTCTTTCCCTAGTCATCTCTCTCTTTCCTCCATCTCTCTCTCTCTCTCTCTCTCTCTTTCCTCGCTGCTCTCTCTTTCCCTCGCTCTCTCTTCTCGCCGCTCTCTCTCTTCCTCGGCTGCCTCTCTCTTTCCCTCGTCGCTGCCTCTCTCTTTCGCTCGCTCTCTCTCTTTCGCTTCTCGTCTCTCTCTTTCCTCGCTGCTCTCTCTTTTCCTCGGCTAGTCCTCTCTCTTTCCCTCGTCGTCTCTCTCTTTCCCTCGTCTGCCTCTCTCTTTCCTCGCTGTCTCTCTCTTTCCCTCGTCGTCTCTCTCTTTCCCTCGCCGTCTCTCTCTTTCCTCCGCTCTCTCTCTCGTCATCTCTCTCTTTCCTCATCTCTCTCTTTCCCTCAGTCTCTCTCTTTCCCTCATCATCTCTCTCTTTCCTCCATCTCTCTTCCCTGTCGTCTCTCTCTTTTCCTCCATCTCTCTTTCCTCACATCTCTCTCTTTCCCTCACATCTCTCTCTTTCCCTCGCATCTCTCTCTTTTCCTCCATCTCTCTTTCCCTCCATCTCTCTTTCCTCTGCCTCTCTCTCTCTTTTCCTCCATCTCTCTTTCCTCGTCATCTCTCTTTCCTCACATCTCTCTCTTTCCTCGTCATCTCTCTCTTTCCCTCGTGCCTCTCTCTTTCTCCTCTCGCCTCTCTCTCTTTCCTCCATCTCTCTCTTTCCTCTCTCTCTTTCCTCATCTCTCTCTTTCCCTGCGTCATCTCTCTCTTTCCCTCCATCTCTCTCTTTCCTCTCATCATCTCTCTCTTTCCTCATCATCTCTCTCTTTCCTCATCTCTCTTTCCCTCGTCATCTCTCTTTCTTTCCTCTCTTCCTTTCTCTCTTCTCACATCTCTCTCTTCCATCTCTCTCTTTCCCTCATCATCTCTCTCTTTCCTCACATCTCTCTTTTCCTCATCTCTCTCTCTTTCCCTCACATCTCTCTCTTTCCCTAGTCATCTCTCTCTCTTTCCTCGCCTCTCTCTTTTTCTCCATCTCTCTTTTCCTCGCTGCCTCTCTCTTTCCTCGCGTCTCTCTCTTTCCTCGCTGCCTCTCTCTTTCCTCTGCCTCTCTCTTTCCCTCGCCGTCTCTCTCTTTACCTCGGCCGTCTCTCTCTTTCCCTCGGCTGCCTCTCTCTCTTTAACTCGCTGTCTCTCTCTTTCCCCATCAGTCTCTCTTTTTCCCTCGCTGCCTCTCTCTTTCCCTCGCTTCTCTCTCTTTCCTCGCTGCCTCTCTTTCCCTCTCTCTTCCTCGTCTCTCTCTTTCCTCTCGCCTCTCTCTTCTCCTCCATCTCTCTCTTCCTCCATCTCTCTTTCCCTCGTCATCTCTCTCTTTCCTCATCATCTCTCTCTTCCCTCCATCTCTTTCCTCGCTGTCTCTCTCTCTTTTCCTCCATCTCTCTTCCCTCGCCATCTCTCTCTTTCCCTCGTATCTCTCTCTCTTTCCCTGTCATCTCTCTCTTTCCCTCGTTATCTCTCTCTTTCCTCGTCTCTCTCTCTTCCTCGTCATCTCTCTCTTTCCTAGTCATCTCTCTCTTTCCCTCTGCCTCTCTCTCTCTTTCCTCATCTCTCTCTTTCCTCGCTGCCTCTCTCTTTCCCTCGCTGTCTCTCTCTTTCCCTCGTCATCTCTCTCTTTCCCTTCGTCTCTCTCTTTCCCTCGTCTCTCTCTTTCCTCGTCATCTCTCTATCCTCCATCTCTCTCTTTCCCTCGTCTCTCTCTCTTTCCCTCGTCATCTCTCTCTATCCTCGTCATCTCTCTCTTTCCCTCCATCTCTCTTTCCTCATCATCTCTCTCTTTCCCTCATCATCCTCTCTTTCCCTCCATCTCTCTTTCCCTCGTCATCTCTCTTTTCCTCCATCTCTTCCTCTCTCTCTTCCTCACATCTCTCTCTTTCCCTCCATCTCTTCTTCCCTCCTGCTCTCTCTCTTTCCTCCATCTCTCTTTCCTCTAGTCTCTCTCTCTCGCCTCTCTCTTTCCTCGTCATCTCTCTCTTTCCTCCATCTCTCTCTTTCCCTCTTCATCTCTCTCTTTCCTCGTCATCTCTCTTCCTCACATCTCTCTCTTCTCATCATCTCTCTTTCCTCGCCTCTCTCTTTCCTCGCCATCTCTCTCTTCTCCATCTCTTTCCCTCGCTGCCTCTCTCTTTTCCCTCCATCTCTCTTTCCCTCGCTCATCTCTCTCTTTCCCTCACATCTCTCTCTTTCCCTCGCCATCTCTCTCTTTCCCTCCATCTCTCTTTTCCTCCATCTCTCTTTCCCTCGCTGTCTCTCTCTTTTCCTCCATCTCTCTCTCTTTCCCCTCGCTTCATCTCTCTCTTTCCTCGCCATCTCTCTCTTTCCTCGTCGTCTCTCTTTCCTCTGGCATCTGCCTCTCTTTCCCTCGTCCTCTCTCTTTCCTCTCCATCTCTCTCTTTCCTCGCTATCTCTCTCTTCCCTCATCATCTCTCTCTTTCCCTCACATCTCTCTTTCCTAGTCATCTCTCTCTTTCCTCGTCGCCTCTCTCTTTCCTCATCTCTCTCTTTCCCTCGCTGCCTCTCTCTTTCCCTGTCATCTCTTCTCTTCCCTCCATCTCTCTCTTTTCCCTCCATCTCTCTCTTTCCCTCCATCTCTCTCTTTCCTCGCATCTCTCTCTTTCGCTCTCTCTCTTTCCCTCGCTGCCTCTCTCTTTCCTCATCTCTCTCTCTTTCCTCGTCGCCTCTCTCTCTTTCCTCGTCATCTCTCTCTTTCGCTTCGCCTCTCTCTTTCCTCGCTGCCTCTCTCTTTCCTCGCTGCCTCTCTCTTTCTCGCTGCCTCTCTCTTTCCTCATCTCTCTCTTTCCTCATCATCTCTCTCTTCCTCGCTGCCTCTCTCTTTCCCTCGGGCATCTCTCTCTTTCCCTCCATCTCTTTCCCTGGCCGTCTCTCTCTTTTCCTCCCATCTCTCTTTCCCTCCTCACCTCTCTCTCTTCCCTCTCTCGCTCTCTCTCTTTCCCTCACATCTCTCTCTTTCCTCCATCTCTCTTCCCTCCATCTCTCTTTCCCTCTCTCTCTTTCCTCCATCTCTCTTCCTCACATCTCTCTTCCTCTCTCTCTCTCTTCCTCATCTCTCTCTTTCCTCGCTGCCTCTCTCTTTCCTCGCTATCTCTCTTTCCTCTCCATCTCTCTCTTTCCTCATCTCTCTCTCTTTCCCTCATCATCTCTCTCTTTCCTCACATCTCTCTCTTTCCCTCCATCTCTCTCTTTCCCTCGCCATCTCTCTTTTACTCCATCTCTCTCTTTCTCGCCTCTCTTTTTCCTTGTCGTCTCTCTTCTTCCCCTCGCTGCCTCTCTTCTTCCCTCTCGCCTCTCTTCTTTCCTCGCGCCTCTCTCTTCGCTTCTCGCTGCTCTCTCTTCCCTCTGCCTCTCTCTTCCCCTCGCTGCCTCTCTCTTTTCCCTCGCCGTCTCTCTCTCTATCCCTCGCCATCTCTCTCTTTCCTCGTCTCTCTCTTTCCCTCTTTCTCTCTCTTTCCTGGCTGCCTCTCTCTTTCCCTTCCTGCCTCTCTCTTCCCTCGCTGCCTCTCTTTCCCTCCATCTCTCTCTTTCCTCGCCATCTCTCTCTTTCCCTCCATCTCTCTCTTTCCCTCTATCCTCTCTCTCTTTCCCTCAGCTCTCTCTCTTTCCTCTCCATCTCTCTTCCCTCCATCTCTCTCTTTCCTCAAGTATCTCTCTCTTTCCCCTCGTCCTCTCTCTTTCCCTCGCTCATCTCTCCTTTTCCCTCACATCTCTCTCTTCCCTCGCCGTCTCTCTCTTCCTCGCTCTCTCTCTCTCTTTCCTCTCGCCTGTCTCTTTTCCCTCGCTGCTCTCTCTTTCCTCGCTGCCTCTCTCTTTCCCTCGCTGCTCTCTCTCTTTCCCTCGCTGCCTCTCTCTATCCTCGTCAGCTCTCTCTCTTTCCCTCGCTGCCTCTCTCTTCCCTCGCTGCCTCTCTTTCCTCGCTCTCTCTCTATCTCTCGCCGTCTCTCTCTATCCCTCGCCGCTCTCTCTTTCCCTCGCTGCCTCTCTCTTTCCTCTTCTCTCTCTCTTTCCCTCGCTCTCTCTCTTTCCCTCTGCCTCTCTCTTTCCTCTCTGCCTCTCTTTCCCTCGTCCTCTCTCATCCTCGCCATCTCTCTCTTCCTCGATCTCTCTCTCCATCCTTCTGTCTTTTTACATCCTCTCTCACACCTCAAGGGACATCTTTATTTTCATCTCTCAACATGCTTCCTTAACTCTCTCCATCTTTCTTCTTTCAAAACCTTACTGTAATCCCCCTCTCTTCACATCCCTCCATCCTTCCATCTTTCCCTCCATCCTTTCATCTCCCCCTCCATCCTTCCATCTTTCCCTCCATCCTTTCATCTCCCTCCATCCTTCCATATCCCCTCCATCCTTCCATCTCTCCTTCCATCCTTCCATCTCCCCTCCATCCTTCCATCTCTCCCTCCATCCTTCCATCCTTCCTTCCATCCTTCCATCTCCTCCATCCTTCCATCTCCCCCTCCATCCTTACATCTCCCTCCATCCTTCCATCTCCCCTCCATCCTGATTCCATCTCTCCCTTCCATCCTTCCTTCCATCCTTCCATCTCCCCTCCATCCTTCCATCTCCCCTCCATCCTTCCATCTCCTCCATCCTTCCATCCTTCCTCCATCCTTCCATCTCCCTCCATCCTTCCATCTCTCTCCATCCTTTCCATCCTTCCTTCCATCCTTCCATCTCTCCCTCCATCCTTCCATCTCCCTCCATCCTTCCATCTCCTCCATCCTTCCATCTCTCCTCCATCCTTCCATCTCTCCCTCCATCCTTCCATCTCCTCCATCCTTCCATCTCCCCTCCATCCTTCCATCTCTCCCTCCATCCTTCCATCTCCCTCCATCCTTCCATCTCCTCTCCATCCTTCCTTTCCATCCTTCCATCTCTCTCCATCCTTCCATCTCCTCCTTCCATCCTTCCATCCTTCCTTCCATCCTTCCATCTCCCCCTCCATCCTTCCATCTCCCCTCCATCCTTCCATCTCCCCTCCATCCTTCCATCTCCCTCCATCTCTTCCATCTCCCTCCATCCTTCCATCTCTCCTCCATCCTTCCATCTCCCCCTCCATCCTTCCATCTCCCTCCATCCTTCCATCTCCCCTCTCTTTACATCCCTCCATCCTTCCATCTCCCTCCATCCTTCCATCTCCCTCCATCCTTCCATCTCCTCCATCCTTCCATCTCTCTCCATCCTTCCATCTCCTCCATCCTTCCATCTCCCCTCCATCCTTCCATCTATCCTTCCATCCTTCCATCTCCCTCCATCCTTCCATCTCTCCTCCATCCTTCCATCTCTCCCTCCATCCTTCCATCTCCCCTCCATCCTTCCATCTCCCCTCCATCCTTCCATCTCTCCTCCATCCTTCCATCTCCCTCCATCCTTCCATCTCCCCTCCATCCTTCCATCTCTTCCTTCCATCCTTCCATCTCTCCCTCCATCCTTCCATCTCCCCTCCATCCTTCCATCTCCCTCCATCCTTCCATCTCTCCTTCCATCCTTCCTTCCATCTCTTCCATCTCCCCTCCATCCTTCCATCTCCCCTCCATCCTTCCATCTCCCTCCATCCTTCCATCTCTCCCTCCATCCTTCCATCTCCCCTCCATCCTTCCATCTCCTCCATCCTTCCATCTCTCCATCCTTCCATCTCTCCTCCATCCTTTCCATCTCCCTCCATCCTTCCATCTCCCCTCCATCCTTCCATCTCTCCTCCATCCTTCCATCTCCCTCTTCCATCCTTCCATCTCCCCTCCATCCTTCCATCTCCTCCATCCTTCCATCTCTCCATCCTTCCATCTCCCTCCATCCTTCCATCTCCCCTCCATCCTTCCATCTCCCTCCATCCTTCCATCTCCTCTTCCATCCTTCCTTCCATCTCCCTCCATCCTTCCATCTCCTCCATCCTTCCATCTCCTCCATCCTTCCATCTCCCCTCCATCCTTCCATCTCTCCTCCATCCTTCCATCTCCTCCATCCTTCCATCTCTCCTTCCATCCTTCCATCTCTCCTCCATCCTTCCATCTCTCCATCCTTCCATCTCCCCTCCATCTCTTCCATCTCTCCCTCCATCCTTCCATCTCCCTCCATCCTTCCATCTCCCTCCATCCTTCCATCTCCCTCCATCCTTCCATCTCCCTCCATCCTTCCATCTCCCCCTCCATCCTTCCATCTCCTCCATCCTTCCATCTCCCCTCCATCCTTCCATCTCTCCTTCCATCCCTTCCATCCTTCCATCTCCCCTCTCCATCTCTTCCATCTCCCTCCATCCTTCCATCTCCCTCCATCCTTCCATCTCCCTCCATCCTTCCATCTCTCCCCTCCATCCTTCCATCTCCCCCTTCCATCCTTCCATCTCCCTTCCATCCTTCCATCTCCCCTCCATCCTTCCATCTCCTCCATCCTTCCATCTCTCTCCATCCTTCCATCTCCTCCATCCTTCCATCTCCCCTCCATCCTTCCATCTCCCCTCCTCCATCTTCCATCTCTCCATCCTTCCATCATCTCTCCCCTCCATCCTTCCATCTCCCCCTCCATCCTTCCATCTCCTCCATCCTTCCATCTCCCTCCATCCTTCCATCTCCCTCCATCCTTCCATCTCCCTCCATCCTTCCATCTCCCTCTCCATCCTTCCATCTCCCCTCCATCCTTCCATCTCTCCTCCATCCTTCCATCTCTCTCCATCCTTCCATCTCCCTCCATCCTTCCATCTCTCCCTTCCATCCTTCCTTCCATCCTTCCATCTCCCTCCATCCTTCCATCTCCTCCATCCTTCCATCTCTCCCTCCATCCTTCCATCTCCCTCCATCCTTCCATCTCCCTCCATCCTTCCATCTCCCCTCCATCCTTCCATCTCCCTCCATCCTTCCATCTCTCTCCATCCTTCCATCTCTCCATCCTTCCATCTCCTCCATCCTTCCATCTCCCCCTCCATCCTTCCATCTATCCTCCATCCTTCCATCTCCTCCATCCTCCATCCTTCCATCTCCCTCCCATCCTTCCATCTCTTCCCTCCATCCTTCCATCTCCCTCCATCCTTCCATCTCCCTCCATCCTTCCATCTCTCCCTCCATCCTTCCATCCTTCCTCTCCTTCCATCCTTCCATCTCCCTCCATCCTTCCATCTCCCTCCATCCTTCCATCTCTCCCTCCATCCTTCCATCTCCCTCCATCCTTCCATCTCTCCTTCCATCCTTCCATCTCCCCTCCATCCTTCCATCTCCTCCATCCTTCCATCTCCCTCGATCCTTCCATCTCCTCCATCCTTTCCATCTCTCCTCCATCCTTCCATCTCCTCCATCCTTCATCCTCCATCCTTCCATCTCTCCATCCTTCCTTCCATCGATCCTCTCCATCCTTCCATCTCCCCTCCATCCTTCCATCTCTCCCTCCATCCTTCCATCTCCCCCTCCATCCTTCCATCTCCTCTCCATCCTTCCATCTCCCTCCATCCTTCCATCTCTCCTCCATCCTTCCATCTCCCCCTCCATCCTTCCATCTCCCCCTTCCATCCTTCCATCTCCTCCATCCTTCCATCTCTCCTCCATCCTTCCATCTCCCCTCCATCCTTCCATCTCTCCCTCCATCCTTCCATCTCCCCTCCATCCTTCCATCTATCCCTCCATCCTTCCATCTCCTTCCATCCTTCCATCTCTCCTCCATCCTTCCATCTCTCCCTCTCCATCCTTCCATCTCCCCCTCCATCCTTCCATCTCCCCTCCATCCTTCCATCTCTCTCTCCATCCTTCCATCTTCCATCCTTCCATCTCTCCTTCCATCCTTCCTTCCATCCTTCCATCTCCCTCCATCCTTCCATCTCCTCCATCCTTCCATCTCCTCCATCCTTCCATCTCCCCTCCATCCTTCCATCTCTCCTCCATCCTTCCATCTCCCCTCCATCCTTCCATCTCCCTCCATCCTTCCATCTCTCCTCCATCCTTCCATCTCCCCTCCATCCTTCCATCTCCTCCATCCTTCCATCTCCCCTTCCATCCTTCCATCTCCCTCCATCCTTCCATCTCCCTCTCCATCCTTCCATCTCTCCTCCATCCTTCCATCTCCATCTCCTCCATCCTTCCATCTCCCCTCCATCCTTCCATCTCCCTCCTCCATCCTTCCATCTCCCTCCATCCTTCCATCTCCCTCCATCCTTCCATCTCCCCTCCATCCTTCCATCTCTCCCTCCATCCTTCCATCTCCCCTCCATCCTTCCATCTCTCCCTTCCATCCTTCCTTCCATCCTTCCATCTCTCCTCCATCCTTCCATCTCCTCCATCCTTCCATCTCCCTCCATCCTTCCATCTCCTCCATCCTTCCATCTCTCTCCTCCATCCTTCCATCTCCTCCATCCTTCCATCTCCCTCCATCCTTCCATCTCTCCATCACCATCTCTCCTCCATCTTCCATCCTTCCATCTCCTCCATCCTTCCATCTCCTCCATCCTTCCATCTCCCCTCCATCCTTCCATCTCTCCTCCATCCTTCCATCTCTCCCTCTCCATCCTTCCATCTCCCCTCCATCCTTCCATCTCCCTCCATCCTTCCATCTCTCCTCCATCCTTCCATCTCCCCTCCATCCTTCCATCTCCCCCTCCATCCTTCCATCTCCTCTCCATCCTTCCATCTCTCCCTCCATCCTTCCATCTCCCTCCATCCTTCCATCTCCCCTCCATCCTTCCATCTCTCTCCATCCTTCCATCTCCTCCATCCTTCCATCTCTCCCTCCATCCTTCCATCTCCCCTCCATCCTTCCATCTCCCTCCATCCTTCCATCTCTCCTCCATCCTTCCATCTCTCCCTCCATCCTTCCATCTATCCCCTCCATCCTTCCATCTCCCTCCATCCTTCCATCTCTCCATCCTTCCATCCTTCCTTCCATCCTTCCATCTTCCATCCTTCCATCTCCCTCCATCCTTCCATCTCCCTCCATCCTTCCATCCTTCCTTCCATCCTTCCATCTCCCCTCCATCCTTCCATCTCCCTCCATCCTTCCATCTCCCCTCCATCCTTCCATCTCCCTCCATCCTTCCATCTCCCTCCATCCTTCCATCTCCCCTCCATCCTTCCATCTCCCTTCCATCCTTCCATCTCCTCCATCCTTCCATCTCCCCCTCCATCCTTCCATCTCCCTCCATCCTTCCATCTCTCCCTCCATCCTTCCATCTCCTCCTCCATCCTTCCATCTCCCCTCCATCCTTCCATCTCCCCTCCATCCTTCCATCTCTCCTTCCATCCTTCCTTCCATCCTCCATCTCCATCCTTCCATCTCCTCCATCCTTCCATCTCTCCATCCTTCCATCTCCCTCTCCATCCTTCCATCTCCTCCATCCTTCCATCTCCCTCCATCCTTTCCATCTCTCCCCTTCCATCCTTCCTTCCATCCTTCCATCTCTCTCCATCCTTTCCATCTCCTCCATCCTTCCATCTCCCCCTCCATCCTTCCATCTCCTCTCCATCCTTCCATCTCCTCCATCCTTCCATCTCCCTCCATCCTTCCATCTCCCCTCCATCCTTCCATCTCTCCCTCCATCCTTCCATCTCCATCCTTCCATCTCTCCATCCTTCCATCCTTCCATCTCCCTCCATCCTTCCATCTCCTCCATCCTTCCATCTCCCTCCATCCTTCCATCTCCCTCCATCCTTCCATCCTTCCTTCCATCCTTCCATCTCCCCATCCATCCTTCCATCTCTCCCTCCATCCTTCCATCTCCCCATCCATCCTTCCATCTCCCCTTCCATCCTTCCATCTCCCCCTCCATCCTTCCATCTCCCTCCATCCTTCCATCTATCCCCCTCCATCCTTCCATCTCCCCCTCCATCCTTCCATCTCTCCCTCCATCCTTCCATCTCCCCTCCATCCTTCCATCTCCCCTCCATCCTTCCATCTCTCCTCCATCCTTCCATCTCTCCTCCATCCTTCCATCTCCCCTCCATCCTTCCATCTCCTTCCATCCTTCCTTCCATCCTCCTTCCATCTCCCTCCATCCTTCCATCTCCCCTCCATCCTTCCATCTCTCCTCCATCCTTCCATCTCCCCTCCATCCTTCCATCTCCCTCTCCATCCTTCCATCTCCCCTTCCATCCTTCCATCTCCTCCATCCTTCCATCTCTCCATCCTTCCATCTCCCTCCATCCTTCCATCTCCCTCCATCCTTCCATCTATCCCTCCATCCTTCCATCTCTCCCTCCATCCTTCCATCTCTCTCTCCATCCTTCCATCTCCTCTCCATCCTTCCATCTCCCTCCATCTCTTCCATCTCCCTCTCCATCCTTCCATCTCTCCCCTCCATCCTTCCATCTCCCTCCATCCTTCCATCTCCCTCCATCCTTCCATCTCCCTTCCATCCTTCCATTCCATCCTTCCATCTCTCCCTCCATCCTTCCATCTCCTCCTCCATCCTTCCATCTCCCTCCATCCTTCCATCTCCCTCCATCCTTCCATCTCTCCCTCCATCCTTCCATCTCTCCTTCCATCCTTCCATTCTCCCTCCATCCTTCCATCTCTCCATCCTTCCATCTCTCCTTCCATCCTTCCATCTCTCCTCCATCCTTCCATCTCCCCTCTCCATCCTTCCATCTCCCCCTCCATCCTTCCATCTCCCTCCATCCTTCCATCTCTCCTCCATCCTTTCCATCTCCCTCCATCCTTCCATCTCTCCATCCTTCCATCTCCCTCCATCCTTCCATCTCCCCCTCCATCCTTCCATCTCTCCCTCCATCCTTCCATCTCTCCCCTCCATCCTTCCATCTCCCTTCCATCTCTTCCTTCCATCCTTCCATCTCCCTCCATCCTTCCATCTCCCTCCATCCTTCTCCATCTCTTCCATCCTTCCATCCTTCCTTCCATCCTTCCATCTCTCCCTCCATCCTTCCATCTCTCCTCCATCCTTCCATCTCCCTCCATCCTTCCATCTCTCCTCCATCCTTCCATCTCCCTCCATCCTTCCATCTCCCCTCCCATCCTTCCATCTCCCTCCATCCTTCCATCTCCCTCCATCCTTCCATCTCTCCTCCATCCTTCCATCTCCTCCATCCTTCCATCTCCCTCCATCCTTCCATCTCCTCCAT
Source organism: Brachymystax lenok tsinlingensis (assembly GCA_030435695.1). Taxonomy (NCBI): domain Eukaryota; kingdom Metazoa; phylum Chordata; class Actinopteri; order Salmoniformes; family Salmonidae; genus Brachymystax; species Brachymystax lenok. Next base: position 59,071,399 of record CM059791.1, read on the forward strand.
CCTTCCATCTCCCTCCATCCTTCCATCTCCCTCCATCCTTCCATCTCTCCTTCCATCCTTCCTTCCATCCTTCCATCTCCCTCCATCCTTCCATCTCCTCCATCCTTCCATCTCCTCCATCCTTCCATCTCCCTCCATCCTTCCATCTCCTCCATCCTTCCATCTCCCTCTCCATCCTTCCATCTCCCTCCATCCTTCCATCTCTCCTTCCATCCTTCCTTCCATCCTTCCATCTCCCTCCATCCTTCCATCTCCCCTCCATCCTTCCATCTCCCTCCATCCTTCCATCTCCCCTCCATCCTTCCATCTCCCCTCCATCCTTCCATCTCTCCTCCATCCTTCCATCTCTCCCTCCATCCTTCCATCTCTCCCTCTCCATCCTTCCATCTCCCCTCCATCCTTCCATCTCCCTCCATCCTTCCATCTCTCCTTCCATCCTTCCATCTCCCCTCCATCCTTCCATCTCTCCCTCCATCCTTCCATCTCCCTCCATCCTTCCATCTCCCCTTCCATCCTTCCTTCCATCCTTCCATCTCCTCTCCATCCTTCCATCTCCCTCCATCCTTCCATCTCTCCTCTCCATCCTTCCATCTCCCTCCATCCTTCCATCTCCCCTCCATCCTTCCATCTCTCCCTCCATCCTTCCATCTCCCCTCCATCCTTCCATCTCCCTCCATCCTTCCATCTCTCCCTCCATCCTTCCATCTCCCCATCCATCCTTCCATCTCCCCTTCCATCCTTCCATCTCTCCCTCCATCCTTCCATCTCTCCCTCCATCCTTCCATCTCCCCTTCCATCCTTCCATCTCCCCCTCCATCCTTCCATCTCCCTCCATCCTTCCATCTATCCTCTCCATCCTTCCATCTCCCTCCATCCTTCCATCTCTCCCTCCATCCTTCCATCTCCCTCCATCCTTCCATCTCCTCCATCCTTCCATCTCTCTCCATCCTTCCATCTCCCCTCCATCCTTCCATCTCCCTCTTCCATCCTTCCATCTCTCCCCTTCCATCCTTCCTTCCATCCTTCCATCTCTCCTCCATCCTTCCATCTCCTCTCCATCCTTCCATCTCCCTCCATCCTTCCATCTCTCCTCCATCCTTCCATCTCCCCTTCCATCCTTCCATCTCCCTCCATCCTTCCATCTCTCCCTCCATCCTTCCATCTCCTCCATCCTTCCATCTCCCTCCATCCTTCCATCTCCTCTCCATCCTTCCATCTCTCCCTCCATCCTTCCATCTCCCTCCATCCTTCCATCTCTCTCCATCCTTCCATCCTTCCATCTCTCCCTCCATCCTTCCATCTCCCTCCATCCTTCCATCTCCTCCATCCTTCCATCTCCCCTCCATCCTTCCATCTCTCCCTCCATCCTTCCATCTCTCTCCTCCATCCTTCCATCTCTCCCTCCATCCTTCCATCTCCCCTCCATCCTTCCATCTCTCCTTCCATCCTTCCTTCCATCCTTCCATCTCTCCCTCCATCCTTCCATCTCTCCCTCCATCCTTCCATCTCCTCCATCCTTCCATCTCCCTCCATCCTTCCATCTCCCTCCATCCTTCCATCTCCCCTCCATCCTTCCATCTCCTCCATCCTTCCATCTCCTCCATCCTTCCATCTCCCTTCCATCCTTCCATCTCCCTCCATCCTTCCATCTCTCCATCCTTCCATCTCCTCCATCCTTCCATCTCCTCTTCCATCCTTCCATCTCCCTCCATCCTTCCATCTCTCCTCCATCCTTCCATCTCCTCCATCCTTCCATCTCCCCTCCATCCTTCCATCTCTCCATCCTTCCATCTCCCTCCATCCATCCTTCCATCTCCCCTCCATCCTTCCATCTCCCCTCCATCCTTCCATCTCCCTCCATCCTTCCATCTCCCTCCCTCCATCCTTCCATCTCCCCTCCATCCTTCCATCTCCCCTCCATCCTTCCATCTCTCCTCCATCCTTCCATCTCCCTCCATCCTTCCATCTCCCTCCATCCTTCCATCTCTCCTCCATCCTTCCATCTCCCTCCATCCTTCCATCTCCCTCCATCCTTCCATCTCCCTCCATCCTTCCATCTCTCCCTCCATCCTTCCATCTCCCCTCCATCCTTCCATCTCCTCCATCCTTTCCCATCTCCCCCTCCATCCTTCCATCTCTCCTCCATCCTTCCATCTCCCCTCCATCCTTCCATCTCTCCCATCCTTCCATCTCCCCTCCATCCTTCCATCTCCTCCATCCTTCCATCTCCCTCCATCCTTCCATCTCCCTCTCCATCCTTCCATCTCCCTTCCATCCTTCCATTCCATCCTTCCATCTCCCTCCATCCTTCCATCTCCCTCCATCCTTCCATCTCCCTCCATCCTTCCATCTCCATCCTCCATCCTTCCATCTATGCCTCCATCCTTCCATCTCTCCTCTCCATCCTTCCATCTCCCTCCATCCTTCCATCTCTCCCTCCTTCCATCCTTCCATCTCCCCTCCATCCTTCCATCTCCCCCTCCATCCTTCCATCTCCCCCTCCATCCTTCCATCTCTCCTTCCATCCTTCCATCTCTCCTCCATCCTTCCATCTCCCTCCATCCTTCCACTCTCTCTCCATCCTTCCATCTCTCCCTCCATCCTTCCATCTTCCCCCTCCATCCTTCCATCTCCCTCCCATCCTTCCATCTCTCTCCATCCTCTCCATCCTTCCATCTCCCTCTCCATCTCTTCCATCTCCTTCCATCTCTCTTCCATCTCCCTCCATCCTTCCATCTCCCTCCATCCTTCCATCTCTCCCTCCATCCTTCCATCTCCCCTCCATCCTTCCATCTCTCTCCTCCATCCTTCCATCTCCTCCATCCTTCCATCTCCCCTCCATCCTTCCATCTCTCTCCATCTCTTCCATCTCCATCCTTCCATCCTTCCTCTCCATCCTTCCATCCTTCCATCTCTTCCATCTCCCTCCATCCTTCCATCTCCCTCTCCATCCTTCCATCCCCCTCCATCCTTCCATCCTTCCTCCATCCTTCCATCTCTCCTTCCATCCTTCCATCTCCCCCTCCATCCTTCCATCTCCCTCCATCCTTCCATCTCTCCTCCATCCTTCCATCTCCCCTCCATCCTTCCATCTCCCCTCCATCCTTCCATCTCTCTCCATCCTTCCATCTCCCTCCATCCTTCCATCTCCCCTCCATCCTTCCATCTCCCTCCATCCTTCCATCTCTCTCCTCCATCCTTCCATCTCCCTCCATCCTTCCATCTCCCCTCCATCCTTCCATCTCCCCTTCCATCCTTCCTTCCATCCTTCCATCTCCCTCCATCCTTCCATCTCTCCCTCCATCCTTCCATCTCCCCTCCATCCTTCCATCTCCCTCCATCCTTCCATCTCTCCCTCCATCCTTCCATCTCCTTTCCATCCTTCCATCTCTCCCTCCATCCTTCCATCTCCCTCCATCCTTCCATCTCCCCCTCCATCCTTCCATCTCCCTCCATCCTTCCATCTCCCCTCCATCCTTCCATCTCCCTTCCATCCTTCCATCTCCCCTCCATCCTTCCATCTCCCCTCCATCCTTCCATCTCCCCTCCATCCTTCCATCTCCCTCCATCCTTCCATCTCCCCCTCCATCCTTCCATCTCCCCTCCATCCTTCCATCTCTCCCTTCCATCCTTTCCTCCTCCATCCTTCCATCTCCCTCCATCCTTCCATCTCCTCTCCATCCTTCCATCTCCCTCCATCTCTTCCATCTCCCTCCATCCTTCCATCTCTCCCTCCATCCTTCCATCTCCCCTCCATCCTTCCATCTCTCCCTTCCATCCTTCCATCCTTCCATCTCCTCCATCCTTCCATCTCCCTCCATCCTTCCATCTCCCCCTCCATCCTTCCATCTCCCTCCATCCTTCCATCTCCCCCTCCATCCTTCCATCTCTCCTTCCATCCTTCCTTCCATCCTTCCATCTCCCCTCCATCCTTTCCATCTCCCCTCCATCCTTCCATCTCCCTCCATCCTTCCATCTCCCCATCCATCCTTCCATCTCTCTCCATCCTTCCATCTCCCTTCCATCCTTCCATCTCCCCTCCATCTCTTCCATCTCCCTCTCCATCCTTCCATCTCTCCCTCCATCCTTCCATCTCCCCTCCATCCTTCCATCTCCCTCCATCCTTCCATCTCTCCCTCCATCCTTCCATCTCTCCCCTCCATCCTTCCATCTCCCTCCCCATCCTTCCATCTCCCTCCATCCTTCCATCTCCCCCTCCATCCTTCCATCTCCCTCCATCCTTCCATCTCCCTCCATCCTTCCATCTCTCCCTCCATCCTTCCATCTCCCCTCCATCCTTCCATCTCCCCTCCATCCTTCCATCTCCCCTCCATCCTTCCATCTCCCTCCATCCTTCCATCTCCCCCTCCATCCTTCCATCTCCCTCCATCCTTCCATCTCTCCCTCCATCCTTTCCATCTCCTCCATCCTTCCATCTCCCCTCCATCCTTCCATCCCTCTCTCCATCCTTCCATCTCCTCCATCCTTCCATCTCTCCGTCATCTCTCTCCATCCTTCCATCTCCCTCCATCCTTCCATCTCCTCTCCATCCTTCCATCTCCTCCATCCGACTTCTAGACCGATCTTCCATCTCCCTCCATCCTTCCATCTCCCTCCATCCTTCCATCTCTCCCTCCATCCTTCCATCTCCCTCCATCCTTCCATCTCTCCCTCCATCCTTCCATCTCCCTCCATCCTTCCATCTCCCCCTCCATCCTTCCATCTCCTCATCCTTCCCATCTCCCCATCCTTCCATCCCCTTCCATCTCCTCCATCCTTCCATCTCTCCCTCCATCTGCCATCTCTCCCTCCATCCTTCATCTCCTCCATCCTTCCATCTCTCCTTCCATCCTTCCTTCCATCCTTCCATCTCCCCTCCATCCTTCCATCTCCCTCCATCCTTCCATCTCCCCTCCATCCTTCCATCTCCCCCTCCATCCTTCCATCTCTCCTTCCATCCTTCCTTCCATCCTTCCATCTCCCCATCCATCCTTCCATCTCTCCCTCCATCCTTCCATCTCTCCCTCCATCCTTCCATCTCCCCCTCCATCCTTCCATCTCCCCCATCCTTCCATCTCTCCTCCATCCTTCCATCTCCCTCCAATCCTTCCATCTCTCCCTCCATCCTTCCATCTCCCCTCCATCCTTCCATCTCCTCCATCCTTCCATCTCTCCCTCCATCCTTCCATCTCCCCTCCATCCTTCCATCTCCTCCATCCTTCCATCTCCTCCATCCTTCCATCTCCTCCATCCTTCCATCTATCCTCCATCCTTCCATCTCCTCCATCCTTCCATCTCTCCTCCATCCTTCCATCTCCTCCATCCTTCCATCTCCTCCATCCTTCCATCTCCCCCTCCATCCTTCCATCTCTCCCTCCATCCTTCCATCTCCCCTCCATCCTTCCATCTCTCCCTTCCATCCTTCCTTCCATCCTTCCATCTCCTTCATCCTTCCATCTCCCCTCCATCTCTTCCATCTCCCTCCATCCTTCCATCTCTCTCCTTCCATCTCCTCTCCATCCTTCCATCTCCTTCCATCCTTCCATCTCCCTCCATCCTTCCATCTCTCCCTCCATCCTTCCATCTCCCCTCCATCCTTCCATCTCCCCTCCATCCTTCCATCTCCCCCTCCATCCTTCCATCTATCCCTCCATCCTTCCATCTCCCCCTCCATCCTTCCATCTCTCCCTCCATCCTTCCATCTCCCCCTCCATCCTTCCATCTCCCCCTCCATCCTTCCATCTCCCCCTCCATCCTTCCATCTCCTCCATCCTTCCATCTCCCTCCATCCTTTAATCCCTCCTCCATCCTTCCTTCTCTCCCTTCCATCCTTCCATCTCCTCCATCCTTTTCCATCTCTCCTTCATCCTTCCTTCCCATCCCCATCTCTCTCCATCTTCTTCCATTTCCATCTCTTCCATCTTCCTCTCCCATCTCTTCCATCCTCCCCCTCCATCTCTTCCATCTCCCTCCATCCTTCCATCTCCATCTCCATCCTTCCATCTCCTTCCATCTCTTCCATCTCCCCTCCATCCTTCCCATCTCTCCTCCATCCTTCCATCTCCCCCTCCATCCTTCCATCTCCCCTCCATCCTTCCATCTCCCTCCATCCTTCCATCTATCCCTCTCCATCCTTCCATCTCCCCTCCATCCTTCCATCTCTCCTCCATCCTTCCATCTCCTCTCCATCCTTCCATCTCCTCCTCCATCCTTCCATCTCCCTCCATCCTTCCATCTCCCTCCATCCTTCCATCTCTCCCTCCATCCTTCCTCTCCATCCTTCCATCTCTCCCTCCATCCTTCCATCTCCCTCTCCATCCTTCCATCTCTCCTTCCATCCTTCCATCTCCTCCATCCTTCCATCTCTCCCTCCATCCTTCCATCTCCTCCATCCTTCCATCTCCCTCCATCCTTCCATCTCCCTCCATCCTTCCATCTCTCCTCCATCCTTCCATCTCCTCCATCCTTCCATCTCCTCCATCCTTCCATCTCCCTTCCATCCTTCCATCCTTCCTTCCATCCTTCCATCTCCCCTCCATCCTTCCATCTCCCCTCCATCCTTCCATCTCCCTCCATCCTTCCATCCTTCCCTCCATCCTTCCATCTCCCCCTCCATCCTTCCATCTCTCCCTCCATCCTTCCATCTCCCCCTCCATCCTTCCATCTCTCCCTCCATCCTTCCATCTCCCCCTCCATCCTTCCATCTCCCCCTCCATCCTTCCATCTCCCTCCATCCTTCCATCTCCCCTTCCATCCTTCCATCTCCCCCTCCATCCTTCCATCTCCCCCTCCATCCTTCCATCTCCCCCTCCATCCTTCCATCTATGCCTCCATCCTTCCATCTCCCCCTCCATCCTTCCATCTCCCCCTCCATCCTTCCATCTCTCCCTTCCATCCTTCCTTCCATCCTTCCATCTCCCCCTCCATCCTTCCATCTCCCCCTCCATCCTTCCATCTTCCCTCCATCCTTCCATCTCCTCCATCCTTCCATCTCTCCCTCCATCCTTCCATCTCTCCCCTCCATCCTTCCATCTCTCCTTCCATCCTTCCATCTCTCCTCCATCCTTCCATCTCTCCTCCATCCTTCCATCTCCCCTCCATCCTTCCATCTCCCTCCATCCTTCCATCTCCCTCCATCCTTCCATCTCCCCTCCATCCTTCCATCTCTCCCTCCATCCTTCCATCTCCCCCTCCATCCTTCCATCTCTCCCTCTTCCATCCTTCCATCTCCTCCATCCTTTCCATCTCCCCTCCATCCTTCCATCTCCCCTCCATCCTTCCATCTCCCTCCATCCTTCCATCTCCCCTCCATCCTTCCATCTCTCCCTCCATCCTTCCATCTCCTCCTCCATCCTTCCATCTCCTCCATCCTTCCATCTCTCCCTCCATCCTTCCATCTCCCTCCATCCTTCCATCTCCCCTTCCATCCTTCCATCTCCCCTCCATCCTTCCATCTCCCCTCCATCCTTCCATCTATCCCTCCATCCTTCCATCTCCCTCCATCCTTCCATCTCTCCCTCCATCCTTCCATCTCTCCCCCTCCATCCTTCCATCTCCCTCCATCCTTCCATCTCCCCCTCCTTCCATCTCTCCCTCCATCCTTCCATCTCCTCCATCCTTCCATCTCTCCTTCCATCCTTCCTTCCATCCTTCCATCTCCCCTCCATCCTTCCATCTCTCCCCTCCATCCTTCCATCTCCCCTCCATCCTTCCATCTCCCTCCATCCTTCCATCTCCCTCCATCCTTCCATCTCCCCTTCCATCCTTCCATCTCCCCCTCCATCCTTCCATCTCTCCATCCTTCCATCTCCCCTCCATCCTTCCCATCTCCTCCATCCTTCCATCTATCCCTCCATCCTTCCATCTCCCCCTCCATCCTTCCATCTCTCCCTCCATCCTTCCATCTCCCCTCCATCCTTCCATCTCTCCCTCCATCCTTCCATCTCCCCCTCCATCCTTCCATCTCTCCCTCCATCCTTCCATCTCCTCCATCCTTCCATCTCCCCTCCATCCTTCCATCTCCCCTCCATCCTTCCATCTCCTCCATCCTTCCATCTCTCCCTCCATCCTTCCATCTCCTCCATCCTTCCATCTCCCCTCCATCCTTCCATCTCCCTCTCCATCCTTCCATCTCTCCCTCCATCCTTCCATCTCTCTCTTCCATCCTTCCTTCCATCCTTCCATCTCCCCCTCCATCCTTCCATCTCTCCCTCCATCCTTCCATCTCTCCCTCCATCCTTCCATCTCTCCCTCCATCCTTCCATCTCCCTCCATCCTTCCATCTCCCCCTCCATCCTTCCATCTCCCTCCATCCTTCCATCTCCCTCCATCCTTCCATCTCCCTCCATCCTTCCATCTCCTCCATCCTTCCATCTCTCCCTCCATCCTTCCATCTCTCCTCCATCCTTCCATCTCCCTCCATCCTTCCATCTCCCTCCATCCTTCCATCTCTCCCCTTCCATCCTTCCTTCCATCCTTCCATCTCCCCTCCATCCTTCCATCTCCCCTCCATCCTTCCATCTCCCCATCCATCCTTCCATCTCTCCCTTCCATCCTTCCATCTCCCTCCATCCTTCCATCTCCTCCATCCTTCCATCTCCCTCCATCCTTCCATCTCTCCCTCCATCCTTCCATCTCCCCTCCATCCTTCCATCTCCCTCCATCCTTCCATCTCCCTCCATCCTTCCATCTCCCCTCCATCCTTCCATCTCCCCTCCATCCTTCCATCTCTCCCTCCATCCTTCCATCTCCCTCCATCCTTCCATCTCCCTCCATCCTTCCATCTCCCCTCCATCCTTCCATCTCCCCTCCATCCTTCCATCTCTCCCTTCCATCCTTCCTTCCATCCTTCCATCTCCCTCCATCCTTCCATCTCCCCTCCATCCTTCCATCTCCTCCATCCTTCCATCTCCTCCTCCATCCTTCCATCTCTCCTCCATCCTTCCATCTCCCTCCATCCTTCCATCTCCCCTCCATCCTTCCATCTCTCCCCTTCCATCCTTCCTTCCATCCTTCCATCTCCCCTCCATCCTTCCATCTCCCCTCCATCCTTCCATCTCCCTCCATCCTTCCATCTCCCTCCATCCTTCCATCTCCCCCTCCATCCTTCCATCTCCCCCTCCATCCTTCCATCTCTCCCTCCATCCTTCCATCTCCCCCTCCATCCTTCCATCTCCCCTCCATCCTTCCATCTCCCCCATCCTTCATCTCTCCCTTCATCCTTCCATCCTTCCATCTCCCCCTCCATCCTTCCATCTCCCTCCATCCTTCCATCTCCCCTCCATCCTTCCATCTCTCCTTCCATCCTTCCATCTTCCATCCTTCCATCTCCCCTCCATCCTTCCATCTCTCCTCCATCCTTCCATCTCTCCTCCATCCTTCCATCTCTCCATCCTTCCATCTCCTCCTCCATCCTTCCATCTCTCCCTCCATCCTTCCATCTCCCTCCATCCTTCCATCTCCCTCCATCCTTCCATCTCTCCCTTCCATCCTTCCTTCTCATCCATCTCCATCTCTTCCATCTTTCATCTCTCCCTATCCTTCCATCTCCCCATCCATCCTTCCATCTCTCCATTTCCATCTCCTCCATCCTTCCCATCTCCTCCATCCTTCCATCTCTCCATCCTTCCATCTCTCTCCATCCTTCCATCTCCCTCCATCCTTCCATCTCCCCCTCCATCCTTCCATCTCCTCCATCTCTTCCATCTCTCCTCCATCCTTCCATCTCCCTCTCCATCCTTCCATCTCTCCTTCCATCCTTCCATTCTCCATCCTTCATCTCCATCTCCCTCCGTCATCCTTCCATCTCTCCTCCATCCTTTCCATCTCTCCCTCCATTCCATCTCCTTCCATCCTTCCATCTCCCTCCATCCTTCCATCTCTCCTCCATCCTTCCATCTCCCTCCATCCTTCCATCTCCCCCTCCATCCTTCATCTCCTCCATCCTTCCATCTCTCCTCCATCCTTCCATCTCCCCCTCCATCTCCATCTCTCCATCCTCCATCCTCCATCCTTCCCATCTCTCCATCCTTCCATCTCTCCTCCATCCTTCCATCTCTCCCTCCATCCTTCCATCTCTCCTCCATCCTTCCATCTCCCCTTCCATCCTTCATCTCCTCCGTCCTTCCATCTCTCCTCCATCCTTCCATCTCTCCTCCGTCCATTCCTTCCCATCCTTCCATCTCCATCCTTCCATCTCTCCCTCCATCCTTCCATCTCTCCCTCCATCCTTCCATCTCTCTCATTTCCATCTCCCTCCATCCCTTCCATCTCCCCTCCATCCTTCCATCCCTCCCTCCATCCTTCCATCTCCCCCTCCATCCTTCCATCTCCCTCCATCCTTCCATCTCCCCCTTCCATCCTTCCATCCCTCCATCCTTCCATCTCCCCTCCATCCTTCCATCTCCCCTCCATCCTTCCATCTCCCCTCCATCCTTCCATCTCCTCTCCATCCTTCCACCATCCTTCCATCTCCCTCCATCCTTCCATCTCTCCCTCCATCCTTCCATCTCCCCCTCCATCCTTTCCATCTCTCCCTCCATCCTTCCATCTCTCCCTCCATCCTTCCATCTCCCCTCCATCCTTCCAGTCTCCCCCTCCATCCTTCCATCTCCCTCCATCCTTCCATCTCCTCCATCCTTCCATCTCTCCCTCCATCCTTCCATCTCCTCCATCCTTCCATCTCTCCTCCTTCCATCCTCCATCCATCTTCCATCTCCTCTCCATCCTTCCATCTCTCCCTCCATCCTTCCATCTCCCCTCCATCCTTCCATCTCTCCCTCCATCCTTCCATCTCCCCTCCATCCTTCCATCTCTCCCTCCATCCTTCCATCTCCCCTCCATCCTTCCATCTCCTCCATCCTTCCATCTCCCTCCATCCTTCCATCTCCTCCATCCTTCCATCTCTTCCTCCATCCTTCCATCTCCCTCCATCCTTCCATCTCCTCCATCCTTCCATCTCCCCTCCATCCTTCCATCTCTCCTTCCATCCTTCCTTCCATCCTTCCATCTCCCTCTCCATCCTTCCATCTCTCCTCCATCCTTCCATCTCCCCTCCATCCTTCCATCTCCCCCTCCATCCTTCCATCTCCCTCCATCCTTCCATCTCCCTCCATCCTTCCATCTCCCCCTCCATCCTTCCATCTCTCCTTTTCCATCCTTCCTTCCTCCCTCTCTCCATCCTTCCATCTCCCCCTCCATCCTTCCATCTCCCCTCCATCCTTCCATCTCCCCTCCATCCTTCCATCTCCCTCTCCATCCTTCCATCTCTCCCTCCATCCTTCCATCTCTCCCTCCATCCTTCCATCTCCCTCCATCCTTCCATCTCTCCCTCCATCCTTCCATCTCCCCTCCATCCTTCCATCTCTCCCTCCATCCTTCCATCTTCCCTCCATCCTTCCATCTCCCCCTCCATCCTTTCCATCTCCCCCTCCATCCTTCCCATCTCTCCCTTCCATCCTTCCATCTCCCTCCATCCTTCCATCTCTCCCTCCATCCTTCCATCTCCCTCCATCCTTTCCATCTCCCCCTCCATCCTTCCATCTCCTCCATCCTTCCATCTCTCCATCCTTCCATCTCCATCCTTCCATCTCCTCTCCATCCTTCCATCTCCCTCCATCCTTCCATCTCCCTCCATCCTTCCATCCTCCTCCATCCTTCCATCTCCTCCATCCTTCCATCTCCCTCCATCCTTCCATCTCCCTCCATCCTTCCATCTCCCCTCCATCCTTCCATCTCCCCTCCATCCTTCCATCTCCTCCATCCTTCCATCTATCCCTCCATCCTTTCCATCTCCCCCTCCATCCTTCCATCTCTCCCTCCATCCTTCCATCTCCCTCCATCCTTCCATCTCCCCCTCCATCCTTCCATCTCCCCCTCCATCCTTCCATCTCTCCCTCCATCCTTCCATCTCCCCTCCATCCTTCCATCTCCCTCCATCCTTCCATCCTTCCTTCCATCCTTCCATCTCCTCCATCCTTCCATCTCCCTCCATCCTTCCATCTCCCTCCATCCTTCCATCTCCCTCCATCCTTCCATCTCTCCTCCATCCTTCCATCTCCCTCCATCCTTCCATCTCCCCTCCATCCTTCCATCTCCTCCTCCATCCTTCCATCTCCCCATCCATCCTTCCATCTCCTCCATCCTTCCATCTCCCCTCCATCCTTCCTCCATCCTTCCATCTCCCCTCCATCCTTCCATCTCTCCCTCCATCCTTCCATCTCTCCCCTCCATCCTTCCATCTCCCCTCCATCCTTCCATCTCCCCCTCCATCCTTCCATCTCTCCCTCCATCCTTCCATCTCCCCTCCATCCTTCCATCTCCCTCCATCCTTCCATCTCCCTCCATCCTTCCATCTCCCCTCCATCCTTCCATCTCTCCTTCCATCCTTCCTTCCATCCTTCATCTCCTCCATCCTTCCATCTCTCCCTCCATCCTTCCATCTCCCCTCCATCCTTCCATCTCCCCTCCATCCTTCCATCTCCCTCCATCCTTCCATCTCCCCTCCATCCTTCCATCTCCTCCTCCATCCTTCCATCTCCCCTCCATCCTTCCATCTCCCCTTCCATCCTTCCATCTCCCCTCCATCCTTCCATCTCCCTCCATCCTTCCATCTCCCCTCCATCCTTCCATCTCCCCTCCATCCTTCCATCTCCCTCCATCCTTCCATCTCCCCTCCATCCTTCCATCTCTCCCTCCATCCTTCCATCTCCCCTCCATCCTTCCCATCTCTCCCTCCATCCTTCCATCTCCCCCTCCATCCTTCCATCTCCCCTCCATCCTTCCATCTCTCCCCTCCATCCTTCCATCTCCCCTCCATCCTTCCATCTCCCCCTCCATCCTTCCATCTCCCTCCATCCTTCCATCTCTCCCTCCATCCTTCCATCTCCCTCCATCCTTCCATCTCCCCTCCATCCTTCCATCTCTCCCCTCCATCCTTCCTTCCATCTCCTCCCTCCATCCTTCCATCTCCCTCCATCCTTCCATCTCTCCCTCCATCCTTCCATCTCCTCCATCCTTCCATCTCCCCTCCATCCTTCCATCTCCCCTCCATCCTTCCATCTCCCTCCATCCTTCCATCTCTCCTCCATCCTTCCATCTCTCCCTCCATCCTTTCCATCTCCCTCCATCCTTCCATCTCCTCATCATTCCATCCTTCCCTTCCATCTCTCCTCCATCCTTCCTTCCATCTCTCCCCCTCCATCCTTCCATCTCCCTCCATCCTTTCCATCTCCCCTCCATCCTTCCATCTCCCTCCATCCTCTTCCATCCTTCCATCTCCCTCCATCCTTCCATCTCCTCCATCCTTCCATCTCCCTCCATCCTTCCATCTCCCCCTCCATCCTTCCATCTCCCCTCCATCCTTCCATCTCCTCCATCCTTCCATCTCTCCCTCCATCCTTCCATCTCCCTCCATCCTTCCATCTCCTCCATCCTTCCATCTCCCTCCATCCTTCCATCTCCCTCCATCCTTCCATCTCCCCTCCATCCTTCCATCTCCCTCCATCCTTCCATCTCCCCTCCATCCTTCCATCTCCCCATCCATCCTTCCATCTCCCCCTCCATCCTTCCATCTCTCCCTCCATCCTTCCATCTCCCCTCCATCCTTCCATCTCCTCCATCCTTCCATCTCCCCTTCCATCCTTCCATCCCTTCCATCCTTCCATCTCCCCTCCATCCTTCCATCTCCCCCTCCATCCTTCCATCTCTCCCCTCCATCCTTCCATCTCCCCCTCCATCCTTCCATCTCTCCCTCCATCCTTCCATCTCCCCCTCCATCCTTCCATCTCTCCCTTCCATCCTTCCTTCCATCCTTCCATCTCCCCCTCCATCCTTCCATCTCCCCCTCCATCCTTCCATCTCCCCCTCCATCCTTCCATCTCCCCCTCCATCCTTCCATCTCTCCATCCTTCCATCTCTCCCTCTCTGCATCCTTCCATCTCCCCCTCCATCCTTCCATCTCTCTCCCTTCCATCCTTCCATCTCTCCCTCCATCCTTCCATCTCCCTCCATCCTTCCATCTCCCTCCATCCTTCCATCTCCCTCCATCCTTCCATCTCCTCCATCCTTCCATCTCCCTCCATCCTTCCATCTCTCCCTCCATCCTTCCATCTCCCCTCCATCCTTCCATCTCTCCTCCATCCTTCCATCTCTCCTCCATCCTTCCATCCTCCCCTCCATCCTTCCATCTCCCCTCCATCCTTCCATCTCCCTCCATCCTTCCATCTCTCCCTCCATCCTTCCATCTCCATCCTTCCATCTCCCTCCATCCTTCCATCTCCCCTCCATCCTTCCATCTCTCCCTCCATCCTTCCATCTCCCCTCCATCCTTTCCATCTCCCCTCCATCCTTCCATCTCTTCCATCCTTCCATCTCCCCTCCATCCTTCCATCTCCCTCCATCCTTCCATCTCCCCCTCCATCCTTCCATCTCCCCTCCATCCTTCCATCTCTCCTCCATCCTTCCATCTCCCCATCCATCCTTCCATCTCCCCTCCATCCTTCCATCTCCCTTCCATCCTTCCATCTCCCTCCATCCTTCCATCTCCTCCATCCTTCCATCTCCCCCTCCATCCTTCCATCTCCCTCCATCCTTCCATCTCCCTCCATCCTTCCATCTCCCCTCCATCCTTCCATCTCTCCCTCCATCCTTCCATCTCCCCTCCATCCTTCCATCTCCCTCCATCCTTCCATCTCCCCCTCCATCCTTCCATCTCTCCCTCCATCCTTCCCATCTCCCCCTCCCATCCTTCCATCTCTCCCATCTCTCCTCCATCCTTCCATCTCCCTCCATCCTTCCATCTCCCTCCATCCTTCCATCTCCCTCCATCCTTCCATCTCTCCCTCCATCCTTCCATCTCCTCCATCCTTCCATCTCCCTCCATCCTTCCATCTCTCCTCCATCCTTCCATCTCTCCCTCCATCCTTCCATCTCCCATCTCCCTCCATCCTTCCATCTCCTCCATCCTTCCATCTCTCCTTCCATCCTTCCTCCTCCATCCTTCCATCTCCCCTCCATCCTTCCATCTCTCCCTCCATCCTTCCATCTCTCCTCCATCCTTCCATCTCCCTCCATCCTTCCATCTCCCTCCATCCTTCCATCTCTCCTTCCATCCTTCCTTCCATCCTTCCATCTTCCATCCTTCCATCTCCCCCTCCATCCTTCCATCTCTCCCTCCATCCTTCCATCTCCCTTCCATCCTTTCCATCTCCTCCATCCTTCCATCCTCCCTCCATCCTTCCATCTCCCCTCCATCCTTCCATCTCTCCCTTCCATCCTTCCATCTCCTCCATCCTTCCATCTCCCTCCATCCTTCCATCTCCCCCTCCATCCTTCCATCTCCCTTCCATCCTTCCATCTCTCCCTCCATCCTTCCATCTCCCCTCCATCCTTCCATCTCCCCTCCATCCTTCCATCTCCCTCCATCCTTCCATCTCCCTCCATCCTTCCATCTCCTCCATCCTTCCATCTCCCCTCCATCCTTCCATCTCTCCCTCCATCCTTCCATCTCCCCTCCATCCTTCCATCTCTCCATCCTTCCATCTCCCCCTCCATCCTTCCATCTCCCCTCCATCCTTCCATCTCTCCTCCATCCTTCCATCTCTCCCTCCATCCTTCCATCTCCCTCCATCCTTCCATCTCTCCCTCCATCCTTCCATCTCCCCTCCATCCTTCCATCTCTCCCTTCCATCCTTCCATCTCTCCCTCCATCCTTCCATCTCCCTCCATCCTTCCATCTCTCCTCCATCCTTCCATCTCCCCCTCCATCCTTCCATCTCCCTCCATCCTTCCATCTCCCTCCATCCTTCCATCTCCTCCATCCTTCCATCTCCTCCATCCTTCCATCTCTCCTCCATCCTTCCATCTCTCCCTCCATCCTTCCATCTCCCTCCATCCTTCCATCTCCCCTTCCATCCTTCCATCTCCCTCCATCCTTCCATCTCTCCCTCCATCCTTCCATCTCCCTCCATCCTTCCATCTCCCTCCATCCTTCCATCTCCCCCTCCATCCTTCCATCTCCCTCCATCCTTCCATCTCCCTCCATCCTTCCATCTCTCCTCCATCCTTCCATCTCCCTCCATCCTTCCATCTCTCCCTCCATCCTTCCATCCTTCCATCTCCCTCCATCCTTCCATCTCTCCCTCCATCCTTCCATCTCCCTCCATCCTTCCATCTCCCTCCATCCTTCCATCTCCCCTCCATCCTTCCATCTCCCTCCATCCTTCCATCTCCCTCCATCCTTCCATCTCTCCATCCTTCCATCTCCCCTCCATCCTTCCATCTCCCCTCCATCCTTCCATCTCCTCCATCCTTCCATCTCCCCTCCATCCTTCCATCTCCCTCCATCCTTCCATCTCCCTCCATCCTTCCATCTCCCCTCCATCCTTCCATCTCCCCTCCATCCTTCCATCTCCTCCATCCTTCCATCTCCCTCCATCCTTCCATCTCCCTCCATCCTTCCATCTCCCCTCCATCCTTCCATCTCTCCATCCTTCCATCTCTCCTTCCATCCTTCCATCTCTCCCCTCCATCCTTCCATCTCCCCCTCCATCCTTCCATCTCCCTCCATCCTTCCATCTCTCCCTCCATCCTTCCATCTCCTCCATCCTTCCATCTCTCCCTCCATCCTTCCATCTCTCCCTCCATCCTTCCATCTCCCCTCCATCCTTCCATCTCCCCTTCCATCCTTCCATCTCCTCCATCCTTCCATCTCCCTCCATCCTTCCATCTCCCTCCATCCTTCCATCTCCCTCCATCCTTCCATCTCTCCCTCCATCCTTCCATCTCCCCTCCATCCTTCCATCTCCCTCCATCCTTCCATCTCCCCTCCATCCTTCCATCTCCCTCCATCCTTCCATCTCTCCATCCTTCCATCTCCCTCCATCCTTCCATCTCCCCTCCATCCTTCCATCTCTCCTCCATCCTTCCATCTCTCCCTCCATCCTTCCATCTCCCCTCCATCCTTCCATCTCCCCTCCATCCTTCCATCTCTCCCTCCATCCTTCCATCTCCCCTCCATCCTTCCATCTCCCCCTCCATCCTTCCATCTCCCCTCCATCCTTCCATCTCCCTTCCATCCTTCCATCTCCCTCCATCCTTCCATCTCTCCCTCCATCCTTCCATCTCCTCCATCCTTCCATCTCCCCTCCATCCTTCCATCTCCCTCCATCCTTCCATCTCCTCCATCCTTTCCATCTCTCCCTCCATCCTTCCATCTCCCTCCATCCTTCCATCTCTCCCTCCATCCTTCCATCTCTCCATCCTTCCATCTCCCTCCATCCTTCCATCTCCCCTCCATCCTTCCATCTCCCTCCATCCTTCCATCTCCCTCCATCCTTCCTCCATCCTTCCATCTCCCTCCATCCTTCCATCTGTGCCTCCATCCTTCATCTCCCTCCATCCTTCCATCTCCCCTCCATCCTTCCATCTCTCCCTTCCATCCTTCCTTCCATCCTTCCATCTCCTCCATCCTCCATCCTTCCATCTCCCTCCATCCTTCCATCTCCTCCATCCTTCCATCTCCCCTCCATCCTTCCATCTCCCCTCCATCCTTCCATCTCCCTCCATCCTTCCATCTCCCCCTCCATCCTTCCATCTCCCCTCCATCCTTCCATCTCTCCCTCCATCCTTTCCATCTCTCCCTCCATCCTTCCCATCTCCCCTCCATCCTTCCATCTCCCTCCATCCTTCCATCTCTCCCTCCATCCTTCCATCTCTCCTCCATCCTTCCATCTCTCCTCCATCACTTGTGGCCATCTCCCTCCATCCTTCCATCTCCCTCCATCCTTCCATCCTTCCTCCATCCATCTCCTCCATCCTTCCATCTCCCCCTCCATCCTTCCATCTCCCCTCCATCCTTCCATCTCTCCTTCCATCCTTCCTTCCATCCTTCCATCTCCCCATCCATCCTTCCATCTCTCCTCCATCCTTCCATCTCCCTCCATCCTTCCATCTCCCTCCATCCTTCCATCTCCTCCATCCTTCCATCTCTCCCTCCATCCTTCCATCTCCCCTCCATCCTTCCATCTCCTCTCCATCCTTCCATCTCCCTCCATCCTTCCATCTCCCCTCCATCCTTCCATCTCCTCCATCCTTCCATCCTCCCTCCATCCTTCCATCTCCCCTCCATCCTTCCATCTCCCCTCCATCCTTCCATCTCCCCTCCATCCTTCCATCTCCCTCCATCCTTCCATCTCCCTCCATCCTTCCATCCTTCCATCTCTCCATCCTTCCATCTCCCCTCCATCCTTCCATCTCCTCCTCCATCCTTCCTCCGTCATTCCCTCCATCCTCTCCATCCTTCCATCTCCTCCATCCTTCCATCTCCCTCCGCATCCTTCCATCTCCCTCCATCCTTCCATCTCCCTCCTTCCATCCTTCCATCTCTCCATCCTTCCATCCATCCTTCCATCTCCCTCCATCCTTCCATCTCTCCTTCCATCCTTCCATCTCCTCCATCCTTCCATCTCCCTCCATCCTTCCATCTCTCCATCCTTCCATCTCCCCTCCATCCTTCCATCTCCCTCCATCCTTCCATCTCCCTCCATCCTTCCATCTCTCCTCCATCCTTCCATCTCCCTCCATCCTTCCATCTCCTCCATCCTTCCTCATCCTTTCCATCTCTCCTTTCCATCTCCCTCCATCCTTCCATCTCCCTCCATCCTTCCATCTCCTCCATCCTTCCATCTCCCCTCCATCCTTCCATCCCTCCCTCCATCCTTCCATCTCCCCTCCATCCTTCCATCTCCCTTCCATCCTTCCATCTCCTCTCCATCCTTCCATCCCTCCTCTCCATCCTTCCATCTCCCTCCATCCTTCCATCTCCCTCCATCCTTCCATCTCCCTCCATCCTTCCATCTCCCCTCCATCCTTCCATCTCTCCTCCATCCTTCCATCTCCCCTCCATCCTTCCATCTCCCTCCATCCTTCCATCTCCCCTCCATCCTTCCATCTCCTCCATCCTTCCGCTCCTCCCCTCTCCATCCTTCCGTCTCCTCCGTCCATCCTTCCTCCTCCATCCTTCCATCCTCTCCATCCTTCCATCTCTCCTACATCCTTCCATCCTCCCAGCTCCATCCTTCCATCTCCCTCCATCCTTCCATCTCTCCTCCATCCTTCCATCCCTCCCTCCATCCTTCCATCTCCCTCCATCTTTCCATCTCTCCCTCCATCCTTCCATCTCCCTCTCCATCCTTCCATCTCTCCTCCATCCTTCCATCTCCCCTCCATCCTTCCATCTCCCCTCCATCCTTCCATCTCCCTCCATCCTTCCATCTCCCTCCATTCTTCCATCTCCCTCCATCCTTCCATCTCCCTCCATCCTTCCATCTCTCCCTCCATCCTTCCATCTCTCTCTTCCATCCTTCCTTCCATCCTTCCATCTCCCTCCATCCTTCCATCTCTCCTCCATCCTTCCATCTCTCCCTCCATCCTTCCATCTCTCCCTCCATCCTTCCATCTCTCCTTCCATCTCCCCTCCATCCTTCCATCTCTCCCTTCCATCCTTCCATCTCCCC
This sequence comes from Brachymystax lenok tsinlingensis, assembly GCA_030435695.1. Taxonomy (NCBI): domain Eukaryota; kingdom Metazoa; phylum Chordata; class Actinopteri; order Salmoniformes; family Salmonidae; genus Brachymystax; species Brachymystax lenok. The sequence continues at coordinate 59,090,913 of CM059791.1, forward strand.
CTCCATCCTTCCATCTCTCCCTCCATCCTTCCATCTCCCCCTCCATCCTTCCATCTCCCCCTCCATCCTTCCATCTCTCCATCCTTCCATCCTTCCATCTCTCCTTCATCTCTTCCATCTCTCCCTCCATCCTTCCATCTCCCCTTCCATCCTTCCATCTCCCCCTCCATCCTTCCATCTCTCCCTCCATCCTTCCATCTCTCCCTTCCATCCTTCCATCTCATCCTTCCATCCTTCCTCTTCCATCCTTCCATCTCCCCTCCATCCTTCCATCTCCCCTTCCATCCTTCCATCTCCCCTTCCATCCTTCCATCTCTCCCTCCATCCTTCCATCTCTCCTTCCATCCTTCCATCTCCCCATCCATCCTTCCATCTCCCCCTCCATCCTTCCATCTCTCCCTTCCATCCTTCCATCTCTCCCTTCCATCCTTCCATCTCTCTCACATTTTCAATTAAATTCAAATCATCTTTATTAGTGTGATGAGACATCATCTAACGCTGCCAAAACAAACGTGTAGGATGATGGTGTTTCCATGCTGACAAGTGCATAATAATACACAATGACTGATCGTGACTCATAGAACAGAGGATAACGATTAGCAAATATTATAGTGTCTGTCACTCTCTGGCGCTCTCTTTCTTTCTCTCTCTCACCCTCTGGTTAAGTGTGCCTTGAATTATAAATAAATCACAGACAGTGTCACCAGCAAAGCACCTCCACAACATCACACCTCCTCCTCCATGCTTCACGGTGGGAATCACACATGCGGAGATCATCCGTTCGCCTACGCTGCGTCTCACAAAGACACGGCGGGTTGGAACCAAAAATCTCAAATTTGGACTCATCAGACCAAAGGACAGATTTCCCCCGGGGTCTAATGTCCATTGCTCATGATTCTTTGCCCAATCAAGTATCTTCTTCTTATTGGTGTCCTTTAATAGTGGTTTCTTTGCAGCAATTCGACCACGAAGGCCTGATTCATGCAGTCTCCTCTGAACAGATGTTGAGATGTGTCTGTTACTTGAACTCTGTGAAGCATTTATTCTGAGTCTGGTAACTCTAATGAACAGCAGAGGTAACTCAGTTTTTGCGACTGCACTTTTCAAAGATCTTGAAATCTTCCGTGTTCTCTGACCTACTGCTTTGCGTGACGTGTTGCTGTCTCTACCTTCTTGCCCTTTGTGCTGTTGTCTGTGCCCAATAATGTTTGTACCATGTTTTATGCTGCTACCATGTTGTTGTTTCATGTTGTGTTTGCCACCCATGTTGTGTTGTCATGTATTTATACCATGTTGTTGTCATGTGTTGCTACCATGTTGTTGTCATGTTGTGTTGCCACCATGTTGTGTTGTCATGTATTTATACCATGTTGTTGTCATGTGTTGCTACCATGTTGTTATGTTGTGTTGCTACCATGTTGTTGTCATGTTGTGTTGTCACCATGTTGTTGTCATGTTGTGTGGTCACCATGTTGTGTTGTCATGTATTTATACCATGTTGTTGTCATGTGTTGCTACCATGTTGTTGTCATGTTGTGTTGTCACCATGTTGTGTTGTCATGTATTTATACCATGTTGTTGTCATGTGTTGCTACCATGTTGTTGTCATGTTGTGTTGCTACCATGCTGTGTTGTCATGTATTTCTACCATGTTGTTTGTCATGTTGTGTTGCTACCATGTTGTTGTCATCTTGTGTTGCCACCATGTTGTGTTGTCATGTTGTATTGCTACTCATGTTGTTGTATTGCTACCATGTTGTTGTTGTCATGTTGTGCTGCTACTCATGTTGTTGTCATGTTGTGTTGCTACCATGTTGTTGTCATGTTTTGTTGCTACCATGTTGTTGTCATGTTGTGTTGCTACCATGTTGTTGTCATGTTGTGTTGCTACCATGTTGTTGTCATGTTGTTTTGCTACCATGTTGTTGTCATGTTGTGCTGATACCATGTTTTTGTCATGTTGTGTTGCTACCATGTTGTTGTCATGTTGTGTTGTTACCATGTTGTTGTCATGTTGTTTTGCTACCATGTTGTTGTCATGTTGTGTTGCCACCATGTTGTTGTCATGTTGTGTTGCTACCATGTTGTTGTCATGTTGTGTTGCTACCATGTTGTTGTCATGTTGTGTTGCTACCATGTTGTCATGTTGTGTTGTTGTCATGTTGTGCTGCTACCATGTTGTTGTCATATTGGGTTTGCAACCATGTTGTTGTTATGTTGTATTCATACCATGTTGTTGTCATGTTGTGTTGCTACCATGTTGTTGTCATGTTGTGTTGCTACCATGTTGTTGTCATGTTGTGTTGCTACCATGTTGTTGTCATGTTGTGTTGCTACCATGTTGTTGTCATGTTGTGTTGCTACCATGTTGTTGTCATGTTGTGTTGCTACCATGTAGTTGTATTGCTACCATGTTGTTGTCATGTTGTTTTGCTACCATGTTGTTGTCATGTTGTGTTGCTACCATGTAGTTGTTTGAGTGTGTCAAGAACTGCAACTCTGCTGGGTTTTTCCAAATTCAACAGTTTCCCGTGTGTATCAAGTGGTCCACTACCCAAAGGACATTCAGTCAACTTGACCAAACTGTGGGAAGCATTGGAGTCAACTTGACACAACTGTGGGAAGCATTGGAGTCAACTTGACACAACTGTGGGAAGCATTGGAGTCGACATGGGCCAACATCCCTTGTGTTGTGAAGATGATTCATCAGCTCATCTAACAGATCAGTCAGGTAGAGCCACGCTCAGACTTGGGAAGGTCCACTTGAAATGGATTTGAAAGTCAATGCCTCAGGACTACCTGGCCCGATGACTCCTTGCTGTCCCCAGTCCACCTGGTCGTGCTGCTGCTCCAGTTTCAACTGTTCTGCCTGCGGGCTATGGAACCCCTGACCTGTTCAACGGACGTGCTACCTGTCCCAGACCTGCTGTTTTCAACTCTCTAGAGACAGCAGGAGCGGTAGAGATACTCTGAATGATCGGCTATGAAAAGCCAACTGACATTTACTCCTGAGGTGCTGACCTGTTGCACCCTCTACAACCACTGTGATTATTATTTGACCCTGCTGGTCATCTATGAACATTTGAACATCTTGGCCATGTTCTGTTATAATCTCCAAATGGCACAGCCAGAAGAGGACTGGCCAACCCTCACAGCCTGGTTCCTCTCTAGGTTTCTTCCTAGGTTCTGGCCTTTCTAGGGAGTTTTTCCCCCTAGCCACCGTGCTTCTACACCTGCATTGCTTTGCTGCTTGGGGGTTTTAGGTCTGGGTTTCTGTACAGCACTTTGTGACATCAGCCGATGTAAGAAGGGCTTTATAAATACATGTGATTGGTTGATTGATAAATGGCCAAGACGTTCAAATGTTGACCAGCAGGGTCAGAGACATCTCAGACTGTCAGACTTGCATAGATTTTGAATAGTTTCAAAAGTCTTACAATAATTGTTAACACAATATAACGACCATTATAAGAAACAACTGGGTCTCTAAGTACATATATTAAATATATAATATATCATTTAACAGCTATTGTTGGCTAAAAAAGGTATTTGTTTTCTTTACAAACATGCAGCTGTCCGTGATAAGGCAGAACTCATCTCTACATTTCCATGTCATTTCCCATTGTCCGTGACAAGGCAGTACACATCTCTACATTTACATGTCATTTCCCATTTCCTCCATCTCCGTTGGCGGGAGTCGCCGAGGAATATAGGAGGAGAGCGGCGACGCCGGGTCATGACCACAAACAGCCTCCAAGGGCAATCACAAGATTTTCTTTGGGGGTCACAAGGGGCCCGAGGAGAGAGCCAGAGCCGTCTGGGAGTCGATCGAACAGTTTGAGGAAGGATATTGGAGAGAGGTGTTGGTGAGGAGTATGCTGCAGCGCAGGCATTTGGAAGAGCGTCTCACCAGTCCGGTGCAACCTGTGCCGGCTCCACGCAACAGGCCTCCAGTGCGCCTTCACAGCCCGGTGCCAGGGCCGGAGCCTTCCTCTGCGCCGATGCCCAGTCCAGGCACGGCGTCCAGCCCGGCTCCATGGCCGGATCCGCGGTCTGAGCGGGTGCTATGTGCCGCCACCGACACCTGAGCCGCCACCGACACCTGAACCCTCCCATCTAGTTTCAGGTTTTGCGGGCCGGAGTTCCGCACCTTTTGGGGGGAATACTGTCACGCCCTGATGGCTCTCTATGGTGTTTTAGGTCAGGACGTGACTAAGGGGGGTTTTCTAGTTGGTAATTTCTATGTCGGGGTTGTGTATGGTTCCCTATTAGAGGCAGTTGTTATTCGTTACCTCGAATTGGGGATCATACTCAGTGTGTACTTTTCCCACCTGCGATTACGGGATATTGTTTGTGTTAGAGCATTTGAGCGCTGCGATATTCTTCGATCAGTTGTTTCTTTGTTGTTTTTGTATGTTCCACTACAAATAAATATGTGGAACTCTACTCACGCTGCGCCTTGGTTCAATGATTTCAAAGACGATCGTGACACCAAGGACTATAGAGACAGTTCTGTTAGAAGAGACAGAATGGTCCAGGGACTATAGAGACAGTTCTGTTAGAAGAGAGAATGGTCCAGGGACTATAGAGACAGTTCTGTTAGAAGAGGCAGAATGGTCCAGGGACTATAGAGACAGTTCTGTTAGAAGAGGCAGAATGGTCCAGGGACTATAGAGACAGTTCTGTTAGAAGAGGCAGAATGGTCCAGGGACTGTAGAGACAGTTCTGTTAGAAGAGGCAGAATGTCCAGGGACTATACAGACAGTTCTGTTAGAAGAGACAGAATGGTCCAGGGACTGTAGAGACAGTTCTGTTAGAAGAGACAGAATGGTCCAGGGACTATAGAGACAGTTCTGTTAGAAGAGACAGAATGGTCCAGGGGTTTTAGAGACAGTTCTTCAGTTTTTTGGGAATATATTACAGAGACGATTTTCCTATTTTTAGGTCGGTCATGGACTGGAGTCTAAACCCTATGTATTATACACACACACACACACATGTCCCAGCCCTCCCTCGTTCTCTTAGCATCTCTGTCCAGGGAATCCTGGTCTGCTGATTGCTGCATTTAAAGAGACTGAATAAGAGGGGAGAGAGAGAGAGAGAGAGAGAGAGAGAGAGAGAGAGAGAGAGAGAGACAGAGAAAAGACCAGTGGAACTAAAAGTACATGAAAGTGAAGTCATTAATCTTTGCCTTCCTCTCCTCTCCTCTCCTCTCCTCCTCTCCTCTCCTTCTCCTCTGGTTTAAATTATTTTCCTATTAATAGAGTTAGTGTGTCTCTGCGGGCAGTCCAGGGTGGTTCTGAGGTTATGAGGCTGCCGATTGGTCGACGAGGGTCAGAGGTCAGATGGTTTAACTGTACTCTGAAGCAGTTCTGCCGTGGCCTCAACACACACACGCACAGACACACACACACACACACACACACACACAGGCACACACACAGGCACACAGACACAGACATACAGACATTAAACTTAGAACCCTTAGAACAGAGCATTTAGAATCATATGAGAGCATAACATCTAAACTTAGAACCCTTAGAACAGAGCATTTAGAACCATATGAGAGCATGACATTAAACTTAGAACCCATAGAACAGAGCATTTAGAACCATATGAGAGCATGACATCTAAACTTAGAACCCTTAGAACAGAGCATTTAGAATCATATGAGAGCATAACATCTAAACTTAGAACCCTTAGAACAGAGCATTTAGAATCATATGAGAGCATGACATCTGAACTTAGAACCCTTAGAACAGAGCATTTAGAACCATATGAGAACATGACATCTAAACTTAGAACAGAGCATTTAGAACCACATGAGAGCATGACATCTAAACTTAGAACCTGTAGAACAGAGCATTTAGAACCATATGAGAGCATGACATCTAAACTTAGAACAGAGCATTTAGAACCACATGAGAACATGCCATCTAAACTTAGAACCCTTAGAACAGAGCATTTAGAACCATATGAGAACATGACATCTAAACTTAGAACCCTTAGAACAGAGCATTTAGAACCATATGAGAGCATGACATCTAAACTTAGAACCCTTAGAACAGAGCATTTAGAACCATATGAGAACATGACATCTAAACTTAGAACCCTTAGAACAGAGCATTTAGAACCATATGAGAACATGACATCTAAACTTAGAACCTTTGGAACTTCACCGACTTTTAGATGTAGGACCTGTGGAACTCTGAGTGTTCCATGAAGAGACAGCGTTGCCTGGACTACCGTGTCGCCGGCCTATCAGACGGAGCCTGTCAGGATCCATGGCAATGGGGCTGTTGTTGCGTTTGTCTGTAGCTCAGCAGATCGGAGTTCCCCAGCTTGACGTTGTCACCCCCCCGTGGTGACCTGATCTTCTGTGATGGGCAGTGACACAGCCAGTCAGGATGCTCTCGATGGCGCATCCGGTTTTCAGGCTTTGCCTCTGCTACCCCAGGGCTCGATCCTAGGCCCCACGCTCTTCTCAATGTACATCAACAACAGCAGCTCAGGCAGTAGGGAGCACCCTCATCCGTTTATATACAGATGATAGTGTTTTGGGTCAGTCACAGTGGTCAGGTATTCTGGCACTGTGTACTCTCTGTTTAGGGCCAAATAGCATTCTAGTTTGCTCTGTTTTTTTTGTTAATTACTTGACACATTGGAAATAATAATAATTTTGTTTTCTCATGATTTGGTTGAGTCTAATTGTGTTGCTGTCCTGGGGCTCTGTGGGGTCTGTTTGTGTTTGTGAACAGAGCCCCAGGACCAGCTTTCTTAGTAGGCTCTTCTCCAGGTTCATCTCTCTGTAGGTGAGGACTCTGTGGGGTGTGTTTGTGTTTGTGAACAGAGCCCCAGGACCAGCTTGCTTAGGCGACTCTTCTCCAGGTTCATCTCTCTGTAGGTGATGGCTTTGTTATGGAAGGTTTGGGAATCGCTTCCTTTTAGGTGGTTGTAGAATTTAACGTCTCTTTTCTGGATTTTGATCGTTAGCGGGTATCGGCCTAATTCTACTCTGCATGCATTATTTGGTGTTTTACGTTGTACACAAACGATATTTTTGCAGAATTCTGCATGCAGAGTCTCAGTTTGGTGTTTGTCCCATTATGTGATTTCTTGGTTGGTGAGCAGAACCCAGACCTCACAACCATAAAGGGCAATGGGTTCTATAACGGATTCAAGTATTTTTAGTCAGATCCTAATTAGTATGTCAAATTTTATGTTCCTTTTGATGGCATAGAACTCCCTTCTTGCCTTGTCTCTCAGATCGTTCACAGCTTTGTGGAAGTTACCTGTGGCGCTGATGTTTAGGCCGAGGTATGTATAGTTTTTTGTGTGCTCTCGGGCAACGGTGTCTAGATGGAGTTTGTATTTGTGGTCCTGGCGACTAGACCTTTTTTGAAACACCATTATATTGGTCTCTCTCTCATATGAAAGTCAACATGAGAAAACATTTGCTTTGTTCCAAACGTAATAACTATTCAAATGTCAGATCAGGGAGTTCCACTGTCTCATCTATCTATAGATGTCTGCTGCTCTCTGCATGAGGGAGAGGCAGAGAGAGACAGAGATAGACAGACTTCAGGGAGTTCCACTGTCTCATCTATCTATAGCTGTCTGCTGCTCTCTGCATGAGGGAGAGGCAGAGAGAGAGAGACAGACAGACAGACTTCAGGGAGTTCCACTGTCTCATCTATCTATAGATGCCTGCTGCTCTCTGCATGAGGGAGAGGCAGAGAGAGAGAGACAGACTTCAGGGAGTTCCACTGTCTCATCTATCTATAGATGTCTGCTGCTCTCTGCATGAGGGAGAGGCAGAAAGAGAGACAGACAGACTTCAGGGAGTTCCACTGTCTCATCTATCTATAGATGTCTGCTGCTCTCTGCATGAGGGAGAGGCAGAGAGAGAGAGAGACAGACTTCAGGGAGTTCCACTGTCTCATCTATCTATAGCTGTCTGCTGCTCTCTGCATGAGGGAGAGGCAGAGAGAGAGAGAGACAGACAGACTTCAGGGAGTTCCACTGTCTCATCTATCTATAGCTGTCTGCTGCTCTCTGCATGAGGGAGAGGCAGAGAGAGAGACAGAGACAGACAGACTTCACACATCACCTCAGACTGTGCTAAAACACACTCCTCAATCTCTCACGGTTTAATCATTAATTTGGTTAATTCATATTGGAAATGCAGATCGGTTCATGATGTCACCTCACATTCTCATATGTTGCGTTATGAAAACAGAAACACACACTCCATAGCAACAATCACATCCTCCTGGAGAAACCATGTTCTGAGGACTCAACACACTCCATAGCAATAATCACATCCTCCTGGAGAAACCATGTTCTGAGGACTCAACACACTCCATAGCAACAATCACATCCTCCTGGAGAAACCATGTTCTGAGGACTCAACACACTCCATAGCAACAATCACATCCTCCTGGAGAAACCATGTTCTGAGGACTCAACACACTCCATAGCAACAATCACATCCTCCTGGAGAAACCATGTTCTGAGGACTCAACACACTCCATAGCAACAATCACATCCTCCTGGAGAAACCATGTTCTGAGGACTCAACACACTCCATAGCAACAATCACATCCTCCTGGAGAAACCATGTTCTGAGGACTCAACACACTCCATAGCAACAATCACATCCTCCTGGGGAAACCAGGTTCTGAGGACTCAACACACTCCATAGCAACAATCACATCCTCCTGGAGAAACCATGTTCTGAGGACTCAACACACTCCATAGCAACAATCACATCCTCCTGGAGAAACCATGTCCTGAGGACTCAACACACTCCATAGCAACAATCACATCCTCCTGGAGAAACCATGTTCTGAGGACTCAACACACTCCATAGCAACAATCACATCCTCCTGGAGAAACCATGTTCTGAGGACTCAACACACTCCATAGCAACAATCACATCCTCCTGGAGAAACCATGTTCTGAGGACTCAACACACTCCATAGCAACAATCACATCCTCCTGGAGAAACCATGTTCTGAGGACTCAACACACTCCATAGCAACAATCACATCCTCCTGGAGAAACCATGTCCTGAGGACTCAACACACTCCATAGCAACAATCACATCCTCCTGGAGAAACCATGTACTGAGGACTCAACACACTCCATAGCAACAATCACATCCTCCTGGAGAAACCATGTTCTGAGGACTCAACACACTCCATAGCAACAATCACATCCTCCTGGGGAAACCAGGTTCTGAGGACTCAACACACTCCATAGCAACAATCACATCCTCCTGGAGAAACCATGTTCTGAGGACTCAACACACTCCATAGCAACAATCACATCCTCCTGGAGAAACCATGTCCTGAGGACTCAACACATTCACGCACTCCAAATCACCAAGCACATTCGCACAGTAATTCTCTCCTCTCCAAAATGCTACTCTCAGAAAAGGGGAAAAGTATGTCAATCAACCAACCGACCAATAAGCAGTGTGATTGTGGCGGGACCTACGGAGGTGAAACCTTCAGAACATTCAACCGTAATAAATCACCCTCCCTTACAATGACGGCCTACCAGAAGGCAAAAGGCCTCCTGCAGGGACTGGGGCTGGGATAAAAACTATCAAATATAGATTTCAAAACACACGACAAGAGAGACAACACAACACTATATAAAGAGAGACAACACAACACTATATAAAGAGAGACAACACAACACTATATGAAGAGAGACAACACAACACTATATAAAAAGAGGCAACACAACACTATATAAAAAGAGACAACACTATATGAAGAGAGACAACACAATACTATATAAAGAGAGACAACACAGCACTATATAAAGAGAGACAACACAACACTATATGAAGAGAGACAACACAACACTATATAAAGAGAGACAACACCACTATATAAAGAGAGACAACACAACACTATATAAAGAGAGACAACACAACACTATATAAAGAGAGACAACACAACACTATATGAAGAGAGACAACACAACACTATATAAAGAGAGACAACACTACACTATATAAAGAGAGACAACACAACACTATATAAAGAGAGACACCACGACACTATATAAAGAGAGACAACACAACACTATATGAAGAGAGACAACACAACACTATATAAAGAGAGACAACACAACACTATATGAAGAGAGACAACACAACACTATATAAAGAGAGACAATACAACACTACATAAAGAGAGACAACACAACACTATATAAAGAGAGACAACACAACACTATATAAAGAGAGACAACACAACACTATATGAAGAGAGACAACACTATATAAAGAGAGACAACACAACACTATATAAAGAGAGACAACACCACTATATAAAGAGAGACAACACAACACTATATGAAGAGAGACAACACAACACTATATAAAGAGAGACAATACAACACTACATAAAGAGAGACAACACAACACTATATAAAGAGAGACAACACAACACTATATAAAGAGAGACAACACAGCACTATATAAAGAGAGACAACACAACACTATATGAAGAGAGACAACACAACACTATATAAAGAGAGACAACACCACTATATAAAGAGAGACAACACAACACTATATAAAGAGAGACAACACAACACTATATAAAGAGAGACAACACAACACTATATGAAGAGAGACAACACAACACTATATAAAGAGAGACAACACTACACTATATAAAGAGAGACAACACAACACTATATAAAGAGAGACACCACGACACTATATAAAGAGAGACAACACAACACTATATGAAGAGAGACAACACAACACTATATAAAGAGAGACAACACAACACTATATGAAGAGAGACAACACAACACTATATAAAGAGAGACAATACAACACTACATAAAGAGAGACAACACAACACTATATAAAGAGAGACAACACAACACTATATAAAGAGAGACAACACAACACTATATGAAGAGAGACAACACTATATAAAGAGAGACAACACAACACTATATAAAGAGAGACAACACAACACTATATAAAGAGAGACAACACAACACTATATAAAGAGAGACAACACAACACTATATAAAGAGAGACAACACAACACTATATAAAGAGAGACAACACAACACTATATAAAGAGAGACAACACAACACTATATAAAGAGAGACAACACAACACTTTATAAAGAGAGACAACACAACACTATATGAAGAGAGACAACACAACACTATATAAAGAGAGACAATACAACACTATATGGAGAGAGACAACACAACACGATATAAAGCGAGACAACACAATACTATATGAAGAGAGACAACACAATACTATATAAAGAGAGACAACACAACACTATATGAAGAGAGACAACACAACACTATATGAAGAGAGACAACACAACACTATATAAAGAGAGACAACACAACACTATATAAAGAGAGACAACACAATACTATATAAAGAGAGACAACACAACACTATATGAAGAGAGAAAACACAACACTATATAAAGAGAGACAACACAACACTATATAAAGAGAGACAACACAACACTATATGAAGAGAGACAACACAACACTATATGAAGAGAGACAACACAACACTATATAAAGAGAGACAACACAACACTATATAAAGAGAGTCCTTAGGAGAGATCTAAGACAACAACAACATGGTAGTCACACATGACAACAACAACATGGTAGCAATACAACATGACATCAGCACAACATGGTAGCCGCTCGAGAGCACCCTTACCTGCCGATCTATAAATTACAAATCAAATTGTATTACAGTGAAATGCTGAATACAACAGGGTGTAGACCTTACAGTGAAATGCTGAATACAACAGGTGGAGACCTTACAGTGAAATGCTGAATACAACAGGGTGTAGACCTTACAGTGAAATGCTGACTTACAACAGGGTGTAGACCTTACAGTGAAATGTTGAATACAACAGGGTGTAGACCTTACAGTGAAATGCTGAATACAACAGGTGTAGACCTTACAGTGAAATGCTGAATACAACAGGGTGTAGACCTTACAGTGAAATGCTGAATACAACAGGTGTAGACCTTACAGTGAAATGCTGAATACAACAGGGTGTAGACCTTACAGTGAAATGCTGAATACAACAGGTGTAGACCTTACAGTGAAATGCTGAATACAACAGGTGTAGACCTTACAGTGAAATGCTGAATACAACAGGGTGTAGACCTTACAGTGAAATGCTGAATACAACAGGTGTAGACCTTACAGTGAAATGCTGAATACAACAGGTGGAGACCTTACAGTGAAATGCTGAATACAACAGGGTGTAGACCTTACAGTGAAATGCTGAATACAACAGGGTGTAGACCTTACAGTGAAATGCTGAATACAACAGGTGGAGACCTTACAGTGAAATGCTGAATACAACAGGGTGTAGACCTTACAGTGAAATGCTGACTTACAACAGGGTGTAGACCTTACAGTGAAATGCTGAATACAACAGGTGTAGACCTTACAGTGAAATGCTGAATACAACAGGGTGTAGACCTTACAGTGAAATGCTTAGTTACAAGCCTCTAACCAACAGAGCAGTTTAAAATAAATACGGATAAGAATAAGAGATAAAAGTAACAAATAATTAAAGAGCAGCAGTAAAAAATAACAATGTATACAGGGGGGTGCCGGTACAGAGTCACTGTGGAGGCTATATACAGGGGTGCCGGTACAGAGTCACTGTGGAGGCTATATACAGAGGGTGCCGGTACAGAGTCACTGTGGAGGCTATATACAGGGAGTGCCGGTACAGAGTCACTGTGGAGGCTATATACAGGGGGTGCCCGGTACAGAGTCACTGTGGAGGCTATATACAGGGGGATGCCGGTACAGAGTCACTGTGCAGGCTATATACAGGGGTGCTGGTACAGAGTCACTGTGGAGGCTATATACAGGGGGTGCCAGTACAGAGTCACTGTGGAGGCTATATACAGAGGGGTGCCGGTACAGAGTCACTGTGGAGACTATATACAGGGGGTGTCGGTACAGAGTCACTGTGGGAGGCTATATACAGGGGGTGCTGGTACAGAGTCACTGTGGAGGCTATATACAGGGTGCTGGTACAGAGTCACTGTGGAGGCTATATACAGGGGGTGCCGGTACAGAGTCACTGTGCGGGGCACCGGTTAGTTGAGGTAGTATGTACATGTAGGTAGAGTTATTAAAGTGACTATGTATAGATGATAACAGAGTAGCAGTGGTGTAAAGAGAGGGGCATAGGCCTTCCTTTGACACCGCCTGGTATAATGGTCCTGGATGGCAGGAATCTTGGCCCCAGTGATGGACTTGGGCCGTACGCGCTACCCTATGTAGTGCCTTGCGATCGGAGGCCGAGCAGTTGTCATACCAGGCAGTGACACAGCCAGTCAGGATGCTCTCGATGGTGCATCCGGTTTTCAGGCTTTGCCTCTGCTACCCCAAGGCTCAATCCTAGGCCCCACGCTCTTCTCCACCACTGGGATCAACCTTCTGGTCCAGAGTCATGGGGTTACCCCCATCCACCTCCCTCTCTCACCACCACTGGGATCAACCTTCTGGTCCAGAGTCATGAGGTTACCCCCATCCACCTCCCTCTCTCTCCACCACTGGGATCAACCTTCTGGTCCAGAGTCATGAGGTTACCCCCATCCACCTCCCCCCATCTCCACCACTGGGATCAACCTTCTGGTCCAGAGTCATGAGGTTACCCCCATCCACCTCCCTCTCTCTCCACCACTGGGATCAGTTTGAGGTAATCTAGCATCTCCGTAATCTAGCATCTCCGTAATTTAGCACGGGTAGGAGGGTCACGGGTAGGAGGGTCACGGGTAGGTGGGTCACGGGTAGGAGGGTCACGGGTAGGAGGGTCACGGGTAGGAGGGTCACGGGTAGGAGGGTCACGGGTAGGAGGGTCACGGGTAGGAGGGTCACGGGTAGGATGGTCATCTGAACCAGGGTTAGTTTGGCAGCGGCAGGTGAAAGACGAGCAATTACGATAGAGGAAACCAAGTCTAGATTTAACCTTAGCCTGCAGCTTTGATACATACGTGCTGAGAGAAGGACACTGTACCGTCTGGCCATACTCCCAAGTACTTGTATGAGGTGACTACCTCAAGCTCTGAAACCCTCAGAGGTAGTAATCCCACCTGTGGGAAGAGGGGCATTCTTCTTACCAGACCACATGACCTTTGTTTTGGAGGTGTTCAGAACAAGGTTAAGGACACTAAGAAAGCTTTGTTGTAGAGCTGAGATGGTAGAAAGGGTGTAGCAGGAAGAGACCTTCATGTCACAAATCCAATTCTCTTTCTCCCCTTTTCTCACACCTCTCCCTGAAGTGTACACTTGTTCACTACCCCTCATGGATTTTAAGGAAATATTGTGTAAACTTGTGTCAAGCACCAGACTCACGCCGATCCAATGATTCTACATTGTGGAGGGGGAGTGAACGACTGCACACTTCAGGAAGAAGGGGGAGGTAGAAACAGAATGTTTCCTCTCTCATTGGTGGGTTACAGTATATATTAATAGCTCTTATTTTCAGACCTTGTTTAATGTTTCATCTTTCCCTCCATATCCATTGGCACATTCACATATTCCTTCACTCTCTCTCTTCTCTCTTCCCTCCTCTTCTTCTCTCCTCCCATCTTCTTCTCTCCTCTCCTCCCATCTTCTTCTTCTCTCCTCCCATCTTCTTCTCTCCTCCCTCCATCTTCTTCTTCTCTCCTCCCATCTTCTTCTTCTCTCCTCCCATCTTCTTCTCTCCTCTCCTCCCATCTTCTTCTTCTCTCCTCCCATCTTCTTCTCTCCTCCCTCCATCTTCTTCTCTCCTCCCATCTTCTTCTCTCCTCTCCTCCCATCTTCTTCTTCTCTCCTCCCATCTTCTTCTCTCCTCCTCTCCTCCCTCCACTACCCCTCCTCTGCTCTGTTTAAAGAGCAACACTGCCACCTACTGAGCATCCACTTCCTTCTCCTTCCTCCTCTTCCTCTACATCCACATCTGTTTACTTCTTCTCCTTCCTCCTCTTCCTCTACATCCACATCTGTTTACTTCTTCTCCTTCCTCCTCTTCCTCTACATCCACATCTGTTTACTTCTTCTCCTTCCTCCTCTTCCTCTACATCCACATCTGTTTACTTCTTCTCCTCCCTCCTCTTCCTCTACATCCACATCTGTTTACTTCTTCTTCTTCCTCCTCTTCCTCTCCCTTCAACTTCAGACAACAGACCTGATTTAACTAGTCACCGAATCATCAACCACTATACTAGTTGTATCAGGTTGTATAGTTCTATCTGTCCTTTAACAAGACAGCACATCTAGTGATTCAACTAGTCAACTAGTTACTATACTAGTTGAATCAGGTTGTATAGGTCTATCTGTCCTTTAACAAGACAGCACATCTAGTGATTCAACTAGTCAACTAGTTACTATACTAGTTGAATCAGGTTGTATAGGTCTATCTGTCCTTTAACAAGACAGCACATCTAGTGATTCAACTAGTCAACTAGTTACTATACTAGTTGAATCAGGTTGTATAGGTCTATCTGTCCTTTAACAAGACAGCACATCTAGTGATTCAACTAGTCAACTAGTTACTATACTAGTTGAATCAGGTTGTATAGGTCTATCTGTCCTTTAACAAGACAGCACATCTAGTGATTCAACTAGTCAACTAGTTACTATACTAGTTGTATCAGGTTGTATAGTTCTATCTGTCCTTTAACAAGACAGCACATCTAGTGATTCAACTAGTCAACTAGACAACTAGTTACTATACTAGTTGAATCAGGTTGTATAGGTCTATCTGTCCTTTAACAAGACAGCACATCTAGTGATTCAACTAGTCAACTAGTTACTATACTAGTTGAATCAGGTTGTATAGGGTCTATCTGTCCTTTAACAAGACAGCACATCTAGTGATTCAACTAGTCAACTAGTTACTATACTAGTTGAATCAGGTTGTGTAGGTCTATCTGTCCTTTAACAAGACAGCACATCTAGTGATTCAACTAGTCAACTAGTTACTATACTAGTTGAATCAGGTTGTATAGGGTCTATCTGTCCTTTAACAAGACAGCACATCTAGTGATTCAACTAGTTAACTAGTTACTATACTAGTTGAATCAGGTTGTATAGGGTCTATCTGTCCTTTAACAAGACAGCACATCTAGTGATTCAACTAGTTAACTAGTTACTATACTAGTTGAATCAGGTTGTATAGGGTCTATCTGTCCTTTAACAAGACAGCACATCTAGTGATTCAACTAGTCAACTAGTTACTATACTAGTTGAATCAGGTTGTGTAGGTCTATCTGTCCTTTAACAAGACAGCACATCTAGTGATTCAACTAGTCAACTAGTTACTATACTAGTTGAATCCAGGTTGTATAGGGTCTATCTGTCCTTTAACAAGACAGCACATCTAGTGATTCAACTAGTTAACTAGTTACTATACTAGTTGAATCAGGTTGTATAGGGTCTATCTGTCCTTTAACAAGACAGCACATCTAGTGATTCAACTAGTTAACTAGTTACTATACTAGTTGAATCAGGTTGTATAGGTCTATCTGTCCTTTAACAAGACAGCAGAGAGAGAGAACAGAGAGAGGGGTGTAATATAGTGTCATAATGATTAAGTTAATTAGAATGAATTAGTGAAACTGTTAAAACAATAGTTTATGGCATATTGAATATATTAGGCTATTGTTATCATATAGAAACATAACTGATTATTGTACATCATATTAGCATCAACGTACATTATTGTTTAATTCAATTTCATATATTTAATTAATTTGTATTTCATTTCATATTTGTTTCATGCAACCAGTCGCAGGTGAACGTCAACCTGACAGAGGAAATGTAAAATCAATAACGACATTTCACAATTAACATGTTTTTTCTTGTTTCAGTATGTTTTATTATGAAAAGTACAATATATCCTTGTATCCTTGTACAACTATGGAGCGTATGTCCAGATATAATTGTACAATTTGTTATTCAACATAAAAGACATACAACAAATGATCACATTGGTATTTTAACGGTGTTATTGTAAGAGTTTAAATGTTTAAACAGAGGATCCATCTAAAACAGTATAAAACAAGTGCAGTATGTTCTGAGAATGTTACTTTAACGTCAACTCATAACGTCACACTATAACTTCATGGGAGTCTGGTGGAAAAACTGATGTTGTTCTGGGTGTGTGTCCAGTGTGTGTGTCCAATGTGTGTGTTTGTATCCAGTGTGTGTGTTTGTGTGTGAATCCAGTATAATTGTGAGTCCAGTATGTGTGTCTGTGTGTGTGTGTGTATGTCTTGTGTGTGTCTGTCCAGTGTGTGTGTGTCAGTGTGTGTCCAGTGTGTCCAGTGTGTGTGTGTTTGTGTAAGTGTGTGTGTGTGTATTCAGTGTGTGTGTGTGTGTGTGTGTGTGTGTGTGTCCAGTATGTGTGTGAGTGCCTGTCCAGTGTGTGTGTGTGTGTGTGTGTGTGTGTGTGTGTCAGTGTGTGTGTGTGTGTCCAGTGTGTGTGTGTGTGTGTGTGTGTGTGTGTGTGTGTGTGTGTGTGTCCAGTGTGTGTGTGTGTGTCCAGTGTGTGTGTGTGTCAGGTTATTATTTCAGGGACACTGAGGAGCCAATCCAAACCCTAAACCCTGGATAGAGGGGCTCAGTGAATGTGGAGGTGAATGTGATCAGGTGGGTCAGTGTGTCAGAGGAGGCTCTATAGAAGGACAGAGTGCCGGCTGGCCAGTCCAGATACACTCCTACTCTGTGGGAGCTGGAGGAGGGGACGTCTATGGTAGTGGGATTATTATTGTGACAGGCAGTGTAACTGTTGTCATAGCAGAACAGACTCCAGGACTTGTCATTGGATCCAAGACAACAGTCAAGACCCTCTCCTCTCCTGTTGATTCCTTTATATGTCACTCCTATACCAGCCCCCATTATCCCACTCCACTCTACCTCCCAGTAACAGCGCCCAGTCAGACCCTCTCTACACAGCACCTGTCTACAGACCTCAAATCTCTCTGGGTGATCAGGATACGGCTGCTCCTCTGTCCTCCATGTCACCTTTCTGTTCTCCTCAGACAGAGAGAGGAGTCTGTTTACTGTGTTTAGGTCCAGTGTGAGATCACAGACATCTGATGGATGAAACCAGACACAATATTAGAAATCATCATCATTCACATTAGAATGTTAACTCACTTTTCACTAATTCATTTAATGTAGATGTTTCTAGGTATCAAAAGGAGAAGTTAAGGTAACTGGAGACTTGTTGAATGATCATATGTTATACTGTATGGTAATATAAAACACACTTATTCCCAATTACACACACACATACACACACGTCTTACGTACAAAGCAACCCTGTATGCATACAAGAACACAAACACACATTTCTATTTAACTCGAACGCGCCACACATACAGACACACACATTGTCAAAGCAACTCTTTGTAAACGTTGGTGTCCCTGATTTGTGCTTCTGTAGAACTACAGCTGGTATTTAATATGACCAAGTAAGTAATGATGGTGGTCTTTGACTTTGACTTAACTTGAATTAAGACTTATTCTTAGTCATATTCTTCACAGCAGTCAACACTCACATTTTCTAAGCCCAGGTTTCATTGTGTTCTCTCCACCATGTTCCACACTGTAGCGGTAAGCAGAAGAACAGACAGTCATTGAGGGATACACCTGAACACACACACACACACACACACACACACACACACACACACACACACACACTGGACACACACACACACACACACACACTGGACACACACACACACACTGGACACACACACTGGACACACACACTGGACACACACACACACACCACAAACTGACCACAAACACACACACTAATAGGACACACTCACACACACACACACACACACACACAGGACACACACTGGACACAAACACTTGGCACACACACACACACTGGGCACACACACACACACTAGGCACACACACACACACTGGGCTAACACACACACA
This sequence comes from Brachymystax lenok tsinlingensis, assembly GCA_030435695.1. Taxonomy (NCBI): domain Eukaryota; kingdom Metazoa; phylum Chordata; class Actinopteri; order Salmoniformes; family Salmonidae; genus Brachymystax; species Brachymystax lenok. Next base: position 59,109,923 of record CM059791.1, read on the forward strand.
CTGACCACCCACACACACACTGGGCACGCACGCACACACACACTGGGCACGCACGCACACACACACTGGGCACGCACGCACACACACACTGACCACGCACACACACACTGGGCACACACACACACACTGGGCACACACACACACACTGGGCACACACACACACACTGGGCACACACACACACACACACACTGGGCACACACACACACACACTGGGCACACACACACACACACACTGGGCACACACACACACACACACTGGGCACACACACACACACACACACTCTGGGCACACTGTGTGTGTGTCCATTTTGTTTGTGTGTGTGTCCAGTGTGTGTGTCCAGTGTGTGTGTGTGTGCCCAGTGTGTGTGTGTCCAGTGTGTGTGTGTGTGTGTCTAGTGTGTGTGTGTCCTCTCAACACACTGGACACACACACACACACACACACGTGTCACGTATGTCCAGTGTGTCTGTGTGTGTCTATTGTGTGTGTGTGTGTGAGTCCAGTGTGTTGAGAGGACACACACACACTAGACACACACACACACACACTGGACACACAATCACACTGGACACACACACACACACACACACACACACACAGTCAGCATATAACTTTGTCCAAGTGGTGGTCAGAATGTTTGTCTTAACTAGCCTGATAAGTCCAACATGTCTGATATGAACATTGACATAAACCCTCTACATACTTGAGTTTCTCCAGTCTGCATTTTGGATCCTCCAGTCCAGCAGAGAGCAGTCTGACTCCTGAGTCTCCTGGGTGATTGTAGCTCAGGTCCAGCTCTCTCAGGTGTGAGGGGTTTGACCTCAGAGCTGAGACCAGAGAAGCACAGCCTTCCTCTGTGACTAGACAGCCTGACAGCCTGCAAAGAGTCAAATCATATTAAAATCACACTGCTATTCTTTGGTGGTGAAAATAGTGGCAGTATATAATTCTAAACATTCAGATACATTAGCTAACATTTTAAATGTGTCTCTATACTCCAACATTTTGGACTTCAGATCAAATGTTTCATATGAGGTGACAGTATATAATGTCACCTTTTATTTGAGGGTATTTTCATACATTTCTGTTTCACCGTTTAGAAATAAAAGCACTTTATGTATCTAGTCCCCTCATTTGAAGAAGTCTTAAGTATTCTGACCAATTCACTTACAGTGTATTAAAGTAGTCAAAAGTTTAGTATTTGGTCCCAAACTCATTGGTTGCATCTGCAGTTTGTTTTGGTTGTGTTTTGGGTTGTTTTTGCCCAATAGTAACTGAATGGTGGATGATGACTGGAGTAATATTCTGTCTAAGTGATTAGATAACATGTTTCTAAACACGACTAAATTAATCCTGATGATGCCGTAATTAAGACAAATCATGAATCAATCATGCATAATAATGAGTGAGAAAATTACAGAGGCTACAACAAAACATACTAACCTCTCACCATTACCAATAACAGAGGCTACAACAAAACATGCTAACCTCTCACCATTACCAATAACAGAGGATACAACAAAACATGCTAACCTCTCACCATTACCAATAACAGAGGCTACAACAAAACATGCTAACCTCTCACCATTACCAATAACAGAGGCTACAACAAAACATGCTAACCTCTCACCATTACCAATAACAGAGGCTACAACAAAACATGCTAACCTCTCACCATTACCAATAACAGAGACTACAACAAAACATGCTAACCTCTCACCATTGACCTCAAATAAAAGGTGACATTCTGACAGTGAGGTATCAGATTTAGATTGTATTGAGTATACAGTCCACACCGTATCTATTTTGACAGTGAAGCTAACATTTTAAATGTGTCTCTATACTCCAACATTTTGGATTTCAGATCAAATGTTTCATATGAGGTGACAGTATATAATGTCACCTTTTGTTTGAGGGTATTTTAATACATTTCTGTTTCACCAATTAGAAAAATAAAAGCACTTTATGTATCTAGTCCCCCTATTTGAAGAAGTCATAAGTATTCTGACCAATTCATTATAGTGTTTTAAAGTAGTCAAAAGTTTAGTATTTGGTCCCATATTCTTTGAACACAACGACTACATCAAGCCTGTGACTGCCATGATTGAGAAAGATCATAAATGAATCATGAATAATACTGAGTGAGAGAGTTACAGAGGCTACAACAAAACATACTAACCTCTCACCATTAACCTCAAATAAAAGGTGACATTCTGGACTGTCACCTAATATGAAACATTCTTTCTCAAATCCAAAATGCTGGAGCATAGCACCACATTTAAAACTGTAAGCTTCACTGTCCAAACACATATGGTGTGGACTATGTGTGCCTGGTAAACACATGTGGATCTGGTGAACAGTTATCACTTGTTGACCAACTACAGGAATACTGACCTCAGAGTCTCCAGTTTACAGTGGGGATTCCCCAGCCCAGCAGAGAGCAGCTTCACTCCTGAATCCTTCAGGTCATTGTTACTCAGATCCAGCTCTCTCAGGTGTGAGGGGTTTGACCTCAGAGCTGAGACCAGAGAAGCACAGCCTTCCTCTGTGACTCCACAGAGTGACAGCCTGACAAAGAGATCATCATGACTTCACAAACACACTGTTCATTTAACGGGTAGTGTAGAAGGACAATGGCAGATGCATTTGGTTTATTCTCTCAAACAACATATAGATTCATCTTCTGTCTCCTAGAATTGTATGGTCATAATGTTATACTAATGTGAAAATCAATGCATTTATTCAATATGTTATTCAATATAATGATCAATGAATCCTTTTGTAAGTGTGATTGATATGTGTAAATGAACATAGAATATCCAGTTCATTAACTGTAACACCCCCAGAGTCCTGTGGTGAAACGACTGCTGTGCAAGGTATTGTGTGTCCAGTGTGTGTGTGTTTCCAGTGTGTGTGTGTGTGTGTGTGTCCAGTGTGTGTGTGTTTCCAGTGTGTACAGTGTGTCCAGTGTGTGTGTGTGTCCAGTGTGTGTGTGTGTCCAGTGTGTGTGTGTGTGTGTGTGTCCAGCGTGTGTGTCAGTGTGTCCAGTGTGTCCAGTGTGTGTGTGTGTCCAGTGTGTGTGTGTGTGTGTCCAGTGTGTGTGTCCAGTTTGTTCAGTCTGTGTTTGAGAGGACACACATACACTGGACACACACACACTGGAAACACTGGACACACACACAGTCAGCATATAACTTTGTCCAAGTGGTGGTAGCAATGTTTGTCTTAACTAGCCTGATAAGTCCAACCTTTCTGATATGAACATTGACATAAACCCTCTACATACAAGAGTTTCTCCAGTCTGCAGTGTGGATCCTCCAGTCCAGCAGAGAGCAGTCTGACTCCTGAGTCTCCTGGGTGATTGTAGCTCAGGTCCAGCTCTCTCAGGTGTGAGGGGTTTGACCTCAGAGCTGAGGCCAGAGAAGCACAGCCTTCCTCTGTGACTAGACAGCCTGACAGCCTGCAAAGAGTCAAATCATATTAAAATCACACTGCTATTCTTTGGTGGTGAAAATAGTGGCAGTATATTTTTTCAACATATTCAGATATATCAGTGTCCTGAAACCTGCCATATCTATTCATAAATTAATGAATCATTATTAGAAATGATAAATTATCAAAGTATTGCTTGTAGATAGAAACATGTATAGTACAAATATTTGAGTAGACTGACCAGAGCAGTTTAAAAAGCAGTATCAGTCAAAAGACAGACAGTGAGGTATCATATCTAGATTGTATTGAGTAAACAGTGTTCACTCAAAATGACACAACGGCCATGTTCCAGTTGAACAACGTTTACTAAACCGTATTTCCACAATACATGGTTACCATGGCACTCAGGCCAGGTCCATCAACAGTGAGACTCCCAGGCGTACTAATAACAGAGTGATAGCACCGTAATAACAGAAATATAGGGATACTTAAAACATTAACTTAACAATCTCCCACTTTTCTTTAAAGACAAATAAAACAAAATAATGAAATGTCCCAAGTATTATTCAAGTTCCTCATTACAAATGGGTTGTGTGACTCAGTTTATATTTGTGTTAGTCAATCTGCCACTTTCCATTACTGAGTCTTTAGGAACACAAGACCAGATGGTCCCTTTTAGTCAGACAGTCAGCTAGCTGTTCCTTTCCATTACTGAGAGCCTTTAGGAACACAAGACCAGATGCTCCCTTTTAGTCAGACAGTCAGCTAGCTGTTCCTTTCCATTACTGAGTCTTTAGGAACACAAGACCAGATGGTCCCTTTTAGTCAGACAGTCAGCTAGCTGTTCCTTTCCATTACTGAGAGCCTTTAGGAACACAAGACCAGATGCTCCCTTTTAGTCAGACAGTCAGCTAGCTGTTCCTTTCCATTACTGAGAGTCTTTAGGAACACAAGACCAGATGGTCCCTTTTAGTCAGACAGTCAGCTAGCTGTTCCTTTCCATTACTGAGAGCCTTTAGGAACACAAGACCAGATGCTCCCTTTTAGTCAGACAGTCAGCTAGCTGTTCCTTTCCATTACTGAGAGCCTTTAGGAACACAAGACCAGATGGTCCCTTTTAGTCAGACAGTCAGCTAGCTGTTCCTTTCCATTACTGAGAGTCTTTAGGAACACAAGACCAGATGCTCCCTTTTAGTCAGACAGTCAGCTAGCTGCTCTTTTGTGGTCGACCAGGAAAACAGCTTTGAGGTGTGGAATCACAGTTGTAGCAAAGGTCTTTGCTACAGCAGATTTGGTGTCTATGGAATTACGTTTCCATTACGTTTCTGGCAGATCATTGTGAGCAGCAATCTGAGTGACTCTGAGGTGCATGTGGGTGAGTCTTTTGGGAGTTGTTTAGCAGCCAGCTTCTCAAAACCTCTAGCCACTAGATGAGTCATTTGGGAGTTGTTTAGCAGCCAGCTCCTCAAAACCTCTGTCAGAATCTCCATGTGCTCTGTGTCTGTTAGAATCTCATTTTTACATGGACTCTGTGTCCATCAGAATCTCATTTTTACATGGACTCTGTGTCTGTCAGAATCTCATTTTTACATGGACTCTGTGTCTGTCAGAATCTCATTTTTACATGGACTCTGTATAATGTCTTTGTCTAAAATGTTTTCACAATAGTGGCCCGAGGTAGTAAGTTCAAGGGTCACTGGTTGTTTAAACATCACTGCCTTGTCATTTTTTATGTCTAGTACAGCCCCTGCCTTCTTGAGGGAAACCTTGCTAAGTATCAATCACAGCAGATCCTAAGGATTCAACTATAAAGATCTCAGTATCAATCACAGCAGATCCTAAGGATTCAACTATAAAGATCTCAGTATCAATCACAGCAGATCCTAAGGATTCAACTATAGAGATCTCAGTATCAATCACAGCAGATCCTAAGGATTCAACTATAGAGATCTCAGTATCAATCACAGCAGATCCTAAGGATTCAACTATAAAGATCTCAGTATCAATCACAGCAGATCCTAAGGATTCAACTATAAAGATCTCAGTATCAATCACAGCAGATCCTAAGGATTCAACTATAAAGATCTCAGTATCAATCACAGCAGATCCTAAGGATTCAACTATAAAGATCTCAGTATCAATCACAGCAGATCCTAAGGATTCAACTATAAAGATCTCAGTATCAATCACAGCAGATCCTAAGAATTCAACTATAAAGATCTCAGTATCAATCACAGCAGATCCTAAGGATTCAACTATAAAGATCTCAGAATCAATCACAGCAGATCCTAAGGATTCAACTATAAACATCTCAGTATCAATCACAGCAGATCCTAAGAATTCAACTATAAAGATCTCAGTATCAATCACAGCAGATCCTAAGGATTCAACTATAAAGATCTCAGAATCAATCACAGCAGATCCTAAGGATTCAACTATAAAGATCTCAGTATCAATCACAGCAGATCCTAAGGATTCAACTATAAACATCTCAGTATCAATCACAGCAGATCCTAAGGATTCAACTATAAACATCTCAGTATCAATCACAGCAGATCCTAAGGATTCAACTATAAACATCTCAGTATCAGAAGCAGATTCGTTTGATGTAATGTTGCTCAATCTCTGTGTTTATATTTTCCTCTTAGTTTAACTTGTTCATTTTTATGAGGACAGTCTTTAACCCAGTGGTGCTTTGACAAATAGCCAGTGAATTTGTGCCAGGCAATGGCGTCCTCTTCTGGTTGTCTTGAGAACGTGACTTGTTGGAGCCTTTTCTCTGCTGCTCAGTGTAATATGCTGCATCACTCACTTGCATTGGCGCGACAGATGACTTTTCACCCAGAATTATTTTTAGTATCGACTTCTTTGACGCAAAAGTCAGCCCAGTCAAAGCCAACTGTTGCTCCCTACCATCCAGACAGGCAGTATCTAGCAACTTGAAAGGTAACACTGCATCTGGGAGAACCATGTCGTACTTGTGCATCCTATTGTACCTCTGTTCCAAATCAATGATGTTGTCCGTCATTGCAACCGAAATGTCTCTAGTAACACTGTCAAAGTTTGAATACGCCTCGTAGGCACGGCCTTTCTCTTCTTTAGGAAACACAGAATCCAGTGCTCTGATCAAGGTTCAAATTTCCCATACCGTCATCCTTGTTCAAATCCTCCAGGGATATTTCCAGTGCTGTATCTCTCGCTCTTCCTTCCAGCGATAATACCACCGAAGTGCTTTTTCTGGTCCAGATTAGTAACCAGTGTCCAGATTCCAAGTTCATTTTTCCAACTTTCATAAAACCTCTTCTGGTGGAAGTGAGGTGACACATTGTAGTTATTAACCATCCTCTGCTACCAATGTTAACTTAAAATGACACAACGACTATGTTCCAGTTGAACAACGTTTACTAAACCGTATTTCCACAATACATGGTTACCATGGCACTCAGGCCAGGTCCATCAACAGTGAGACTCCCAGGCGTACTAATAACAGAGTGATAGCACCGTAATAACAGATATAATAACGTAATAAACATGAACTTAACACACAGTCCAAACAATATCTATTTGACAGTGAAGCTAACATTTTAAATGTGGCTCTATACTCCAACATTTTGGATTTCAGATAAAATGTTTCATATGAGGTGACAGTATATAATGTCACCTTTTATTTGAGGATATTTTAATACATATCTGTTTTACCGTTAAGAAATAAAAGCACTTTATGTATCTAGTCCCCCTATTTGAAGTCATAAATATTCAGACAAACTGACTCATAGTGAATTAGTGAATTAAAGTAGTCAAAAATATTATTTGAACACACATCAAGCTTATGACTCAAATTCGTTGGTTGCATTTGCAGTTTGTTTGGGTTGTGTTCAATATTAAAATGGTGGATGATGACTGGAGTAATTTTCTGTGTAAGTGAGTAGATAACATGTTTCGAAACACAAATAAATTAATCCTGATGATGCCATGATTAATACAAATCATGAATGAATCATGAATAATAATGAGTGAGAACTTTACAGAGGCTACAACAAAACATGCTAACCTCTCACCATTACCAATAACAGAGGATACAACAAAACATGCTAACCTCTCTCCATTACCAATAACAGAGGCTACAACAAAACATGCTAACCTCTCACCATTGCCAATAACAGAGGATACAACAAAACATGCTAACCTCTCACCATTACCAATAACAGAGGCTACAACAAAACATGCTAACCTCTCACCATTACCAATAACAGAGGCTACAACAAAACATGCTAACCTCTCACCATTGCCAATAACAGAGGATACAACAAAACATGCTAACCTCTCACCATTACCAATAACAGAGGCTACAACAAAACATGCTAACCTCTCACCATTACCAATAACAGAGGATACAACAAAACATGCTAACCTCTCACCATTACCAATAACAGAGGCTACAACAAAACATGCTAACCTCTCACCATTACCAACAACAGAGGATACAACAAAACATGCTAACCTCTCACCATTACCAATAACAGAGGCTACAACACAACATGCTAACCACTCACCATTACCAATAACAGAGGCTACAACAAAACATGCTAACCTCTCACCATTACCAATAACAGAGGCTACAACAAAACATACTAACCACTCACCATTACCAATAACAGAGGCTACAACAAAACATGCTAACCTCTCACCATTACCAATAATAGAGGCTACAACAAAACATACTAACCTCTCACCATTAACCTCAAATAAAAGGTGACATTCTGTACTGTCACCTAATATGAAACATTCTATCTCAAATCCAAAATGTTGGAGCATAGCACCAAATATAAAACTGTAAGCTTCACCGTCCAAACACATATGGTGTGGACTATGTGTGCCTGGTAAACACATGTGGATCTGGTGAACAGTTATCACTTGTTGACCAACTACAGGAATACTGACCTCAGAGTCTCCAGTTTACAGTGGGGATTCCCCAGTCCAGCAGAGAGCAGCTTCACTCCTGAATCCTTCAGGTCATTGTTACTCAGATCCAGCTCTCTCAGGTGTGAGTGGTTTGAACTGAGAACTGAGGCCAACACTTTACAGGATGTGTCTGTGAGTTTACAGCCAGTGAGTCTGCCAACACAGAAGAAATACAATGACAGACAGGTTGTATTAAAATGTTATGCTCAGCTTTCCCAGCTTACACTGTTATGGTGCACTAATAATGTGTACACTGTTCATTCATGGCGCAATGCTACAACTTTACTGATCAGTTTGTATTATAGTTGGTTTTAGAGTTTTCAGCTGATAGAAAGTTTATTCAGCCAAAGAAAATACTGTTGTAACTACATACAGTAAAGTTTAGTCTGAGGGATAGTCACATGAGTACTTACAGAGCCCGTCAGCCAATGAAAATACTGCTATAACTACAATTTATTTTGGTGTGCAATATTTACATGAATACTTACAGAGCTTTCCTGCAGCCTCTCACAGCTGGGACCAGTCTCCTATGACCCTCCTCTGACGTCTTGTATTCCTTCAGCTCAAACACATCCAGAACCTCCTCTGATATCTGCAGCATGTAGGCCAGCGCTGAACAGTGAGCAAGTGTGAGGTTTTTGGATCTCTTCTCTGACCTCAAGTACTCTTGGATTTCCTCCTGTACTGAATGGTCCTTCATCTCTATCAGACAGTGGAAGAGATTGATGCACCTCTCAGGGGAGATGTTCTTCCTCTGCATCACCTTAAGGGATCTGATTGTTTTCTGGACGCTCTCTGGACTGCTTTCTGTCTGTGTCACCAGACCTCGTAGGAGTTTCTGATTGGACTCCAGTGACATGCCATGAAGGAAGCGGACAAAAAGGTCCAGGTGTCCATTCTTACTCTCCAAGGCTTCATCCACAGTACTCTTCAGCAGCTCCTGCAAGGTTAGCTCTTCAGACACAGCTCTAGACTTTCTCTTGAGGAAGGGCTTCAGTGCATCCATGTTCCTGGTTGTGTAACAATGGTACATGTAGACAGCTGAGAGAAACTCCTGAATGCTCAGATGAACAAAGCAGTACACCACTCTCTGAAATAACACAGACTCTTCTTTAAAGATTTGTGTGCACACTCCTGAGTACACTGAGGCGTCTTTGACATCAAGGCCACACTCTTTCAGGTCTTCTTCATAGAACATGAGATTACCCTTCTCCAGATTTTCAAACGCCAGCTTCCCCAGCTTCAGAAGAATTTCCTTATCTGACTCCATGAGCTCCTCTTGATCCATCTCATCTCTTCCATGATACTTCTGGTTCTTCAGGCTGGTCTGAATGAGCAGGAAGTGTATGGACATCTCAGTCAGAGTCGTGGGCATCTCTCTCCTCTTGTCTGTACTCAACATGTGTTCAAAGACTATTGCAGAAATCCAACAGAAGACTGGAATGTGGCACATGATGTGGAGGCTCCTTGATGTCTTTATGTGTGAGATGATTCTATTGGCCAGGTCCTCAGCACTGAATCTCTTCCTGAAGTACTCTTCCTTCTGTGGGTCATTGAACCCTCGTACCTCTGTGACCTGGTCAACACACTTAGGGGGGATCTGATTGGTTGCTGCTGGTCGGGAGGTTATCCATAGGAGAGCAGAGGGAAGCAGATTCCCCTTGATGAGGTTTGTCAGCAGAACATCAACAGATGATGTCTGGGTGACATCAGACACCTTTTCATTGTGCTGGAAATCCAATGGAAGTCTGCTTTCATCCAAACCATCAAAGATGAACATAGCTTTACAGGCAGTGAGTTTCTTTGCTATGCCTATGTCTAGTTCTGTGTGGAAGTCATTTAAAAGTCTGAGAAGACTGTACTGGAGATCTTTAATCAAGTTCAGCTCCCGGAAAGGAAGCACAAATGTGATATCCACATCTTGATTAGCCTTCCCTTCAGCCCAGTCTAGGATGAACTTCTGCACGGAGACTGTTTTTCCGATGCCAGCGATGCCCTTGGTCAGCACAGTTCTGATGCTTCTCTCTTGGCCAGGTAAGGGTTTAAAGATGTCATTGCAGTGGATTGCTGTGCCATGTGAGGTTGGTGTCCTGGATGCTGTCTCTAGCTGCCACACCTCATGTTCAGTGTTAACCCCTTCACTCTCTCCTTCTGTGATGTAGAGCTCTGTGTAAATCCTGTTGAGGGGAGTTTGATTCCCTGCTTTTTCCATGCCTTGTATCACACATTCATACCTCCTTTTCAGACTGGCTTTATGGTTTACTATAGCTCTCTGCAGGCTGCCATCCACTACAAGGGAAGAGGAAAAATGATGGGTATCAGACACATTCATTGACAGGATGAAGCGGGCCTTCCACAACTACAGTCACATTATTATAGTTAACTATATTTAAATCATATTGAGGTATTGACTTAGCACAGGTCTGCAAGTGTCCTTACTGTTTTCAGAGCCTCTTGCATCATTGGGTTCACTCAGGTGCTGTAGTACAGGAAGTGTTCTGGACCTCTTTCTACACTGAGGACAGTCATAGTCTCTTGAAGGAGCAGGTTTCTCCCAGTATCTGGTGATGCACTGTCTGCAGAACCTGTGTCCACAGGTGATAGAGACTGGATCCCTCAGCACCTGCTGACACCTGGCACACCTGGACTGATCCTCTGGCAGAGTAGACCATCCACTACAGAGATAAAGGAGAGAGAGAGAGAGACTGATCCTCTAACAGAGTAGACCATCCACTACAGAGATAAAGGAGAGAGATACTGATCCTCTAACAGAGTAGACCATCCACTACAGAGATAAAGGAGAGAGAGAGATACTGATCCTCTAACAGAGTAGACCATCCACTACAGAGATAAAGGAGAGAGAGAGACTGATCCTCTAAAAGAGTAGACCATCCACTACAGAGATAAAGGAGAGAGATATACTGATCCTCTAACAGAGTAGACCATCCACTACAGAGATAAAGGGGAGAGAGAGAATGCTGATCCTCTAACAGAGTAGACCATCCACTACAGAGATAAAGGAGAGAGAGATACTGATCCTCTAACAGAGTAGAACATCCACTACAGATATAAAGGAGAGAGAGAGATACTGATCCTCTAACAGAGTAGACCATCCACCACAGAGATAAAGGAGAGAAATACTGATCCTCTAACAGAGTAGACCATCCACTACAGAGATAAAGGAGAGAGAAATACTGATCCTCTAACAGAGTAGACCATCCACTACAGAGATAAAGGGGAGAGAGAGATACTGATCCTCTAACAGAGTAGACCATCCACTACAGAGATAAAGGAGAGAGAGATACTGATCCTCTAACAGAGTAGAACATCCACTACAGATATAAAGGAGAGAGAGAGATACTGATCCTCTAACAGAGTAGACCATCCACCACAGAGATAAAGGAGAGAAATACTGATCCTCTAACAGAGTAGACCATCCACTACAGAGATAAAGGAGAGAGAAATACTGATCCTCTAACAGAGTAGACCATCCACTACAGAGATAAAGGAGAGAGAGATACTGATCCTCTAACAGAGTAGACCATCCACTACAGAGATAAAGGAGAGAGAGAGATACTGATCCTCTAACAGAGTAGACCATCCACTACAGAGATAAAGGAGAGAGAGAGATACTGATCCTCTAACAGAGTAGACCATCCACTACAGAGATAAAGGAGAGAGAGATACTGATCCTCTAACAGAGTAGACCATCCACTACAGAGATAAAGGAGAGAGATACTGATCCTCTAACAGAGTAGACCATCCACTACAGAGATAAAGGAGAGAGAGATACTGATCCTCTAACAGAGTAGAACATCCACTACAGAGATAAAGGAGAGAGAGATACTGATCCTCTAACAGAGTAGACCATCCACTACAGAGATAAAGGAGAGAGAGAGCTACTGATCCTCTAACAGAGTAGACCATCCACCACAGAGATAAAGGAGAGAGAAACTGATCCTCTAACAGAGTAGACCATCCACTACAGAGATAAAGGAGAGAGAGAGATACTGATCCTCTAACAGAGTATACCATCCACTACAGAGAAAAAGGAGAGAGAGAGATACTGATCCTCTAACAGAGTAGACCATCCACTACAGAGATAAAGGAGAGAGATACTGATCCTCTAACAGAGTAGACCATCCACTACAGAGATAAAGGAGAGAGATACTGATCCTCTAACAGAGTAGACCGTCCACTACAGAGATAAAGGAGAGAGAGAGACTGATCCTCTAACAGAGTAGACCATCCACTACAGAGATAAAGGAGAGAGAGAGATATTGATCCTCTAACAGAGTAGACCATCCACTAGAGAGATAAAGGAGAGAGAGAGATACTGATCCTCTAACAGAGTAGACCATCCACTACAGAGATAAAGGAGAGAGAGAGAGAGACTGATCCTCTAACAGTGTAGACCATCCACTACAGAGATAAAGGAGAGAGAGAGATATTGATCCTCTAACAGAGTAGACCATCCACTACAGAGATAAAGGAGAGAGAGATATTGATCCTCTAACAGAGTAGACCATCCACTACAGAGATAAAGGAGAGAGATACTGATCCTCTAACAGAGTAGACCATCCACTACAGAGATAAAGGAGAGAGAGAGATATTGATCCTCTAACAGAGTATACCATCCACTACAGAGATAAAGGAGAGAGAGAGATACTGATCCTCTAACAGAGTAGAACATCCACTACAGAGATAAAGGAGAGAGAGATTCTGATCCTCTAACAGAGTAGACCATCCACTACAGAGATAAAGGAGAGAGATACTGATCCTCTAACAGAGTAGACCATCCACTAGAGAGATAAAGGAGAGAGAGAGACTGATCCTCTAACAGAGTAGACCATCCACTACAGAGATAAAGGAGAGAGATATACTGATCCTCTAACATAGTAGACCATCCACTACAGAGATAAAGGAGAGAGATACTGATCCTCTAACAGAGTAGACCATCCACCACAGAGATAAAGGAGAGAGAGAGATACTGATCCTCTAACAGAGTAGACCATCCACTACAGAGATAAAGGAGAGAGAGAGATACTGATCCTCTAACAGAGTAGACCATCCACTACAGAGATAAAGGAGAGAGATACTGATCCTCTAACAGAGTAGACCATCCACTACAGAGATAAAGGAGAGAAAGAGACTGATCCTCTAAAAGAGTAGACCATCCACTACAGAGATAAAAGAGAGAGATATACTGATCCTCTAACAGAGTAGACCATCCACTACAGAGATAAAGGAGAGAGAGATACTGATCCTCTGGCAGAGTAGACCATCCACTACAGAGATAAAGGAGAGAGAGATACTGATCCTCTAACAGAGTAGACCATCCACTACAGAGATAAAGGAGAGAGAGATACTGGTCCTCTAACAGAGTAGACCATCCACTAGAGAGATGAAGGAGAGAGAGAGACTGATCCTCTAACAGAGTAGACCATCCACTACAGAGATAAAGGAGAGAGATATACTGATCCTCTAACAGAGTAGACCATCCACTACAGAGATAAAGGAGAGAGAAATACTGATCCTCTAACAGAGTAGACCATCCACTACAGAGATAAAGGAGAGAGAGAGACTGATCCTCTAAAAGAGTAGACCATCCACTACAGAGATAAAGGAGAGAGATATACTGATCCTCTAACAGAGTAGACCATCCACTACAGAGATAAAGGAGAGAGAGAGATACTGATCCTCTAACAGAGTAGACCATCCACTACAGAGATAAAGGAGAGAGAGAGACTGATCCTCTGGCAGAGTAGACCATCCACTACAGAGATAAAGGAGAGAGAGAGACTGATCCTCTAACAGAGTAGACCATCCACTACAGAGATAAAGGAGAGAGAGAGATATTGATCCTCTAACAGAGTAGACCATCCACTACAGAGATAAAGGAGAGAGAGAGATACTGATCCTCTAACAGAGTAGACCATCCACTACAGAGATAAAGGAGAGAGAGAGAGCTGATCCTCTAACAGAGTAGACCATCCACTACAGAGATAAAGGAGAGAGAGAGATACTGATCCTCTAACAGAGTAGACCATCCACTACAGAGATAAAGGAGAGAGAGATACTGATCCTCTAACAGAGTAGACCATCCACTACAGAGATAAAGGAGAGAGATTCTGATCCTCTAACAGAGTAGACCATCCACTACAGAGATAAAGGAGAGAGAGAGCTGATCCTCTAAAATAGTAGACCATCCACTACAGAGATAAAGGAGAGAGATATACAGATCCTCTAACAGAGTAGACCATCCACTACAGAGATAAAGGAGAGAGAGAGACTGATCCTCTAACAGAGTAGACCATCCACTACAGAGATAAAGGAGAGAGATATACAGATCCTCTAACAGAGCAGTAGACCATCCACTACAGAGATAAAGGAGAGAGAGAGATAATGATCCTCTAACAGAGTAGACCATCCACTACAGAGATAAAGGAGAGAGAGAGACTGATCCTCTGGCAGAGTAGACCATCCACTACAGAGATAAAGGAGAGAGAGAGAGACTTGATCCTCTAACAGAGTAGACCATCCACTACAGAGATAAAGGAGAGAGAGAGATATTGATCCTCTAACAGAGTAGACCATCCACTACAGAGATAAAGGAGAGAGAGAGAGAGACTGATCCTCTAACAGAGTAGACCATCCACTACAGAGATAAAGGAGAGAGAGAGAGAGACTGATCCTCTAACAGAGTAGACCATCCACTACAGAGATAAAGGAGAGAGAGAGATTCTGATCCTCTAACAGAGTAGAAAATCCACTACAGAGATAAAGGAGAGAGAGATGCTGATCCTCTAACAGAGTAGACCATCCACCACAGAGATAAAGGAGAGAGATACTGATCCTCTAACAGAGTAGACCATCCACTACAGAGATAAAGGAGAGAGAGAGATACTGATCCTCTAACAGAGTAGACCATCCACTACAGAGATAAAGGAGAGAGAGAGAGAGACTGATCCTCTAACAGAGTAGACCATCCACTACAGAGATAAAGGAGAGAGAGATACTGATCCTCTAACAGAGTAGACCATCCACTACAGAGATAAAGGAGAGAGAGATACTGATCCTCTAACAGAGTAGACCATCCACTACAGAGATAAAGGAGAGAGAGACCATCCTCTAACAGAGTAGACCATCCACTACAGAGATAAAGGAGAGAGAGAGATACTGATCCTCTAACAGAGTAGACCATCCACTACAGAGATAAAGGAGAGAGAGATACTGATCCTCTAACAGAGTAGACCATCCACTACAGAGATAAAGGAGAGAGATACTGATCCTCTAACAGAGTAGACCATCCACTACAGAGATAAAGGAGAGAGAGAGATACTGATCCTCTAACAGAGTAGAACATCCACTACAGAGATAAAGGAGAGAGAGAGATACTGATCCTCTAACAGAGTAGACCATCCACTAAAGAGATAAAGGAGAGAGAGAGATACTGATCCTCTAACAGAGTAGACCATCCACTACAGAGATAAAGGAGAGAGATACTGATCCTCTAACAGAGTAGACCATCCACTACAGAGATAAAGGAGAGAGAGAGATACTGATCCTCTAACAGAGTTGACCATCCACTACAGAGATAAAGGAGAGAGATTCTGATCCTCTAACAGAGTAGACCATCCACTACAGAGATAAAGGAGAGAGAGAGACTGATCCTCTAAAATAGTAGACCATCCACTACAGAGATAAAGGAGAGAGATATACAGATCCTCTAAACAGAGTAGACCATCCACTACAGAGATAAAGGAGAGAGAGAGATAATGATCCTCTAACAGAGTAGACCATCCACTACAGAGATAAAGGAGAGAGAGAGACTGATCCTCTGGCAGAGTAGACCATCCACTACAGAGATAAAGGAGAGAGAGAGACTGATCCTCTAACAGAGTAGACCATCCACTACAGAGATAAAGGAGAGAGAGAGATATTGATCCTCTAACAGAGTAGACCATCCACTACAGAGATAAAGGAGAGAGAGAGATTCTGATCCTCTAACAGAGTAGAAAATCCACTACAGAGATAAAGGAGAGAGAGAGATACTGATCCTCTAACAGAGTAGACCATCCACCACAGAGATAAAGGAGAGAGATACTGATCCTCTAACAGAGTAGACCATCCACTACAGAGATAAAGGAGAGAGAGAGATACTGATCCTCTAACAGAGTAGACCATCCACTACAGAGATAAAGGAGAGAGAGAGATACTGATCCTCTAACAGAGTAGACCATCCACTACAGAGATAAAGGAGAGAGAGAGACTGATCCTCTGGCAGAGTAGACCATCCACTACAGAGATAAAGGAGAGAGAGACTGATCCTCTAACAGAGTAGACCATCCACTACAGAGATAAAGGAGAGAGAGAGATATTGATCCTCTAACAGAGTAGACCATCCACTACAGAGATAAAGGAGAGAGAGAGATACTGATCCTCTAACAGAGTAGACCATCCACTACAGAGATAAAGGAGAGAGAGAGAGAGACTGATCCTCTAACAGAGTAGACCATCCACTACAGAGATAAAGGAGAGAGAGAGATACTGATCCTCTAACAGAGTAGACCATCCACTACAGAGATAAAGGAGAGAGAGATACTGATCCTCTAACAGAGTAGACCATCCACTACAGAGATAAAGGAGAGAGATTCTGATCCTCTAACAGAGTAGACCATCCACTACAGAGATAAAGGAGAGAGAGAGACTGATCCTCTAAAATAGTAGACCATCCACTACAGAGATAAAGGAGAGAGATATACAGATCCTCTAACAGAGTAGACCATCCACTACAGAGATAAAGGAGAGAGAGAGATAATGATCCTCTAACAGAGTAGACCATCCACTACAGAGATAAAGGAGAGAGAGAGACTGATCCTCTGGCAGAGTAGACCATCCACTACAGAGATAAAGGAGAGAGAGAGACTGATCCTCTAACAGAGTAGACCATCCACTACAGAGATAAAGGAGAGAGAGAGATATTGATCCTCTAACAGAGTAGACCATCCACTACAGAGATAAAGGAGAGAGAGAGATACTGATCCTCTAACAGAGTAGACCATCCACTACAGAGATAAAGGAGAGAGAGAGACTGATCCTCTAACAGAGTAGACCATCCACTACAGAGATAAAGGAGAGAGAGAGATTCTGATCCTCTAACAGAGTAGAAAATCCACTACAGAGATAAAGGAGAGAGAGAGATACTGATCCTCTAACAGAGTAGACCATCCACCACAGAGATAAAGGAGAGAGATACTGATCCTCTAACAGAGTAGACCATCCACTACAGAGATAAAGAGAGAGAGAGATACTGATCCTCTAACAGAGTAGACCATCCACTACAGAGATAAAGGAGAGAGAGAGAGAGACTGATCCTCTAACAGAGTAGACCATCCACTACAGAGATAAAGGAGAGAGAGAGATACTGATCCTCTAACAGAGTAGACCATCCACTACAGAGATAAAGGAGAGAGAGATACTGATCCTCTAACAGAGTAGACCATCCACTACAGAGATAAAGGAGAGAGATACTGATCCTCTAACAGAGTAGACCATCCACTACAGAGATAAAGGAGAGAGAGAGATACTGATCCTCTAACAGAGTAGAACATCCACTACAGAGATAAAGGAGAGAGAGAGATACTGATCCTCTAACAGAGTAGACCATCCACTAAAGAGATAAAGGAGAGAGAGAGATACTGATCCTCTAACAGAGTAGACCATCCACTACAGAGATAAAGGAGAGAGATACTGATCCTCTAACAGAGTAGACCATCCACTACAGAGATAAAGGAGAGAGAGAGATACTGATCCTCTAACAGAGTAGACCATCCACTACAGAGATAAAGGAGAGAGATTCTGATCCTCTAACAGAGTAGACCATCCACTACAGAGATAAAGGAGAGAGAGAGACTGATCCTCTAAAATAGTAGACCATCCACTACAGAGATAAAGGAGAGAGATATACAGATCCTCTAAACAGAGTAGACCATCCACTACAGAGATAAAGGAGAGAGAGAGATAATGATCCTCTAACAGAGTAGACCATCCACTACAGAGATAAAGGAGAGAGAGAGACTGATCCTCTGGCAGAGTAGACCATCCACTACAGAGATAAAGGAGAGAGAGAGACTGATCCTCTAACAGAGTAGACCATCCACTTCAGAGATAAAGGAGAGAGAGAGATATTGATCCTCTAACAGAGTAGACCATCCACTACAGAGATAAAGGAGAGAGAGAGATTCTGATCCTCTAACAGAGTAGACCATCCACCACAGAGATAAAGGAGAGAGATACTGATCCTCTAACAGAGTAGACCATCCACTACAGAGATAAAGGAGAGAGAGAGATACTGATCCTCTAACAGAGTAGACCATCCACTACAGAGATAAAGGAGAGAGATACTGATCCTCTAACAGAGTAGACCATCCACTACAGAGATAAAGGAGAGAGAGAGATACTGATCCTCTAACAGAGTAGACCATCCACTACAGAGATAAAGGAGAGAGATACTGATCCTCTAACAGAGTAGACCATCCACTACAGAGATAAAGGAGAGAGAGATACTGATCCTCTAAAAGAGTAGACCATCCACTACAGAGATAAAGGAGAGAGATATACTGATCCTCTAACAGAGTAGACCATCCACTACAGAGATAAAGGAGAGAGAGAGATACTGATCCTCTAACAGAGTAGACCATCCACTACAGAGATAAAGGAGAGAGAGAGACTGATCCTCTGGCAGAGTAGACCATCCACTACAGAGATATAGGAGAGAGAGAGACTGATCCTCTAACAGAGTAGACCATCCACTACAGAGATAAAGGAGAGAGAGAGATATTGATCCTCTAACAGAGTAGACCATCCACTACAGAGATAAAGGAGAGAGAGAGATACTGATCCTCTAACAGAGTAGACCATCCACTACAGAGATAAAGGAGAGAGAGAGAGAGACTGATCCTCTAACAGAGTAGACCATCCACTACAGAGATAAAGGAGAGAGAGATATACTGATCCTCTAACAGAGTAGACCATCCACTACAGAGATAAAGGAGAGAGAGATATTGATCCTCTAACAGAGTAGACCATCCACTACAGAGATAAAGGAGAGAGATACTGGTCCTCTAACAGAGTAGACCATCCACTACAGAGATAAAGGAGAGAGAGATATTGATCCTCTAACAGAGTATACCATCCACTACAGAGATAAAGGAGAGAGAGAGATACTGATCCTCTAACAGAGTAGACCATCCACTACAGAGATAAAGGAGAGAGAGATACTGATCCTCTAACAGAGTAGACCATCCACTACAGAGATAAAGGAGAGAGAGAGATACTGATCCTCTAACAGAGTAGACCATCCACCACAGAGATAAAGGAGAGAGAGAGATACTGATCCTCTAACAGAGTAGACCATCCACTACAGAGATAAAGGAGAGAGAGAGATACTGATCCTCTAACAGAGTAGACCATCCACTACAGAGATAAAGGAGAGAGATACTGATCCTCTAACAGAGTAGACCATCCACTACAGAGATAAAGGAGAGAGAGAGATACTGATCCTCTAACAGAGTAGACCATCCACTACAGAGATAAAGGAGAGAGATACTGATCCTCTAACAGAGTAGACCATCCACTACAGAGATAAAGGAGAGAGAGAGATACTGATCCTTTAACAGAGTAGACCATCCACTACAGAGATAAAGGAGCGAGAGAGATACTGATCCTCTAACAGAGTAGACCATCCACTAAAGAGAAAAAGGAGAGAGAGAGATACTGATCCTCTAACAGAGTAGACCATCCACTACAGAGATAAAGGAGAGATACTGATCCTCTAACAGAGTAGACCATCCACTACAGAGATAGAGGAGAGAGAGATACTGATCCTCTAACAGAGTAGACCATCCACTACAGAGATAAAGGAGAGAGAGATACTGATCCTCTAACAGAGTAGACCATCCACTACAGAGAAAAAGGAGAGAGAGATACTGATCCTCTAACAGAGTAGACCATCCACTACAGAGATAAAGGAGAGAGATACTGATCCTCTAACAGAGTAGACCATCCACTACAGAGGTAAAGGAGAGAGAGATACTGATCCTCTAACAGAGTAGACCATCCACTACAGAGATAAAGTAGAGAGAGAGATACTGATCCTCTAACAGAGTAGATTATCCACTACAGAGATAAAGGAGAGAGATACTGATCCTCTAACAGAGTAGACCATCCACTACAGAGATAAAGGAGAGAGAGATACTGATCCTCTAACAGAGTAGACCATCCACTACAGAGATAAAGGAGAGAGAGAGATACTGATCCTCTAACAGAGTAGACCATCCACTACAGAGATAAAGGAGAGAGAGATACTGATCCTCTAACAGAGTAGATCATCCACTACAGAGATAAAGGAGAGAGAGAGATACTTTTCCTTTAACAGAGTAGACCATCCACTACAGAGATAAAGGAGAGAGAGATACTGATCCTCTAACAGAGTAGACCATCCACTACAGAGATAAAGGAGAGAGATACTGATCCTCTAACAGAGTAGACCATCCACTACAGAGATAAAGGAGAGAGAGATACTGATCCTCTAACAGAGTAGACCATCCACTACAGAGATAAAGGAGAGAGAGAGATACTGATCCTCTAACAGGGTAGACCATCCACAACAGAGATAAAGGAGAGAGAGAGATACTGATCCTCTAACAGAGTAGACCATCCACTACAGAGATATAGGAGAGAGAGAGATACTGATCCTCTAACAGAGTAGACCATCCACTACAGAGATAAAGGAGAGAGAGATACTGATCCTCTAACAGAGTAGACAATCCACTACAGAGATAAAGGAGAGAGAGAGATACTGATCCTCTAACAGAGTAGATCATCCACTACAGAGATAAAGGAGAGATATACTGATCCTCTAACAGAGTAGACCATCCACTACAGAGATAAAGGAGAGAGAGAGAGATACTGATCCTCTAACAGAGTAGACCATCCACCACAGAGATAAAGGAGAGAGATACTGATCCTCTAACAGAGTAGACCATCCACTACAGAGATAAAGGAGAGAGAGAGAGATACTGATCCTCTAACAGAGTAGACCATCCACTACAGAGATAAAGGAGAGAGAGATACTGATCCTCTAACAGAGTAGACCATCCACTACAGAGATAAAGGAGAGAGAGAGAGATACTGATCCTCTAACAGGGTAGACCATCCACAACAGAGATAAAGGAGAGAGAGAGATACTGATCCTCTAACAGAGTAGACCATCCACTACAGAGATATAGGAGAGAGAGAGATACTGTTCCTCTAACAGAGTAGACCATCCACTACAGAGATAAAGGAGAGAGAGATACTGATCCTCTAACAGAGTAGACCATCCACTACAGAGATAAAGGAGAGAGAGAGATACTGATCCTCTAACAGAGTAGATCATCCACTACAGAGATAAAGGAGAGAGATACTGATCCTCTAACAGAGTAGACCATCCACTACAGAGATAAAGGAGAGAGAGATACTGATCCTCTAACAGAGTAGACCATCCACCACAGAGATAACGGAGAGAGATACTGATCCTCTAACAGAGTAGACCATCCACTACAGAGATAAAGGAGAGAGAGAGATACTGATCCTCTAACAGAGTAGACCATCCACTACAGAGATAAAGGAGCGAGAGAGACACTGATCCTCTAACAGAGTAGACCATCCACTACAGAGATAAAGGAGAGAGAGAGATACGGATCCTCTAACAGAGTAGACCATCCACTACAGAGATAAAGGAGAGAGAGAGATACTGATCCTCTAACAGAGTAGACCATCCACTACAGTGATAAAGGAGAGAGAGAGAGACGGATCCTCTAACAGAGTAGACCATCCACTACAGAGATAAAGGAGAGAGAGAGATACTGATCCTCTAACAGAGTAGACCATCCACTACAGAGATAAAGGAGAGAGAGAGAGATATTGATCCTCTAACAGAGTAGACCATCCACTACAGAGATAAAGGAGAGAGATACTGATCCTCTAACAGAGTAGACCATCCACTACAGAGATAAAGGAGAGAGAGAGATATTGATCCTCTAACAGAGTATACCATCCACTACAGAGATAAAGGAGAGAGAGAGAGATACTGATCCTCTAACAGAGTAGACCATCCACTACAGAGATAAAGGAGAGAGAGATACTGATCCTCTAACAGAGTAGACCATCCACTACAGAGATAAAGGAGAGAGAGAGATACTGATCCTCTAACAGAGTAGACCATCCACCACAGAGATAAAGGAGAGAGAGAGATACTGATCCTCTAACAGAGTAGACCATCCACTACACAGAGATAAAGGAGAGAGAGAGATACTGATCCTCTAACAGAGTAGACCATCCACTACAGAGATAAAGGAGAGAGATACTGATCCTCTAACAGAGTAGACCATCCACTACAGAGATAAAGGAGAGAGAGAGATACTGATCCTCTAACAGAGTAGACCATCCACTACAGAGATAAAGGAGAGAGATACTGATCCTCTAACAGAGTAGACCATCCACTACAGAGATAAAGGAGAGAGAGAGATACTGATCCTTTAACAGAGTAGACCATCCACTACAGAGATAAAGGAGCGAGAGAGATACTGATCCTCTAACAGAGTAGACCATCCACTAAAGAGAAAAAGGAGAGAGAGAGATACTGATCCTCTAACAGAGTAGACCATCCACTACAGAGATAAAGGAGAGATACTGATCCTCTAACAGAGTAGACCATCCACTACAGAGATAGAGGAGAGAGAGATACTGATCCTCTAACAGAGTAGACCATCCACTACAGAGATAAAGGAGAGAGAGATACTGATCCTCTAACAGAGTAGACCATCCACTACAGAGAAAAAGGAGAGAGAGAGATACTGATCCTCTAACAGAGTAGACCATCCACTACAGAGATAAAGGAGAGATACTGATCCTCTAACAGAGTAGACCATCCACTACAGAGATAAAGGAGAGAGATACTGATCCTCTAACAGAGTAGACCATCCACTACAGAGGTAAAGGAGAGAGAGATACTGATCCTCTAACAGAGTAGACCATCCACTACAGAGATAAAGGAGAGAGAGATACTGATCCTCTAACAGAGTAGATCATCCACTACAGAGATAAAGGAGAGAGATACTGATCCTCTAACAGAGTAGACCATCCACTACAGAGATAAAGGAGAGAGAGATACTGATCCTCTAACAGAGTAGACCATCCACTACAGAGATAAAGGAGAGAGAGAGATACTGATCCTCTAACAGAGTAGACCATCCACTACAGAGATAAAGGAGAGAGAGATACTGATCCTCTAACAGAGTAGATCATCCACTACAGAGATAAAGGAGAGAGAGAGATACTGATCCTTTAACAGAGTAGACCATCCACTACAGAGATAAAGGAGAGAGAGATACTGATCCTCTAACAGAGTAGACCATCCACTACAGAGATAAAGGAGAGAGATACTGATCCTCTAACAGAGTAGACCATCCACTACAGAGATAAAGGAGAGAGAGATACTGATCCTCTAACAGAGTAGACCATCCACTACAGAGATAAAGGAGAGAGAGAGAGATACTGATCCTCTAACAGGGTAGACCATCCACAACAGAGATGAAGGAGAGAGAGAGATACTGATCCTCTAACAGAGTAGACCATCCACTACAGAGATATAGGAGAGAGAGAGATACTGATCCTCTAACAGAGTAGACCATCCACTACAGAGATAAAGGAGAGAGAGATACTGATCCTCTAACAGAGTAGACCATCCACTACAGAGATAAAGGAGAGAGAGAGATACTGATCCTCTAACAGAGTAGATCATCCACTACAGAGATAAAGGAGAGATATACTGATCCTCTAACAGAGTAGACCATCCACTACAGAGATAAAGGAGAGAGAGAGAGATACTGATCCTCTAACAGAGTAGACCATCCACCACAGAGATAAAGGAGAGAGATTCTGATCCTCTAACAGAGTAGACCATCCACTACAGAGATAAAGAGAGAGAGAGAGATACTGATCCTCTAACAGAGTAGACCATCCACTACAGAGATAAAGGAGAGAGAGATACTGATCCTCTAACAGAGTAGACCATCCACTACAGAGATAAAGGAGAGAGAGAGAGATACTGATCCTCTAACAGGGTAGACCATCCACAACAGAGATAAAGGAGAGAGAGAGATACTGATCCTCTAACAGAGTAGACCATCCACTACAGAGATATAGGAGAGAGAGAGATACTGATCCTCTAACAGAGTAGACCATCCAATACAGAGATAAAGGAGAGAGAGATACTGATCCTCTAACAGAGTAGACCATCCACTACAGAGATAAAGGAGAGAGAGAGATACTGATCCTCTAACAGAGTAGATCATCCACTACAGAGATAAAGGAGAGAGATACTGATCCTCTAACAGAGTAGACCATCCACTACAGAGATAAAGGAGAGAGAGAGAGATACTGATCCTCTAACAGAGTAGACCATCCACCACAGAGATAAAGGAGAGAGATACTGATCCTCTAACAGAGTAGACCATCCACTACAGAGATAAAGGAGAGAGAGAGATACTGATCCTCTAACAGAGTAGACCATCCACTACAGAGATAAAGGAGCGAGAGAGATACTGATCCTCTAACAGAGTAGACCATCCACTACAGAGATAAAGGAGAGAGAGAGATACGGATCCTCTAACAGAGTAGACCATCCACTACAGAGATAAAGGAGAGAGAGAGATACTGATCCTCTAACAGAGTAGACCATCCACTACAGTGATAAAGGAGAGAGAGAGAGACGGATCCTCTAACAGAGTAGACCATCCACTACAGAGATAAAGGAGAGAGAGATACTGATCCTCTAACAGAGTAGACCATCCACTACAGAGATAAAGGAGAGATACTGATCCTCTAACAGAGTAGACCATCCACTACAGAGATAAAGGAGAGAGATACTGATCCTCTAACAGAGTAGACCATCCACTACAGAGATAAAGGAGAGAGAGATACTGATCCTCTAACAGAGTAGACCATCCACTACAGAGATAAAGGAGAGAGAGAGATACTGATCCTCTAACAGAGTAGACCATCCACTACAGAGATAAAGGAGAGAGAGATACTGATCCTCTAACAGAGTAGATCATCCACTACAGAGATAAAGGAGAGAGAGAGATACTTTTCCTTTAACAGAGTAGACCATCCACTACAGAGATAAAGGAGAGAGAGATACTGATCCTCTAACAGAGTAGACCATCCACTACAGAGATAAAGGAGAGAGATACTGATCCTCTAACAGAGTAGACCATCCACTACAGTGATAAAGGAGAGAGAGATACTGATCCTCTAACAGAGTAGACCATCCACTACAGAGATAAAGGAGAGAGAGATACTGATCCTCTAACAGAGTAGACCATCCACTACAGAGATAAAGGAGAGAGATACTGATCCTCTAACAGAGTAGACCATCCACTACAGAGATAAAGGAGAGAGAGATACTGATCCTCTAACAGGGTAGACCATCCACAACAGAGATGAAGGAGAGAGAGAGATACTGATCCTCTAACAGAGTAGACCATCCACTACAGAGATATAGGAGAGAGAGAGATACTGATCCTCTAACAGAGTAGACCATCCACTACAGAGATAAAGGAGAGAGAGATACTGATCCTCTAACAGAGTAGACCATCCACTACAGAGATAAAGGAGAGAGAGAGATACTGATCCTCTAACAGAGTAGATCATCCACTACAGAGATAAAGGAGAGATATACTGATCCTCTAACAGAGTAGACCATCCACTACAGAGATAAAGGAGAGAGAGAGAGATACTGATCCTCTAACAGAGTAGACCATCCACCACAGAGATAAATGAGAGAGATACTGATCCTCTAACAGAGTAGACCATCCACTACAGAGATAAAGGAGAGAGAGAGATACTGATCCTCTAACAGAGTAGACCATCCACTACAGAGATAAATGAGAGAGAGATACTGATCCTCTAACAGAGTAGACCATCCACTACAGAGATAAAGGAGAGAGAGAGAGATACTGATCCTCTAACAGGGTAGACCATCCACAACAGAGATAAAGGAGAGAGAGAGATACTGATCCTCTAACAGAGTAGACCATCCACTACAGAGATATAGGAGAGAGAGATACTGATCCTCTCACAGAGTAGACCATCCACTACAGAGATAAAGGAGAGAGATACTGATCCTCTAACAGAGTAGACCATCCACTACAGAGATAAAGGAGAGAGAGAGATACTGATCCTCTAAAAGAGTAGATCATCCACTACAGAGATAAAGGAGAGAGATACTGATCCTCTAACAGAGTAGACCATCCACTACAGAGATAAAGGAGAGAGAGAGAGATACTGATCCTCTAACAGAGTAGACCATCCACCACAGAGATAAAGGAGAGAGATACTGATCCTCTAACAGAGTAGACCATCCACTACAGAGATAAAGGAGAGAGAGAGATACTGATCCTCTAACAGAGTAGACCATCCACTACAGAGATAAAGGAGAGAGAGAGATACTGATCCTCTAACAGAGTAGACCATCCACTACAGAGATAAAGGAGAGAGAGAGATAGGATCCTCTAACAGAGTAGACCATCCACTACAGAGATAAAGGAGAGAGAGAGATACTGATCCTCTAACAGAGTAGACCATCCACTACAGTGATAAAGGAGAGAGAGAGAGACGGATCCTCTAACAGAGTAGACCATCCACTACAGAGATAAAGGAGAGAGAGATACTGATCCTCTAACAGAGTAGACCATCCACTACAGAGATAAAGGAGAGATACTGATCCTCTAACAGAGTAGACCATCCACTACAGAGATAAAGGAGAGAGATACTGATCCTCTAACAGAGTAGACCATCCACTACAGAGATAAAGGAGAGAGAGAGATACTGATCCTCTAACAGAGTAGACCCTCCACTACAGAGATAAAGGAGAGAGAGAGATACTGATCCTCAACAGAGTAGATCATCCACTACAGAGATAAAGGAGAGAGATACTGATCCTCTAACAGAGTAGACCATCCACTACTAAGATAAAGGAGAGAGAGATACTGATCCTCTAACAGAGTAGACCATCCACTACAGAGATAAAGGAGAGAGATACTGATCCTCTAACAGAGTAGACCATCCACTACAGAGATAAAGGAGAGAGAGACTGATCATCTAACAGAGTAGACCATCCACTACAGAGATAAAGGAGAGAGAGATTCTGATCCTCTAACAGAGTAGACCATCCACTACAGAGATAAAGGAGAGAGAGAGATACTGATCCTCTAACAGAGTAGACCATCCACTACAGAGATAAAGGAGAGAGATACTGATCCTCTAACAGAGTAGACCATCCACTACAGAGATAAAGGAGAGAGATACTGATCCTCTAACAGAGTAGACCATCCACTACAGAGATAAAGGAGAGAGAGATACTGATCCTCTAACAGAGTAGACCATCCACTACAGAGATAAAGGAGAGAGAGATACTGGTCCTCTAACAGAGTAGACCATCCACTAGAGAGATGAAGGAGAGAGAGAGACTGATCCTCTAACAGAGTAGACCATCCACTACAGAGATAAAGGAGAGAGAAATACTGATCCTCTAACAGAGTAGACCATCCACTACAGAGATAAAGGAGAGAGAAATACTGATCCTCTAACAGAGTAGACCATCCACTACAGAGATAAAGGAGAGAGAGAGACTGATCCTCTAAAAGAGTAGACCATCCACTACAGAGATAAAGGAGAGAGATATACTGATCCTCTAACAGAGTAGACCATCCACTACAGAGATAAAGGAGAGAGAGAGATACTGATCCTCTAACAGAGTAGACCATCCACTACAGAGATAAAGGAGAGAGAGAGACTGATCCTCTGGCAGAGTAGACCATCCACTACAGAGATAAAGGAGAGAGAGAGACTGATCCTCTAACAGAGTAGACCATCCACTACAGAGATAAAGGAGAGAGAGAGATATTGATCATCTAACAGAGTAGACCATCCACTACAGAGATAAAGGAGAGAGAGAGATACTGATCCTCTAACAGAGTAGACCATCCACTACAGAGATAAAGGAGAGAGAGAGATAATGATCCTCTAACAGAGTAGACCATCCACTACAGAGATAAAGGAGAGAGAGAGATACTGATCCTCTAACAGAGTAGACCATCCACTACAGAGATAAAGGAGAGAGAGAGATACTGATCCTCTAACAGAGTAGACCATCCACTACAGAGATAAAGGAGAGAGAGATACTGATCCTCTAACAGAGTAGACCATCCACTACAGAGATAAAGGAGAGAGATACTGATCCTCTAACAGAGTAGACCATCCACTACAGAGATAAAGGAGAGAGAGAGATACTGATCCTCTAACAGAGTAGAACATCCACTACAGAGATAAAGGAGAGAGAGAGATACTGATCCTCTAACAGAGTAGAACATCCACCACAGAGATAAAGGAGAGAGATACTGATCCTCTAACAGAGTAGACCATCCACTAAAGAGATAAAGTAGAGAGAGAGATACTGATCCTCTAACAGAGTAGACCATCCACTACAGAGATAAAGGAGAGAGATACTGATCCTCTAACAGAGTAGACCATCCACTACAGAGATAAAGGAGAGAGAGATACTGATCCTCTAACAGAGTAGACCATCCACTACAGAGATAAAGGAGAGAGATTCTGATCCTCTAACAGAGTAGACCATCCACTACAGAGATAAAGGAGAGAGAGAGACTGATCCTCTAAAATAGTAGACCATCCACTACAGAGATAAAGGAGAGACATATACAGATCCTCTAACAGAGTAGACCATCCACTACAGAGATAAAGGAGAGAGAGAGATAATGATCCTCTAACAGAGTAGACCATCCACTACAGAGATAAAGGAGAGAGAGAGACTGATCTTCTGGCAGAGTAGACCATCCACTACAGAGATAAAGGAGAGAGAGACTGATCCTCTAACAGAGTAGACCATCCACTACAGAGATAAAGGAGAGAGAGAGAGATATTGATCCTCTAACAGAGTAGACCATCCACTACAGAGATAAAGGAGAGAGAGAGATACTGATCCTCTAACAGAGTAGACCATCCACTACAGAGATAAAGGAGAGAGAGAGACTGATCCTCTAACAGAGTAGACCATCCACTACAGAGATAAAGGAGAGAGAGAGATTCTGATCCTCTAACAGAGTAGAAAATCCACTACAGATATAAAGGAGAGAGAGAGATACTGATCCTCTAACAGAGTAGACCATCCACCACAGAGATAAAGGAGAGAGATACTGATCCTCTAACAGAGTAGACCATCCACTACAGAGATAAAGGAGAGAGAGAGAGATACTGATCCTCTAACAGAGTAGACCATCCACTACAGAGATAAAGGAGAGAGATACTGATCCTCTAACAGAGTAGACCATCCACTACAGAGATAAAGGAGAGAGAGATACTGATCCTCTAACAGAGTAGACCATCCACTACAGAGATAAAGGAGAGAGATACTGATCCTCTAACAGAGTAGACCATCCACTACAGAGATAAAGGAGAGAGAGAGATACTGATCCTCTAAAAGAGTAGACCATCCACTACAGAGATAAAGGAGAGAGATATACTGATCCTCTAACAGAGTAGACCATCCACTACAGAGATAAAGGAGAGAGAGAGATACTGATCCTCTAACAGAGTAGACCATCCACTACAGAGATAAAGGAGAGAGAGAGACTGATCCTCTGGCAGAGTAGACCATCCACTACAGAGATAAAGGAGAGAGAGAGACTGATCCTCTAACAGAGTAGACCATCCACTACAGAGATAAAGGAGAGAGAGATATTGATCCTCTAACAGAGTAGACCATCCACTACAGAGATAAAGGAGAGAGAGAGATACTGATCCTCTAACAGAGTAGACCATCCACTACAGAGATAAAGGAGAGAGAGAGAGAGACTGATCCTCTAACAGAGTAGACCATCCACTACAGAGATAAAGGAGAGAGAGAGATACTGATCCTCTAACAGAGTAGACCATCCACTACAGAGATAAAGGAGAGAGAGATATTGATCCTCTAACAGAGTAGACCATCCACTACAGAGATAAAGGAGAGAGATACTGATCCTCTAACAGAGTAGACCATCCACTACAGAGATAAAGGAGAGAGAGATACTGATCCTCTAACAGAGTAGACCATCCACTAAAGAGAAAAAGGAGAGAGAGATACTGATCCTCTAACAGAGTAGACCATCCACTACAGAGATAAAGGAGAGATACTGATCCTCTAACAGAGTAGACCATCCACTACAGAGATAGAGGAGAGAGAGATACTGATCCTCTAACAGAGTAGACCATCCACTACAGAGATAAAGGAGAGAGATGCTGATCCTCTAACAGAGTAGACCATCCACTACAGAGAAAAAGGAGATAGAGAGATACTGATCCTCTAACAGAGTAGACCATCCACTACAGAGATAAAGGAGAGATACTGATCCTCTAACAGAGTAGACCATCCACTACAGAGATAAAGGAGAGAGATACTGATCCTCTAACAGAGTAGACCATCCACTACAGAGGTAAAGGAGAGAGAGATACTGATCCTCTAACAGAGTAGACTATCCACTACAGAGATAAAGGAGAGAGAGAGATACTGATCCTCTAACAGAGTAGATCATCCACTACAGAGATAAAGGAGAGAGATACTGATCCTCTAACAGAGTAGACCATCCACTACAGAGATAAAGGAGAGAGAGATACTGATCCTCTAACAGAGTAGACCATCCACTACAGAGATAAAGGAGAGAGAGAGATGCTGATCCTCTAACAGAGTAGACCATCCACTACAGAGATAAAGGAGAGAGAGATGCTGATCCTCTAACAGAGTAGATCATCCACTACAGAGATAAAGGAGAGAGAGATACTGATCCTTTAACAGAGTAGACCATCCACTACAGAGATAAAGGAGAGAGATACTGATCCTCTAACAGAGTAGACCATCCACTACAGAGATAAAGGAGAGAGATACTGATCCTCTAACAGAGTAGACCATCCACTACAGAGATAAAGGAGAGAGAGAGAGATACTGATCCTCTAACAGGGTAGACCATCCACAACAGAGATAAAGGAGAGAGAGAGATACTGATCCTCTAACAGAGTAGACCATCCACTACAGAGATAAAGGAGAGAGAGATACTGATCCTCTAACAGAGTAGACAATCCACTACAGAGATAAAGGAGAGAGAGAGATACTGATCCTCTAACAGAGTAGATCATCCACTACAGAGATAAAGGAGAGATATACTGATCCTCTAACAGAGTAGACCATCCACTACAGAGATAAAGGAGAGAGAGAGATACTGATCCTCTAACAGAGTAGACCATCCACCACAGAGATAAAGGAGAGAGATACTGATCCTCTAACAGAGTAGACCATCCACTACAGAGATAAAGGAGAGAGAGAGATACTGATCCTTTAACAGAGTAGACCATCCACTACAGAGATAAAGGAGAGAGAGATACTGATCCTCTAACAGAGTAGACCATCCACTACAGAGATAAAGGAGAGAGAGATACTGATCCTCTAACAGAGTAGACCATCCACTACAG
Organism: Brachymystax lenok tsinlingensis; assembly: GCA_030435695.1. Taxonomy (NCBI): domain Eukaryota; kingdom Metazoa; phylum Chordata; class Actinopteri; order Salmoniformes; family Salmonidae; genus Brachymystax; species Brachymystax lenok. The sequence continues at coordinate 59,141,950 of CM059791.1, forward strand.
AGATAAAGGAGAGAGAGATTCTGATCCTCTAACAGAGTAGATCATCCACTACAGAGATAAAGGAGAGAGAGAGATACTGATCCTCTAACAGAGTAGACCATCCACTACAGAGATAAAGGAGAGAGATACTGATCCTCTAACAGAGTAGACCATCCACTACAGAGATAAAGGAGAGAGATACTGATCCTCTAACAGAGTAGACCATCCACTACAGAGATAAAGGAGAGAGAGATACTGATCCTCTAACAGAGTAGACCATCCACTACAGAGATAAAGGAGAGAGAGATACTGGTCCTCTAACAGAGTAGACCATCCACTAGAGAGATGAAGGAGAGAGAGAGACTGATCCTCTAACAGAGTAGACCATCCACTACAGAGATAAAGGAGAGAGAGAAATACTGATCCTCTAACAGAGTAGACCATCCACTACAGAGATAAAGGAGAGAGATACTGATCCTCTAACAGAGTAGACCATCCACTACAGAGATAAAGGAGAGAGAGGGCTGATCCTCTAAAAAGAGTAGACCATCCACTACAGAGATAAAGGAGAGAGATATACTGATCCTCTAACAGAGTAGACCATCCACTACAGAGATAAAGAGAGAGAGAGATACTGATCCTCTAACAGAGTAGACCATCCACTACAGAGATAAAGGAGAGAGAGAGACTGATCCTCTGGCAGAGTAGACCATCCACTACAGAGATAAAGGAGAGAGAGAGACTGATCCTCTAACAGAGTAGACCATCCACTACAGAGATAAAGGAGAGAGAGAGATATTGATCCTCTAACAGAGTAGACCATCCACTACAGAGATAAAGGAGAGAGAGAGATACTGATCCTCTAACAGAGTAGACCATCCACTACAGAGATAAAGGAGAGAGAGAGAGACTGATCCTCTAAAGAGTAGACCATCCACTACAGAGATAAAGGAGAGAGAGATATGACCCAGTCCTCTAACAGAGTAGACCATCCACTACAGAGATAAAGGAGAGAGAGAGATACTGCTGATCCTCTAACAGAGTAGACCATCCACTACAGAGATAAAGGAGAGAGAGATACTGATCCTCTAACAGAGTAGACCATCCACTACAGAGATAAAGGAGAGAGATACTGATCCTCTAACAGAGTAGACCATCCACTACAGAGATAAAGGAGAGAGAGAGATAGATGCTGATCCTCTAACAGAGTAGAACATCCACTACAGAGATAAAGGAGAGAGAGAGATACTGATCCTCTAACAGAGTAGACCATCCACCACAGAGATAAAGGAGAGAGATACTGATCCTCTAACAGAGTAGACCATCCACTAAAGAGATAAAGGAGAGAGAGAGATACTGATCCTCTAACAGAGTAGACCATCCACTACAGAGATAAAGGAGAGAGATACTGATCCTCTAACAGAGTAGACCATCCACTACAGAGATAAAGGAGAGAGAGAGATACTGATCCTCTACAAGAGTAGACCATCCACTACAGAGATAAAGGAGAGAGATTCTGATCCTCTAACAGAGTAGACCATCCACTCCAGAGATAAAGGAGAGAGAGAGACTGATCCTCTAAAATAGTAGACCATCCACAACAGAGATAAAGGAGAGAGATATACAGATCCTCTAACAGAGTAGACCATCCACTACAGAGATAAAGGAGAGAGAGAGATAATGATCCTCTAACAGAGTAGACCATCCACTACAGAGATAAAGGAGAGAGAGAGACTGATCCTCTGGCAGAGTAGACCATCCACTACAGAGATAAAGGAGAGAGAGAGACTGATCCTCTAACAGAGTAGACCATCCACTACAGAGATAAAGGAGAGAGAGAGATATTGATCCTCTAACAGAGTAGACCATCCACTACAGAGATAAAGGAGAGAGAGAGATACTGATCCTCTAACAGAGTAGACCATCCACTACAGAGATAAAGGAGAGAGAGAGAGAGACTGATCCTCTAACAGAGTAGACCATCCACTACAGAGATAAAGGAGAGAGAGAGATTCTGATCCTCTAACAGAGTAGAAAATCCACTACAGAGATAAAGGAGAGAGAGAGATACTGATCCTCTAACAGAGTAGACCATCCACCACAGAGATAAAGGAGAGAGATACTGATCCTCTAACAGAGTAGACCATCCACTACAGAGATAAAGGAGAGAGAGAGATACTGATCCTCTAACAGAGTAGACCATCCACTACAGAGATAAAGGAGAGAGATACTGATCCTCTAACAGAGTAGACCATCCACTACAGAGATAAAGGAGAGAGAGATACTGATCCTCTAACAGAGTAGACCATCCACTACAGAGATAAAAGAGAGAGATACTGATCCTCTAACAGAGTAGACCATCCACTACAGAGATAAAGGAGAGAGAGAGATACTGATCTTCTAAAAGAGTAGACCATCCACTACAGAGATAAAGGAGAGAGATATACTGATCCTCTAACAGAGTAGACCATCCACTACAGAGATAAAGGAGAGAGAGAGATACTGATCCTCTAACAGAGTAGACCATCCACTGCAGAGATAAAGGAGAGAGAGAGACTGATCCTCTGGCAGAGTAGACCATCCACTACAGAGATAAAGGAGAGAGAGAGACTGATCCTCTAACAGAGTAGACCATCCACTACAGAGATAAAGGAGAGAGAGAGATATTGATCCTCTAACAGAGTAGACCATCCACTACAGAGATAAAGGAGAGAGAGATACTGATCCTCTAACAGAGTAGACCATCCACTACAGAGATAAAGGAGAGAGAGATACTGATCCTCTAACAGAGTAGACCATCCACTACAGAGAAAAAGGAGAGAGATACTGATCCTCTAACAGAGTAGACCATCCACTACAGAGATAAAGGAGAGATACTGATCCTCTAACAGAGTAGACCATCCACTACAGAGATAAAGGAGAGAGATACTGATCCTCTAACAGAGTAGACCATCCACTACAGAGGTAAAGGAGAGAGATACTGATCCTCTAACAGAGTAGACCATCCACTACAGAGATAAAGGAGAGAGAGAGAGATACTGATCCTCTAACAGAGTAGATCATCCACTACAGAGATAAAGGAGAGAGATACTGATCCTCTAACAGAGTAGACCATCCACTACAGAGATAAAGGAGAGAGAGATACTGATCCTCTAACAGAGTAGACCATCCACTACAGAGATAAAGGAGAGAGAGATACTGATCCTCTAACAGAGTAGACCATCCACTACAGAGATAAAGAGAGAGAGAGATACTGATCCTCTAACAGAGTAGACCATCCACTACAGAGATAAAGGAGAGAGAGAGATACTGATCCTCTAACAGAGTAGACCATCCACTACAGAGATAAAGGAGAGAGAGATACTGATCCTCTAACAGAGTAGACCATCCACTACAGAGATAAAGGAGAGAGATACTGATCCTCTAACAGAGTAGACCATCCACTACAGAGATAAAGGAGAGAGAGAGATACTGATCCTCTAACAGAGTAGACCATCCACTACAGAGATAAAGAGAGAGATACTGATCCTCTAACAGAGTAGACCATCCACTACAGAGATAAAGGAGAGAGAGAGAGAGATACTGATCCTCTAACAGAGTAGACCATCCACTACAGAGATAAAGGAGAGAGAGAGATACTGATCCTCTAACAGAGTAGACCATCCACTACAGAGATAAAGGAGAGAGAGATACTGATCCTCTAACAGAGTAGACCATCCACTACAGAGATAAAGAGAGAGAGAGATACTGATCCTCTAACAGAGTAGACCATCCACTACAGAGATAAAGGAGAGAGAGAGATACTGATCCTCTAACAGAGTAGACCATCCACTACAGAGATAAAGGAGAGAGATACTGATCCTCTAACAGAGTAGACCATCCACTACAGAGATAAAGGAGAGAGATCTGATCCTCTAACAGAGTAGACCATCCACTACAGAGATAAAGGAGAGAGAGAGAGATACTGATCCTCTAACAGAGTAGACCATCCACTACAGAGATAAAGGAGAGAGAGATACTGATCCTCTAACAGAGTAGACCATCCACTACAGAGATAAAGGAGAGAGAGAGAGATACTGATCCTCTAACAGGGTAGATCATCCACTACAGAGATAAAGGAGAGAGATACTGATCCTCTAACAGAGTAGACCATCCACTACAGAGATAAAGGAGAGAGAGATACTGATCCTCTAACAGAGTAGACCATCCACTACAGAGATAAAGGAGAGAGAGAGAGATACTGATCCTCTAACAGAGTAGACCATCCACTACAGAGATAAAGGAGAGAGAGAGATACTGATCCTCTAACAGAGTAGACCATCCACTACAGAGATAAAGGAGAGAGATACTGATCCTCTAACAGAGTAGACCATCCACTACAGAGATAAAGGAGAGAGAGAATACTGATCCTCTAACAGAGTAGACCATCCACTACAGAGATAAAGGAGAGAGAGAGATACTGATCCTCTAACAGAGTAGACCATCCACTACAGAGATAAAGGAGAGAGAGAGATGCTGATCCTCTAACAGAGTAGACCATCCACTACAGAGATAAAGGAGAGAGAGATACTGATCCTCTAACAGAGTAGACCATCCACTACAGAGATAAAGGAGAGAGATACTGATCCTCTAACAGAGTAGACCATCCACTACAGAGATAAAAGGAGAGAGAGATACTGATCCTCTAACAGAGTAGACCATCCACTACAGAGATAAAGGAGAGAGAGATACTGATCCTCTAACAGAGTAGACCATCCACTACAGAGATAAAGGAGAGAGAGAGATACTGATCCTCTAACAGAGTAGACCATCCACTACAGAGATAAAGGAGAGAGAGAGATACTGATCCTCTAACAGAGTAGACCATCCACTACAGAGATAAAGGAGAGAGAGATACTGATCCTCTAACAGAGTAGACCATCCACTACAGAGATAAAGGAGAGAGAGAGATACTGATCCTCTAACAGAGTAGACCATCCACTACAGAGATAAAGGAGAGAGAGATACTGATCCTCTAACAGAGTAGACCATCCACTACAGAGATAAAGGAGAGAGAGAGATACTGATCCTCTAACAGAGTAGACCATCCACTACAGAGATAAAGGAGAGAGAGAGATACTGATCCTCTAACAGAGTAGACCATCCACTACAGAGATAAAGGAGAGAGATACTGATCCTCTAACAGAGTAGACCATCCACTACAGAGATAAAGGAGAGAGAGAGATACTGATCCTCTAACAGAGTAGACCATCCACTACAGAGATAAAGGAGGAGAGAGAGATACTGATCCTCTAACAGAGTAGACCATCCACTACAGAGATAAAGGAGAGAGAGATACTGATCCTCTAACAGAGTAGACCATCCACTACAGAGATAAAGGAGAGAGAGATACTGATCCTCTAACAGAGTAGACCATCCACTACAGAGATAAAGGAGAGAGATACTGATCCTCTAACAGAGTAGACCATCCACTACAGAGATAAAGGAGAGAGAGATACTGATCCTCTAACAGAGTAGACCATCCACTACAGAGATAAAGGAGAGAGAGAGATACTGATCCTCTAACAGAGTAGACCATCCACTACAGAGATAAAGGAGTGAGAGAGAATACTGATCCTCTAACAGAGTAGACCATCCACTACAGAGATAAAGGAGAGAGAGATACTGATCCTCTAACAGAGTAGACCATCCACTACAGAGATAAAGGAGAGAGAGAGAGATACTGATCCTCTAACAGAGTAGACCATCCACTACAGAGATAAAGGAGAGAGATACTGATCCTCTAACAGAGTAGACCATCCACTACAGAGATAAAGGAGAGAGAGATACTGATCCTCTAACAGAGTAGACCATCCACTACAGAGATAAAGGAGAGAGATACTGATCCTCTAACAGAGTAGACCATCCACTACAGAGAGACAAAGGAGAGAGAGAGATACTGATCCTCTAACAGAGTAGACCATCCACTACAGAGATAAAGGAGAGAGAGATACTGATCCTCTAACAGAGTAGACCATCCACTACAGAGATAAAGGAGAGAGAGAGATACTGATCCTCTAACAGAGTAGACCATCCACTACAGAGATAAAGGAGAGAGAGATACTGATCCTCTAACAGAGTAGACCATCCACTACAGAGATAAAGGAGAGAGAGATACTGATCCTCTAACAGAGTAGACCATCCACTACAGAGATAAAGGAGAGAGATACTGATCCTCTAACAGAGTAGACCATCCACTACAGAGATAAAGGAGAGAGAGAGATACTGATCCTCTAACAGAGTAGACCATCCACTACAGAGATAAAGGAGAGAGAGAGAGATACTGATCCTCCTAACAGAGTAGACCATCCACTACAGAGATAAAGGAGAGAGAGAGATACTGATCCTCTAACAGAGTAGACCATCCACTACAGAGATAAAGGAGAGAGAGATACTGATCCTCTAACAGAGTAGACCATCCACTACAGAGATAAAGGAGAGAGAGATACTGATCCTCTAACAGAGTAGACCATCCACTACAGAGATAAAGGAGAGAGAGAGACTGATCCTCTAACAGAGTAGACCATCCACTACAGAGATAAAGGAGAGAGAGATACTGATCCTCTAACAGAGTAGACCATCCACTACAGAGATAAAGGAGAGAGAGAGATACTGATCCTCTAACAGAGTAGATGAGGCTATAAGGAGTACCAGTACTGAGTCAATGTGCAGGGGTACCAGGTAGTTGAGGTAATAATGAGACTATAAGGAGTACCAGTACTGAGTCAATGTGCAGGGTACCAGGTAGTTGAGGCAATAATGAGGCTATAAGGAGTACCAGTACTGAGTCAATGTGCAGGGGTACCAGGTAGTTGAGGTAATAATGAGACTATAAGGAGTACCAGTACTGAGTCAATGTGCAGGGGTACCAGGTAGTTGAGGTAATAATGAGACTATAAGGAGTACCAGTACTGAGTCAATGTGCAGGTGTACCAGGTAGTTGAGGTAATTGAGGTAATATGTACATGTATGTAGGGTAAAAGTGACTAGACAATCAGGACAGAGATTACATCTCCTCATCCAGGGAGTGCACACACACTCACTCACAGACACACACACACACACACACACACACACACACACACACACACACACACACACACACACACGGAGGGAATGTTGTGTTTGTTTAATATTGTTTTAGGACTATGAAAATGGACAAAAGGATTAGCCTATGGATTATGAAAACAACAAAAAGAAATGGGAAAATGGGAGAGGAGAAATGACTAGAGACAGTGTTGTTTAACTCACTGACCATGACCCATGAGTTCTTCTTACCTTTGTTCAGTAGAAAAGTCTCCCTCTCTAAAGAATATAGGACGATCCATAGACCAGTCACTCTTCATGGACACACAGCTGGGTACAGGGGAGGCTGGTCTCTCCTGCTTGATTGGACTTCAACACAACAGAGACAAACATTACATCTCTCATCTACTCTGAGCTCAGATGGGAAACATAAGAAGCCTGAACATTAATTTAGTCACCTCTGGTCGGGAAAAACTTATTTTCCTGGTACATTCATTGTCAAATTCATCAACAAGCATCTCTCTAGTAGTAAACTCAGCCCCGTTAAAAAGCTGGTGTCATCACTCTGCCTTCTCTCTCTAGTAGTCAACTCAGCCCTGTTAAAAAGCTGGTGTCATCACTCTGCCTTCTCTCTCTAGTAGTCAACTCCAGCCCTGTTAAAAAGCTGGTGTCGTACTCTGCCTTCTCTCTCTAGTAGTCAACTCAGCCCCGTTAAAAAGCTGGTGTCATCACTCTGTCTTCTCTCTCTAGTAGTCAACTCAGCCCTGTTAAAAAGCTGGTGTCGTCACTCTGCCTTCTCTCTCTAGTGGTCAACTCAGCCCTGTTAAAAAGCTGGTGTCATCACTCTGCCTTCTCTCTCTAGTAGTCAACTCAGCCCTGTTAAAAAGCTGGTGTCGTCACTCTGCCTTCTCTCTCTAGTAGTCAACTCAGCCCCGTTAAAAAGCTGGTGTCGTCACTCTGCCTTCTCTCTCTAGTAGTCAACTCAGCCCTGTTAAAAAGCTGGTGTCATCACTCTGCCTTCTCTCTCTAGTAGTCAACTCAGCCCCGTTAAAAAGCTGGTGTCATCACTCTGCCTTCTCTCTCTAGTAGTCATCTCAGCCCCGTTAAAAAGCTGGTGTCATCACTCTGCCTTCTCTCTCTAGTAGTCAACTCAGCCCCGTTAAAAAGCTGGTGTCATCACTCTGCCTTCTCTCTCTAGTAGTCAACTCAGCCCCACTAAACAGCTGGTGTCATCACTCTGCCTTCTCTCTCTAGTAGTCAACTCAGCCCCGTTAAAAAACTGGTGTCATCACTCTGCCTTCTCTCTCTAGTAGTCAACTCCAGCCCTGTTAAACAGCTGGTGTCATCACTCTGCCTTCTCTCGCTAGTAGTTAACTCAGCCCTGTTAAAAAGCTGGTGTCGTCACTCTGCCTTCTCTCTCTAGTAGTCAACTCAGCCCTGTTAAAAAGCTGGTGTCATCACTCTGCCTTCTCTCTCTAGTAGTCAACTCAGCCCTGTTAAAAGCTGGTGTCGTCACTCTGCCTTCTCTCTCTAGTAGTTAACTCAGCCCTGTTAAAAAGCTGGTGTCGTCACTCTGCCTTCTCTCTCTAGTAGTCAACTCAGCCCTGTTAAAAAGCTGGTGTCATCACTCTGCCTTCTCTCTCTAGTAGTCAACTCAGCCCCGTTAAAAAACTGGTGTCATCACTCTGCCTTCTCTCTCTAGTAGTCAACTCAGCCCTGTTAAAAAGCTGGTGTCATCACTCTGCCTTCTCTCTCTAGTAGTCAACTCCAGCCCCAAGTTAAAAAGCTGGTGTCATCACTCTGCCTTCTCTCTCTAGTAGTCAACTCAGCCCTGTTAAAAAGCTGGTGTCGTCACTCTGCCTTCTCTCGCTAGTAGTCAACTCAGCCCCGTTAAAAAGCTGGTGTCATCCTCTGCCTTCTCTCTAGTAGTCAACTCAGCCCTGTTAAAAAGCTGGTGTCGTCACTCTGCCTTCTCTCTCTAGTAGTCAACTCAGCCCTGTTAAAAAGCTTGTGTCATCACTCTGCCTTCTCGAGGGGCATGTTGAGGTAAATTTACTAACCTGGAGGGTTGGATTATGTAATTTATTGGTGGGATGGAAGACGCACTCTTGTCTTTTCTATTCCGAGGTTGTTTAGTCGCAATATGAGATATTAAGATGATGTTTTATAATGCATGTATACTAAGGTTGAGGTTCTGACTAGTGATTATTTACCCAGGGTTCAATACCTGCTATAGTCACTATTTCTGTTGCTCTCCCTAAAGCCACACAGCCCTAATAGGAGATATATAGCTAACTAAAGTAATGAGTGACCATTTTAGAACATCATGGGACATATAGTCTGTGGTTGCATGATATTTTATGTCCATCATATTGTTGCTTGTAGCCTATAACTGATGCTTCGTGGTGTTATGCTGCTATTTTATGTCAATCATATTGCTGCTTGTATGCTGCCATCTATTGGAAATATTTAGCAAATAAAAGTTATTAATTCACTTACAGACATTGGTAGAGGCAGCTGAGAAATAAAGTGTATTTCTATTGTTAATTCCTTAGATCAGTATCAAACCTGCCCCATCTATCCCACACCAATTGCTGGACTTTCACATAGAGGTTACCAGGTCACCCAGTTCAAACCACATGTGAAAAATATAACTAATGTGTCTTGTTGATCAAGTGTTCTGCCTTGCAATAACAAACGGTTTAGGGCCCAAGAATTAGGGTTAGGGGTTAAGGATAAAATAGGTTATATGTAGGGTTAGGTGTTAAGGATATAATAGGTTATATGTAGGGTTAGGTGTTAGGGATAATATAGTTAATAAAACATGCGATTTCATCTTCTCATCCAGGGACTGCACACACACAAACACACACACAAGGTGGGAATGTTGTTTTAGGACTATGAAAATTGACAAAAAGAGGTTATAGTGAAAAGGATCTGGCTACACTCATACTGTCCCTGACTATTAAGCAAAGAAAACTGAACAAGAAACAATCAACTTCTGCGTCTCAACACTTTAACAAACTCCTTAGTTATTCCCCAAGATCACCTCAGCCCGCTCTGCGCCAGAACCGGACAATATCCACACCGTACGGGGACGCGGACAGTTCTGTACGGGGACGCGGACAGTTCTGTACGGGGACGCGGACAGTTCTCTACGAGGGACGCGGACAGTTCTGTACGGGGACGCGGACAGTTCTGTACGGGGGCGCGGACAGTTCTGTACGGGGACGCGGACAGTTCTGTACGGGGATGCGGACAGTACCAGACGCAACACAATCAACTAAACCCAGTCTTTACAGTGGGTTACATTAGTAATATTAATGTATTATTATTATGTTAAACAAACATTCTACGTTTTTTATAACAATATGTTGAGATCTGGGCCCATATCCACAAAGCGTCTCAGAGTAGAGAATTGGTCGTATAAGTGCTGAGAATAAAGACATTTTACACTTATGGGTATAAAGGAAAGCTATGCATGAAGTCTCTAGTCCCACCTAGTCGGCAGATATTTAGGACACCTTGTGAGCTGTCCTAAATAGTTAAGAGTTAATAGCAGGTGTCTTGATAATACTATAGAATAATGCAGTGAGTCAGTGGTTCCTGAGCCACATGTAAATGCTTTGCAGTAGTTAAGAATAATGTTTTTTGTATATTTCTATATGATCAATCCATAAATAATATAGACCTACATGCAACAGTATGTCTTGTGCTTTTTGGCAATGATTTATGTATAAGAATTATGTATAACAAGTGATACCATGTATGTCTGCATAGCATTTTGTCTTCATTTTGGCAGATTAACTCATGCTTATTTCTGAAGAGAAACTCAGGTTTTCGCCCAGCTGCTAAGGAGTTGGAGCTGTGGCTGGTTTGAATCCCGGGCCGGGCGCTGGAAAATACAGGCGCACTTGATCTGACCACTGGAGGGCTGCTGGGTTCACATCCTCAAAACATTCACCTTTCGTTGATCAGAACTCTAGAGGTTCTTCTTCACTGAACCCAAATATATATATAACTTTTAATGGTTCCATATATTAAGGAAGTGATAGAAGCCTTTTTGGTTCTATAAGGAACCTTCTTTTCTAAGAGTGTATAATAAACATGTTTTTCTTTTGATTATTTAATTATCTACATCATGTTATTTCAAGTTCTCCTTTGGAGCGCAACATCACGTTGTTAATAAATAATCCTAAATTGGGCGTGGCTATAAACTGGCCAATTGAAGGCATCTAGGTGTAATATGTGTTCCATGAAATGAACATTGTATGCAGCGTTGTAGACAACATTATTGGCAAGGGACTTGATGCCTACTATGCCAAAGCTATTTAGAGTTGTTAAACGGGTGTGAAGAGTGTGTTGATTTAACAGGAATATTGTCAAAAGCTTGTAACAACGATCAGAATTGGTAAAGAAAATATGCATTCCATTATATTAGAATAATGCAGTGAGTCAATGCAGGCAATAATTAAGAGAAGGCAAAGTGGTCGTGTTGTGAAAATTCAATCAAATGTCTTAAATTGCAACGAGTACAGCAAGGGTGCCGTGGAACCCCTGCAGTACCTCCACAGACCCCGGATTGAGAACCCCAGCAGTACCTCCACAGACCCCGGATTGAGAACCCCTGCAGTACCTCCACAGACCCCGGATTGAGAACCCCTGCAGTACCTCCACAGACCCCGGATTGAGAACCCCTGCAGTACCTCCACAGACCCCGGATTGAGAACCCTGCAGTACCTCCACAGACCCCGGATTGAGAACCCCTGCAGTACCTCCACAGACCCGGATTGAGAACCCCAGCAGTACCTCCACAGACCCCGGATTGAGAACCCCTGCAGTACCTCCACAGACCCCGGATTGAGAACCCCTGCAGTACCTCCACAGACCCCGGATTGAGAACCCTGCAGTACCTCCACAGACCCGGATTGAGAACCCTGCAGTACCTCCACAGACCCCGGATTGAGAACCCCTGCAGTACCTCCACAGACCCCGGATTGAGAACCCCTGCAGTACCTCCACAGACCCGGATTGAGAACCCCTGATTTAGCAGATGCTCTTATCCAGAGTGATTTACAGTAAGTGCATTCATCTTAAGATAGCTATTTGACATTTAATCTCCATAGTAACTGTCAATAATACTAATAATAAGTCACTGTTTGTTAAGGTAGTTCTAGACAGTACAGCAACAATAATAATAATAACAATAATAATAATAATAATAATAATAATAATAAGTCACTGTTTGTTAAGGTAGTTATAGACAGTACAGCAACAATAATAATAATAATAATAATAATAATAATAATAAGTCACTGTTTGTTAAGGTAGTTATAGACAGTACAGCAACAATAATAATAATAATAATAATAATAATAAGTCACTGTTTGTTAAGGTGGTCCTAGAAAGTACAGCACTCACTACAGAGTTCCAAACTGCAACGTCAGCAAAAATAACTGTTAGTCAGGAGCTTCATGAAATGAGTTTCTATGGCCGAGCAGCCGCACACAAGATCACCAATGCGCAATGCCAAGCATCGGCTTGAGCGGCTTAAAGCTCGCCACCGTTGGACTCTGGAGCAGTGGAAACGTGTTCTTTGGAGTTATGAATCACGCTTCAACATCTGGCAGTCCGACCGGACAAATCTGGGTTTGGCGGATCCTAGGAAAACGCTACCTGCTGGAATGCATAGTGCCAACTGTAAAGTTTGGTGGAGGAGGAATAATGGTCTGGGGCTGTTTTTCATGGTTCGGGCTAGGCCCCCTAGTTCTGGTGAAGAGAAATCTTAACGCTACATCATAAAATGACATTCTAGACAATTCTGTGCTTTCAACTTTGTGGAAGCAAGTCTTTGTGGAAGCAAATCTGCCCATCTTTCTTTCAAATCAACACATTTATCTGTCTTCTAATGCAGTGGTGTAAAGTACTTCAGTAAAAATACTTTAAAGTACTACCTAAGTAGTTTTTGGGGGAATCTGTTCTTTACTTTACTGTTTACATTTTAAGAACTTTTACTTCACTACATTCATGAAAAAAATGATGTACTTTCTACTCCATCCATTGTCCCTGACACCCAAAAGTACTGGTTACATTTTGAATGTTTAGCAGGACAGGAAAATGGTCTAATTCACACACTTATCAAGAGAACATCAACTGCCTCTGATCTGGCAGACTCACTAAACACAAATGCTTAGTTTTTAAATGATGTCTCAGTGCTGGAGTGTGACCCTGGATATCAATAAATTAAAAGAACAAGAAAATTGTGCCGTCTAGTTTGCTTAATATAAGGAATTTTTAATTATTACAACTTTACATAAACTTTTGATACTCAATTATACTTTAGACTTTTACTTAAGTAGTATTTTACTGGGTGACATTCACTTTTACTTTTGTCATTTTCTATTTAATTTAATTTTACTCCAGTATGACAATTCAATACTTTTTCCACCACTGATCAAATCTTCCATATGAGCCACAGTTTCAACAGACATTTTGTAACTGCGTCGGCTGCAACGTTACTTTCCATTTCATATTTCTGTGGACAAAACAGGAGATTTACATCTCCTCATCCAGGGATTGTGCATGCACACACACAAACACACACACACACAATGTTCCCTCCTTTGTGTGTTTAATATTGTTTTTAGGACTATGAACATGGAAAAAGGATTAGCCTATGGATTATGAAAACAACAAAAATAAATGAGAAATTTGGAGTGGAGAAATGACTAGACACACTGTTGTTTAACTCACTGACCCATGAGTTCTTCTTACCTTTGTTTAGTAGAAAACTCTCTAAACTGTATAGGTTGATTCATAGACTTGTCACTCTTCATGGACACACAGCTGGGAACAGGGGAGGCTGGTCTCTCCTGCTTGATTGGGCTTCAACACAACAGAGACAAACATTACATCTCTCATCTACTCTGAGCTCAGATGGGGAAACATAAGAAGCGTTTCATTCCAAAACTCTTTATATCCATTTTCAGGAATGTAAATTAGCTGTTATTGTTCTTCGGGATTGGTGTCCCTTCCACGGGACGGTTGAGCTAACGTAGGCTAATGCGATTAGCATGAGGTTGTAAGTAACAAGAACATTTCCCAGGACATAGACATATCTGGTATTGGCAGAAAGCTTAAATTTGTGTTAATCTAACTGCACTGTCCAAATTACAGTAGCTATTACAGTGAAATAATACCATGCTATTGTCTGAGGAGAGTGCACAATTTTAAACTTGAAAAGTTATTAATAAACACATTAGGCACATTTGGCAGTCTTCATACAAAACTTTTAACATAAATGCAATGGTTCATTGGATCAGTCTAAAACTTTGCACATACGCTGCTGCCATCTAGTGGCCAAAACCGAAATTACACCTGGGCTGGAATAATACATTATTGCCATTCTCTTGCATTTCAAAGTTGATGGTACCAAAACAATACAAAAGAACGGTTGTTTTTTCTTTGTATTATATTTTGCCAGATCTATTGTGTTATATTCTACTACATTCCTTTCATATTTCCTGTTGCTGAAGGATTATTTTACTGCTGTGAGAAACTGTCAAATTAAGACATGGCATCTGTAAGTGCATTTATCTTAATATATCTAGATGAGACAACTGCATATCACAATCAATTATACAGGATACGAATATTCCACTCCAGCTCAACAATGGATATATAGTGTTTTGCAAAAGAAATAACAGTTTTATACACATCTCAAATCTATTAATAAAATCTGAGAAACGTTAATATTGAAGGTGCACACCCACAAGCTAAATCTGACGAAAAACAAATGAGATTTTTTGGGGAAGATATAAGCGTTTTGGAATTAAACATAATAATTGTTCATCAAAATTGTAATCTCACCTCTTAGCTTTGGTGTCATGTTCCCCAGAGAGTCTCATTTTTGAGACAGGGCCCCGCTCCTCTCTCTCCCCAGAGAGACTCATTTTAGAGGCAGGGCCCCCCTCCTCTCTCTCCCCAGAGAGTCTCATTTTAGAGGCAGGGCCCCCTCCTCTCTCTCCCCAGAGAGACTCATTTTAGAGCACTGACCCTAAACAGAGATCCAGCATGTTGGTTGTAGTTAACACAGTGACACGTAATTATTGAATGTCAATTGTTCTCATTTATTCGTTATCTCTTAGAAATAAAACATTTACTAACAGACACATCCAAACAGTTGGGTGATTTAATGAAATCACATGAACATGTAGTCGTGACTGACATTTGTCTCCTCTTCTCCATGTTTAGTGTCAACAATAATAATAATAATAATAATAATAACAATAATATAAAGTGTCACTGTTTGTTGAGGCAGGGGTTCCCAAACGTGCTACATGACCCACCAACTGAGGTGTTTTTTGAGTTGATCCTGTGTTCTCATGCTCAAACATTATAACAAAATCAGTGGGGTTTTAATCAGTGGTGGTCTAATCAGTGGGAGTCTAATCAGTGGGGTCTAACCAGTGGGGGTTTAATCAATGAGGGTCTAATCAGCGGGGGTTTAATCAGCGGGGTCTAATCAGCTGGGTCTAATCAGTGGGGTCTAATCAGCTGGGGTCTAATCAGTGGGGTCTAATCAGTGGGGGTCTAATCAGTGGGGGTTTAATCAGTGGGGGTCTAATCAGTGGGGGTCTAATCAGTGGGGTCCTAATCAGTGGGGGTTTAATCAATGAAGGTTTAATCAGCGGGTCTAATCAGCTGGGGTCTAATCAGTGGGGTCTAATCAGTGGGGTTTAATCAGTGGGGTCTAATCAGTGGGGTCTAATCAGTTGGGGCTCTAATCAGTGGGGTCTAATCAGCGGGGTTTAATCAGCGGGGTCTAATCAGTGGGGCTCTAATCAGTGGGGTTTAATCAGTGGGGAGTCTAATCAGTAGGGCTCTAATCAGTGGGGTCTAATCAGTGGGGGTTTAATCAGTGGGGGTTTAATCAGTGGGGGTCTAATTAGTGGGGGTTTAATCAGTGGTGGTCTAATCAGTGGGGTCTCATCTGTGGGAGGTTTAATCAGTGGGGGTCTAATCAGTGGTGGTCTATCAGTAGGGGTTTAATAAGTGGTGGTCTAATCAGTGGGGGTTTAATCAGTGGGGTCTAATCTGTGTTGTGGTCTAATCAGTGGGGTCTATTCAGTAGGGGCTTAATCAGTGGGGCTCTAATCAGTAGGGCTCTAATCAGTGGGGGTCTTTTCAGTAGGAGTCTAATCAGTAGGGCTCTAATCAGTGGTCTAGTCAGTAAGGGTTTAATCAGTGGGGTCTATTCAGTAGGGGCTTAATCAGTGGTGGTCGGATCAGTGGGGGTTTATTCAGTTGGGGTCTAATCAGTGGGGAGTTTAATCAGTGGGAGTCTAATCAGTGGGAGTCTAATCAGTGGGGGTTTAATCAGTGGGGGGAGTTTAATCTGTGGGAGTCGGATCAGTGGGGTCTCCTACAGAGATGTTCGGCATTGTCTCAGAGATCCTACAGAGACCATCCGGTTGTTTAGCAATATGAAGGATATTTAAAAACATTTCCTACAGAGACCATCAGGTCGTTCAGCAATATAAAGGATATTTAAAAACATTTCCTACAGAGACCATCAGGTCGATAAGGAATATAAAGAATATTTAAAAACATTTCCTACAGAGACCATCCGGTCGTTC
>CM059791.1:59158731-59435351 GCA_030435695.1 Brachymystax lenok tsinlingensis
GATACTGATCCTCTAACAGAGTAGACCATCCACTACAGTAGATAAAGAGAGAGAGATACTGGATCCTTTAACAGAAGTAGACTCATCCACTACAGAGAATACAAAGGTAGAGAGAATTCTGATCCTCTCAACAAGAGCAGACCATCCACTACACACAGGAGATAAAGAGAGATACTTAGGATCCTCTAACAGGAGAACATCCACTACAGATATAAGGAGAGAGATACCATCCTCTAACAGGTAGTGAGCTCATCCACCACAGAGAGATAAAAGGAGAGAAAATACTGATCCTCTAAGAGTATGAGACCAATCCACTACAGAGATGGGGAAGGAGAGAGATAGGGCAGACTGGATCCTCTAACAGAGTAGACCATCCACTACAGAGATAAAGTTGAGAGAGAGACACATCCTCTAACAGTAGACAGACTGATCCACTAGAGATAAAGAGAGAGAGAGAGATACTGATCCTCTAACAGAGTAGACCATCCACTACAGAGATAAAGAGAGAGAGAGATACTGATCCTCTAACAAGTAGAATTCATCACCAACTACAGAGATAAAGGAGAGTATACCATCCTCTAACAGAGTAGACCATCCACTACAGAGAGATAAAGGAGAGAGATGCTGATCCTCTGCACACAGAGTAGACCATCCACTACAGAGATAAAGGAGAGAGAGATACCCTGATCCTCTAACAGGTAGACCATCCACTAAGCAGAGATAAAGGAGAGAGATATTGATCCTCTACAGAGTAGACCATCCACTACAGAGATAAGAGAGAGAGATACTGATCCTCTAACAGAGTATGACCATCCACCACAGAGATAAAGGAGAGAGAATACTGATCCTCTAACAGAGTAGACCATCCACTACAGAGATAAAGGAGAGATAGAATACTGATCCTCTAACAGAGTAGATCATCCACTACAGAGATAAAAGGAGAGAGAGAGATACTGATCCTCTAACAGATCCAGTAGACCATCCACTACAGAGATATAAGGAGAGAGAGATATCTGATCCTCTAAACAGTAGAAAGACCATCCACTACAGAGATAAAGGAGAGAGACAATACTGATCCTCTAACAGAGTACAGACCATCCACTACAGAGATAAGAGAGAGAGATACTGATCCTCTAACAGAGTAGACCATCACTACAGAGATATAAGGAGAGAGAGCTGATGCTGATCCTCTAACAGGGACAACTAGACCATCCACTACAGAGATAAAAAGGAGAGAGAGAGATACTGATCCTCTAACAGAGTAGACCATCCTACACAGACAGAGATAAAGGAGAGAGAGATACATTGAGTCCTCTAATAGAGTAACAGAGAAGATCCACTACAGAGATAAATAAGGGAGAGAGATACTGATCCTCTCAAACAGAGCAGACCATCCACTACAGATAAAGGAGAGAGAGAGATACTGATCCTCTCTAACAGAGTAGACCATCCACCACAGAGATAAAGGAGAGAGATACTGATCACTCTAACAGAGTAGACCATCCACTACAGAGATAAAGGAGAGAGAGATTCTGATCTGATCCCTAACAGAGTAGACCATCCACTACAGAGATAAAGGAGAGAGATCTGATCCTCTAACAGAGTAGACCATCCACTACAGAGATAGGAGAGTGCTGAACATCATCTAACAGAGTAAGGTAGACCATCACTACAGAGAGCAAAGGAGAGAGAGACTGATCCTTCTAACATAGTAGACCATCCACTACAGAGATAAAAAGGAGAGAGATAGAAGTCCTCTAACAGGGTAGACCATCCACCAGAGATAAGGAGAGAGAGAGATACTGATCCTCTAGCAGAGTAGACCATCCACTAAGCAGAGATTAGCTGAGACACTGATCCTCCAACAGAGTAGACCATCCACTAGAGATAAAGAGAGAGATATTGATCCTCTAACAGAGAAGTAGACCATCCACAGAGATAAAGGAGAGAGAGATATACTGATCCTCTAACAGAGTAGATCATCCACTACAGAGATAGGTGAGAGAAGATTGATCCTCTATGCAAGATAGACCATCCACTCTGAGAGATAAAGGAGAAGATACTGATCCTCTAACAGAGTAGACCATCCACAGAGATAAAGGAGAGAGAGAGACTGATCCTCTAACAGAGTAGACCATCCACTACAGAGATAAAGGAGAGAATGATCCTCTAAATGGAAGTGAGACCACATCCACTGCAGAGATACAGCAGGCAGAGAGAACACTGATCCTCTAACAGAGACCATCCACTACAGAGATAAAGGAGAGAGAGAGATGCTGATCCTCTAACAGAGTAGACCATCCACTACAGAGATAAAGGAGAGAGATACTGATCCTCTAACAGAGTAGACCATCACTACAGAGATAAAGGAGAGAGAGAGACTGATCTCCGCAGAGTAGACCATCCACTGAGATAAAGGAGTGAGAGAGATACTGATCCTCTAACAGAGTAGACCATCCACTACAGAGATAAAGGGAGAGAGCAGATCCTCTAACAGAGTAGACCATCCACTACAGAGATAAAGGAGAGAGAGAGAGATACTGATCCTCTAACAGAGATGACCATCACCTACAGAGATAAGAGAGAGATGCTGATCCTCTAACAGAGGACTCATCCACTACAGAGATAAAGGAGAGAGAGAATGCTGATCCTCTAACAAGGTAGACCATCCACTACAGAGATAAAGGAGAGAGATGCAGATCCTCTAACAGAGTAGACCATCCACTACAGAGATAAAGAGAGAGAGAGATCCTGATCCTAACAGAGTAGACCATCCACTACAGAGATAAAGGAGAGAGATACTGATCCTCTCAACAGAGTAGACCATCCACTACAGAGATAAAGGAGAGAGAGAGATACTGATCCTCTAACAGAGTAGACCATCCCACTACAGAGATAAGGAGAGAGAGAGATGCTGATCCTCTAACAGAGTAGACCATCCACTACAGAGATAAAGGAGAGAGAGATACTGATCCTCTAACAGAGTAGACCATCCACTACAGAGATAAAGGAGAGAGAGAGATACTGATCCTCTAACAGAGTAGACCATCCACTACAGAGATAAAGGGAGAGATACTGATCCTCCTAACAGAGTAGACCATCCACTACAGAGATAAAGGAGAGAGAGATATTGATCCTCTAACAGAGTAGACCATCCACTACAGAGATAAAGGAGAGAGACTGATCCTCTAACAGAGTAGACCATCCACTACAGAGACAAGGAGAGAATGCTGATCCTCTAACAGAGTAGACCATCCACTACAGAGATAAAGGAGAGAGAGAGCATTGATCCCTCTAACAGAGAGTAGACCATCCACTACAGAGATAAAGAGAGAGAGATACTGATCCTCTAACAGAGTAGACCATCCACTCAGAGATAAAGGAGAGAGAGGGTGATCCTCTAACAGAGTAGACCATCACTGAGAAAAGAGATAAAGAGAGAGAGATACTGATCCTCTAACAGAGTAGACCATCCACTACAGAGATAAAGGAGAGAGAGAATGCTGATCTCTAACAGAGTAGACCATCCACTACAGAGATAAAGGAGAGAGATACTGATCCTCTAACAGAGTAGACCATCACTACAGAGATAAAGGAGAGAGAGAGATACTGATCCTCTAACAGAGTAGACCATCCACTACAGAGATAAAGGAGAGAGAGACTGATCCTCTAACAGAGTAGACCATCCACTACAGAGATATAGGAGAGAGAGATGCTGATCCTCTGAACAGAGCAGACCATCCACTACAGAGATAAAGGAGAGAGAGAGATACTGATCCTCTAACAGAGTAGACCATCCACTACAGAGATAAAGAGAGAGAGATACTGATCCTCTAACTACTAGAGATAGAGAGACCATCACTAACAGAGAGATAAAGGAGAGAGATACTGATCCTCTAACAGAGTAGACCATCCACTGCAGAGATAAAGGAGAGAGAGAGAATACTGATCCTCTAACAGAGTAGACCATCCACTACAGAGATAAAGGAGAGAGAGATACTGATCCTCTAACAGAGCAGACCATCCACTACAGAGATAAAGGAGAGAGAGACACTGATCCTCTAACAGAGTAGACCATCCACTACAGAGATAAAGGAGAGAGAGAATACTGATCCTCTAACAGAGTAGACCATCCACTACAGAGATAAAGGAGAGAGAGATACTGATCCTCTGTGATGACCATCCACTACAGAGATAAATGAGAGAGAGATACTGATCCTCTAACAGAGTAGACCATCCACTACAGAGATAAAGGAGAGAGAGAGATACTGATCCTCTAACAGAGTAGACCATCCACTACAGAGATAAAGGAGAGAGAGATACTGATCCTCTAACAGAGCAGTAGACCATCCACTACAGAGATAAAGGAGAGAGAGAGATAGTCCTGATCTACAGAGACCATCCACTACAGAGATAAAGAGAGAGAGACTTGATCCTCTAACAGAAGTACATCACTCCAGAGATAAAGGAGAGAGAGACAACTGATCCTCTAACAGAGTAGACTCATCCACTACAGAGATAAAGGAGAGAGAGAGACTGATCCTCCTAACAGAGTAGACCATCCACTACAGAGATAAAGGAGAGAGAGATACTGATCCTCTGAACAGAGCAGACCATCCACTACAGAGATAAAGGAGAGAGAGAGAGATCCTCTAACAGAGTAGACCATCCACTACAGAGATAAAGGAGAGAGAGAGATACTGGATCCTCTAACAGAGTAGACCATCCACTACAGAGATAAAGGAGAGAGAGAGAGATATGATCCTCTAACAGAGTAGACCATCCACTACAGAGATAAAGGAGAGAGAGATACTGATCATCTCAACAGAGTAGACCATCCACTACAGAGATAAAGGAAGAGAGAGATGCACTGATCCTCTAACAGAGTAGACCATCCACTACAGAGATAAAGGAGAGAGAGATACTGATCCTCTAACAGAGTAGACCATCCACTACAGAGATAAAGGAGAGAGAGAGATACTGATCCTCTAACAGAGTAGACCATCCACTACAGAGATAAAGGAGAGAGACTGAGACCATCTCTAAGGAGAGAGACCATCTCTTACAGAGATAGCGGTGAGAGAGATATACAGATCCTCTAAACAGAGTAGACCATCCACTACAGAGATAAAGAGAGAGAGATACTGATCCTCTAACAGAGTAGACCATCCACTACAGAGATAAAGGAGAGAGAGAGATACTGATCCTCTAACAGAGTAGACCATCCACTACAGAGATAAAGGAGAGAGAGAGATACTGATCCTCTAACAGAGTAGACCATCCACTACAGAGATAAAGGAGAGAGATACTGATCCTCTAACAGAGTAGACCATCCACTACAGAGATAAAGGAGAGAGAGATACTGATCCTCTAACAGAGTAGACCATCCACTACAGAGATAAAGGAGAGAGAGATACTGATCCTCTAACAGAAGTAGACCATCCACTACAGAGATAAAGGAGAGAGATATACTGATCCTCTAACAGAGTAGACCATCCACTACAGAGATAAGGAGAGAGAGATGCTGATCCTCTAACAGAGTAGACCATCCACTACAGAGATAAAGGAGAGAGAGAGATACTGATCCTCTAACAGAGTAGACCATCCACTACAGAGATAAAGGAGAGAGAGAGATACTGATCCTAACAGAGTAGACCATCCACTACAGAGATAAAGGAGAGAGAGATACTGATCCTCTAACAGAGTAGACCATCCACTACAGAGATAAAGGAGAGAGAGAATACTGATCCTCTAACAGAGTAGACCATCCACTACAGAGATAAAGGAGAGAGAGAGAGACTGACCATCCACTACAGAGATAAAGGAAGAGAAGATACTGATCCTCTAACAGAGTAGACCATCCACTACAGAGATAAAGGAGAGAGAGAGACCATCACTCTAACAGAGTAGACCATCCACTACAGAGATAAAGAGAGAGAGAGATACTGATCCTCTAACAGAGTAGACCATCCACTACAGAGATAAAGGAGAGAGAGAGATACTGATCCTCTAACAGAGTAGACCATCCACTACAGAGATAAAGGAGAGAGAGATACTGATCCTCTAACAGAGTAGACCATCCACTACAGAGATAAAGGAGAGAGAGAGAGATACTGATCCTCTAACAGAGTAGACCATCCACTACAGAGATAAAGGAGAGAGAGATACTGATCCTCTAACAGAGTAGACCCATCCACTACGCAGAGATAAAGGAGAGAGAGAGATACTGATCCTCTAACAGAGTAGACCATCCACTACAGAGAGATAAAGGAGAGAGAGAGATACTGATCTCTCTAACAGAGTAGACCATCCACTACAGAGATAAAGGAGAGAGAGAGACACTGATCCTCTAACAGAGTGAGACCATCCACTACAGAGATAAAGGAGAGAGAGATACTGATCCTCTAACAGAGTAGACCATCCACTACAGAGATAAGGAGAGAGAGATACTGATCCTCTAACAGAGTAGACCATCCACTACAGAGATAAAGGAGAGAGATACTGATCCTCTAACAGAGTAGACCATCCACTACAGAGATAAAGGAGAGAGAGAGATACTGATCCTCTAACAGAGTAGACCATCCACTACAGAGATAAAGGAGAGAGAGATACTGATCCTCTAACAGAGTAGACCATCCACTACAGAGATAAAAAGGAGAGAGAGATACTGATCCTCTAACAGAGTAGACCATCCACTACAGAGATAAAGGAGAGAGAGATACTGATCCTCTAACAGAGTAGACCATCCACTACAGAGATAAAGGAGAGAGAGAGATACTGATCCTCTAACAGAGTAGACCATCCACTACAGAGATAAAGGAGAGAGAGATACTGATCCTCCTAACAGAGTAGACCATCCACTACAGAGATAAAGGAGAGAGAGATACTGATCCTCTAACAGAGTAGACCATCCACTACAGAGATAAAGGAGAGAGATACTGATCCTCTAACAGAGTAGACCATCCACTACAGAGATAAAGGAGAGAGAGAGATACTGATCCTCTAACAGAGTAGACCATCCACTACAGAGATAAAGAGGAGAGAGAGACTGATCCTCTAACAGAGTAGACCATCCACTACAGAGATAAAGGAGAGAGAGATACTGATCCTCTAACAGAGCAGACCATCCATCTACAGAGATAAAGGAGAGAGAGAGATACTGATCCCTAACAGAGAGACCATCCACTACAGAGATCAAAGGAGAGAGATACTGATCCTCTCAACAGAGTAGACCATCCACTACAGAGATAAAGGAGAGAGAGAGATACTGGATCCACCTAACAGAGTAGACTCATCCACTAAGAGAGACCATCCACTACAGAGATCATCCACTAGGAGAGAGAGATACTGATCCTCCAACAGAGTAGACCATCCACTACAGAGATAAAGGAGAGAGAGAGATACTGATCCTCTAACAGAGTAGACCATCCACTACAGAGATAAAGGAGAGAGAGACTGATCCTCCTGGCAGAGTAAGACCATCCACTACAGAGATAAAGAGAGAGAGAGACTGATCCTCTATGAGTAGAACAGAGATAAAGAGAGAGAGAGTATTGATCATCTAGCAAGGTAGACCCACTACAGAGATAAAGGAGAGAGAGAGATACTGATCCTCTAACAGAGTAGACCATCCTCACTACAGAGATAAAGGAGAGAGAGATACTGATCCTCTAACAGAGTAGACCATCCACTACAGAGATAAGGAGAGAGAGAGATACTGATCCTCTAACAGAGTAGACCATCCACTACAGAGATAAAGGAGAGAGAGATACTGATCCTCTAACAGAGTAGACCATCCACTACAGAGATAAAGGAGAGAGATACTGATCTCTAACAGAGTAGACCATCCACTACAGAGATAAAGGAGAGAGAGAGATACTGATCCTCTAACAGAGTAGACCATCCACTACAGAGATAAAGGAGAGAGAGAGATACTGATCCTCTAACAGAGTAGACCATCCACTACAGAGATAAAGGAGAGAGAGAGATACTGATCCTCTAACAGAGTAGACCATCCACTACAGAGATAAAGGAGAGAGAGAGATACTGATCCTCTAACAGAGTAGACCATCCACTACAGAGATAAAGGAGAGAGATACTGATCCTCTAACAGAGTAGACCATCCACTACAGAGATAAAGGAGAGAGAGAGAGATACTGATCCTCTAACAGAGTAGACCATCCACTACAGAGATAAAGGAGAGAGAGAGATACTGATCCTCTAACAGAGTAGACCATCCACTACAGAGATAAAGGAGAGAGAGAGATACTGATCCTCTAACAGAGTAGACCATCCACTACAGAGATAAAGGAGAGAGAGAGATACTGATCCTCTAACAGAGTAGACCATCCACTACAGAGATAAAGGAGAGAGAGATACTGATCCTCTAACAGAGTAGACCATCCACTACAGAGATAAAGGAGAGAGAGATACTGATCTCTCTAACAGAGTAGACCATCCACTACAGAGATAAAGGAGAGAGAGAGACTGATCCTCTAACAGAGTAGACCATCCACTACAGAGATAAAGGAGAGAGAGATACTGATCCTCTAACAGAGTAGACCATCCACTACAGAGATAAAGGAGAGAGAGATACTGATCCTCTAACAGAGTAGACCATCCACTACAGAGATAAGAGAGAGAGAGATACTGATCCTCTAACAGAGTAGAC
Source organism: Brachymystax lenok tsinlingensis (assembly GCA_030435695.1). Lineage (NCBI taxonomy): Eukaryota > Metazoa > Chordata > Actinopteri > Salmoniformes > Salmonidae > Brachymystax > Brachymystax lenok. The sequence goes on from CM059791.1 coordinate 59,167,403, forward strand.
CATCCACTACAGAGATAAAGGAGAGAGAGATACTGATCCTCTAACAGAGTAGACCATCCACTACAGAGATAAAGGAGAGAGAGATGCTGATCCTCTAACAGAGTAGACCATCCACTACAGAGATAAAGGAGAGAGAGAGATACTGATCCTCTAACAGAGTAGACCATCCACTACAGAGATAAAGGAGAGAGATACTGATCCTCTAACAGAGTAGACCATCCACTACAGAGATAAAGGAGAGAGAGAGACTGATCCTCTAACAGAGTAGACCATCCACTACAGAGATAAAGGAGAGAGAGATGCTGATCCTCTAACAGAGTAGACCATCCACTACAGAGATAAAGGAGAGAGAGAGATACTGATCCTCTAACAGAGTAGACCATCCACTACAGAGATAAAGGAGAGAGAGAGATGCTGATCCTCTAACAGAGTAGACCATCCACTACAGAGATAAAGGAGAGAGAGATACTGATCCTCTCTAACAGAGTAGACCATCCACTACAGAGATAAAGGAGAGAGAGAGAGATACTGATCCTCTAACAGAGTAGACCATCCACTACAGAGATAAAGGAGAGAGAGATACTGATCCTCTAACAGAGTAGACCATCCACTACAGAGATAAAGGAGAGAGAGAGAGAGACTGATCCTCTAACAGAGTAGACCATCCACTACAGAGATAAAGGAGAGAGAGAGATACTGATCCTCTAACAGAGTAGACCATCCACTACAGAGATAAAGGAGAGAGAGAGATACTGATCCTCTAACAGAGTAGACCATCCACTACAGAGATAAAGGAGAGAGAGATACTGATCCTCTAACAGAGTAGACCATCCACTACAGAGATAAAGGAGAGAGAGAGATACTGATCCTCTAACAGAGTAGACCATCCACTACAGAGATAAAGGAGAGAGACTGATCCTCTAACAGAGTAGACCATCCACTACAGAGATAAAGGAGAGAGAGAGATGCTGATCCTCTAACAGAGTAGACCATCCACTACAGAGATAAAGGAGAGAGAGATACTGATCCTCTAACAGAGCAGACCATCCACTACAGAGATAAAGAGAGAGAGATACTGATCCTCTAACAGAGTAGACCATCCACCACAGAGATAAAGGAGAGAGATACTGATCCTCTAACAGAGTAGACCATCCACTACAGAGATAAAGGAGAGAGAGAGATACTGATCCTCTAACAGAGTAGACCATCCACTACAGAGATAAAGGAGAGAGAGATACTGATCCTCTAACAGAGTAGACCATCCACTACAGAGATAAAGGAGAGAGAGACTGATCCTCTAACAGAGTAGACCATCCACTACAGAGATAAAGGAGAGAGAGATACTGATCCTCTAACAGAGTAGACCATCCACTACAGAGATAAAGGAGAGAGAGAGATACTGATCCTCTAACAGAGTAGACCATCCACTACAGAGATAAAGGAGAGAGAGAGAGAGACTGATCCTCTAACAGAGTAGACCATCCACTACAGAGATAAAGGAGAGAGAGAGATACTGATCCTCTAACAGAGTAGACCATCCACTACAGAGATAAAGGAGAGAGAGAGATACTGATCCTCTAACAGAGTAGACCATCCACTACAGAGATAAAGGAGAGAGAGAGATACTGATCCTCTAACAGAGTAGACCATCCACTACAGAGATAAAGAGAGAGAGAGACTGATCCTCTAACAGAGTAGACCATCCACTACAGAGATAAAGGAGAGAGAGAGATACTGATCCTCTAACAGAGTAGACCATCCACTACAGAGATAAAGGAGAGAGAGAGATACTGATCCTCCTAACAGAGTAGACCATCCACTACAGAGATAAAGAGAGAGAGATACTGATCCTCTAACAGAGTAGACCATCCACTACAGAGATAAAGGAGAGATACTGATCCTCTAACAGAGTAGACCATCCACTACAGAGATAAAGGAGAGAGAGATACTGATCCTCTAACAGAGTAGACCATCCACTACAGAGATAAAGGAGAGAGAGATACTGATCCTCTAACAGAGTAGACCATCCACTACAGAGATAAAGGAGAGAGATACTGATCCTCTAACAGAGTAGACCATCCACTACAGAGATAAAGGAGAGAGAGAGAGATACTGATCACTCTAACAGAGTAGACCATCCACTACAGAGATAAAGGGAGAGAGAGATACTGATCCTCTAACAGAGTAGACCATCCACTACAGAGATAAAGGAGAGAGAGAGTACTGATCCTCTAACAGAGTAGACCATCCACTACAGAGATAAAGAGAGAGAGATACTGATCCTCTAACAGAGTAGACCATCCACTACAGAGATAAAGGAGAGAGAGACTGATCCTCTAACAGAGTAGACCATCCACTACAGAGATAAAGGAGAGAGAGATACTGATCCTCTAACAGAGTAGACCATCCACTACAGAGATAAAGAGAGAGAGAGATACTGATCCTCTAACAGAGTAGACCATCCACTACAGAGATAAAGGAGAGAGAGAGACTGATCCTCTAACAGAGTAGACCATCCACTACAGAGATAAAGGAGAGAGAGAGACTGATCCTCTAACAGAGTAGACCATCCACTACAGAGATAAAGGAGAGAGAGATATTTGATCCTCTAACAGAGTAGACCATCCACTACAGAGATAAAGGAGAGAGAGAGATACTGATCCTCTAACAGAGTAGACCACTACAGAGATAAAGGAGAGAGAGAGACTGATCCTCTAACAGAGTAGACCATCCACTACAGAGATAAAGGAGAGAGAGAGATACTGATCCTCTAACAGAGTAGACCATCCACTACAGAGATAAAGAAGAGAGATACTGATCCTCTAACAGAGTAGACCATCCACTACAGAGATAAAGGAGAGAGAGATACTGATCCTCTAACAGAGTAGACCATCCACTACAGAGATAAAGGAGAGAGAGAGATACTGATCCTCTAACAGAGTAGACCATCCACTACAGAGATAAAGGAGAGAGAGAGATACTGATCCTCTAACAGAGTAGACCATCCACTACAGAGATAAAGGAGAGAGAGATACTGATCCTCTAACAGAGTAGACCATCCACTACAGAGATAAAGAGAGAGATACTGATCCTCTAACAGAGTAGACCATCCACTACAGAGATAAAGGAGAGAGAGAGATACTGATCCTCTAACAGAGTAGACCATCCACTACAGAGATAAAGGAGAGAGATACTGATCCTCTAACAGAGTAGACCATCCACTACAGAGATAAAAGGAGAGAGATACTGATCCTCTAACAGAGTAGACCATCCACTACAGAGATAAAGGAGAGAGAGAGACTGGATCCTCTAACAGAGTAGACCATCCACTACAGAGATAAAGGAGAGAGAGAGACTGATCCTCTAACAGAGTAGACCATCCACTACAGAGATAAAGAGAGAGAGATACTGATCCTCTAACAGAGTAGACCATCCACTACAGAGATAAAGGAGAGAGAGAGATACTGATCCTCTAACAGAGTAGACCATCCACTACAGAGATAAAAAGAGAGAGATACTGATCCTCTAACAGAGTAGACCATCCACTACAGAGATAAAGGAGAGAGAGAGATACTGATCCTCTAACAGAGTAGACCATCCACTACAGAGATAAAGGAGAGAGAGATACTGATCCTCTAACAGAGTAGACCATCCACTACAGAGATAAAGGAGAGAGAGAGATACTGATCCTCTAACAGAGTAGACCATCCACTACAGAGATAAAGGAGAGAGAGACTGATCCTCTAACAGAGTAGACCATCCACTACAGAGATAAAGGAGAGAGAGAGATACTGATCCTCTAACAGAGTAGACCATCCACTACAGAGATAAAGGAGAGAGAGATACTGATCCTCTAACAGAGTAGACCATCCACTACAGAGATAAAGGAGAGAGAGATACTGATCCTCTAACAGAGTAGACCATCCACTACAGAGATAAAGGAGAGAGAGAGATACTGATCCTCTAACAGAGTAGACCATCCACTACAGAGATAAAGGAGAGAGAGAGATACTGATCCTCTAACAGAGTAGACCATCCACTACAGAGATAAAGGAGAGAGATACTGATCCTCTAACAGAGTAGACCATCCACTACAGAGATAAAGGAGAGAGAGATACTGATCCTCTAACAGAGTAGACCATCCACTACAGAGATAAAGGAGAGAGAGAGATACTGATCCTCTAACAGAGTAGACCATCCACTACAGAGATAAAGGAGAGAGATACTGATCCTCTAACAGAGTAGACCATCCACTACAGAGATAAAGGAGAGAGAGAGATACTGATCCTCTAACAGAGTAGACCATCCACTACAGAGATAAAAGAGAGAGAGATACTGATCCTCTAACAGAGTAGACCATCCACTACAGAGATAAAGGAGAGAGAGATACTGATCCTCTAACAGAGTAGACCATCCACTACAGAGATAAAGGAGAGAGAGATACTGATCCTCTAACAGAGTAGACCATCCACTACAGAGATAAAGGAGAGAGAGATACTGATCCTCTAACAGAGTAGACCATCCACTACAGAGATAAAGGAGAGAGAGATACTGATCCTCTAACAGAGTAGACCATCCACTACAGAGATAAAGGAGAGAGAGATACTGATCCTCTAACAGAGTAGACCATCCACTACAGAGATAAAGGAGAGAGATACTGATCCTCTAACAGAGTAGACCATCCACTACAGAGATAAAGGAAGAGAGAGAGATACTGATCCTCTAACAGAGTAGACCATCCACTACAGAGATAAAGGAGAGAGAGATACTGATCCTCTAACAGAGTAGACCATCCACTACAGAGATAAAGGAGAGAGAGATACTGATCCTCTAACAGAGTAGACCATCCACTACAGAGATAAAGGAGAGAGAGATACTGATCCTCTAACAGAGTAGACCATCCACTACAGAGATAAAGGAGAGAGAGAGATACTGATCCTCTAACAGAGTAGACCATCCACTACAGAGATAAAGGAGAGAGATACTGATCCTCTAACAGAGTAGACCATCCACTACAGAGATAAAGGAGAGAGAGAGATACTGATCCTCTAACAGAGTAGACCATCCACTACAGAGATAAAGGAGAGAGAGATACTGATCCTCTAACAGAGTAGACCATCCACTACAGAGATAAAGGAGAGAGAGAGATACTGATCCTCTAACAGAGTAGACCATCCACTACAGAGATAAAGGAGAGAGATACTGATCCTCTAACAGAGTAGACCATCCACTACAGAGATAAAGGAGAGAGAGAGATACTGATCCTCTAACAGAGTAGACCATCCACTACAGAGATAAAGGAGAGAGAGAGAGATACTGATCCTCTAACAGAGTAGACCATCCACTACAGAGATAAAGGAGAGAGAGATACTGATCCTCTAACAGAGTAGACCATCCACTACAGAGATAAAGGAGAGAGAGAGATACTGATCCTCTAACAGAGTAGACCATCCACTACAGAGATAAAGGAGAGAGAGATACTGATCCTCTAACAGAGTAGACCATCCACTACAGAGATAAAGGAGAGAGAGATGCTGATCCTCTAACAGAGTAGACCATCCACTACAGAGATAAAAGAGAGAGATACTGATCCTCTAACAGAGTAGACCATCCACTACAGAGATAAAGGAGAGAGAGATACTGATCCTCTAACAGAGTAGACCATCCACTACAGAGATAAAGGAGAGAGAGAGATACTGATCCTCTAACAGAGTAGACCATCCACTACAGAGATAAAAGAGAGAGAGAGATACTGATCCTCTAACAGAGTAGACCATCCACTACAGAGATAAAGGAGAGAGAGATACTGATCCTCTAACAGAGTAGACCATCCACTACAGAGATAAAGGAGAGAGATACTGATCCTCTAACAGAGTAGACCATCCACTACAGAGATAAAGGAGAGAGAGAGATGCAGTCCTCTAACAGAGTAGACCATCCACTACAGAGATAAAGGAGAGAGAGAGATACTGATCCTCTAACAGAGTAGACCATCCACTACAGAGATAAAGGAGAGAGAGAGATACTGATCCTCTAACAGAGTAGACCATCCACTACAGAGATAAAGGAGAGAGAGAGATACTGATCCTCTAACAGAGTAGACCATCCACTACAGAGATAAAGGAAGGAGAGAGATACTGATCCTCTAACAGAGTAGACCATCCACTACAGAGATAAAGGAGAGAGAGAGATACTGATCCTCTAACAGAGTAGACCATCCACTACAGAGATAAAGGAGAGAGAGATACTGATCCTCTAACAGAGTAGACCATCCACTACAGAGATAAAGGAGAGAGAGAGATACTGATCCTCTAACAGAGTAGACCATCCACTACAGAGATAAAGGAGGAGAGAGATACTGATCCTCTAACAGAGTAGACCATCCACTACAGAGATAAAGGAGAGAGAGAGATACTGATCCTCTAACAGAGTAGACCATCCACTACAGAGATAAAGGAGAGAGAGATACTGATCCTCTAACAGAGTAGACCATCCACTACAGAGATAAAGGAGAGAGAGAGATACTGATCCTCTAACAGAGTAGACCATCCACTACAGAGATAAAGGAGAGAGATACTGATCCTCTAACAGAGTAGACCATCCACTACAGAGATAAAGGAGAGAGATACTGATCCTCTAACAGAGTAGACCATCCACTACAGAGATAAAGGAGAGAGAGATACTGATCCTCTAACAGAGTAGACCATCCACTACAGAGATAAAGGAGAGAGAGAGATACTGATCCTCTAACAGAGTAGACCATCCACTACAGAGATAAAGGAGAGAGAGATGCTGATCCTCTAACAGAGTAGACCATCCACTACAGAGATAAAGGAGAGAGATACTGATCCTCTAACAGAGTAGACCATCCACTACAGAGATAAAGGAGAGAGATACTGATCCTCTAACAGAGTAGACCATCCACTACAGAGATAAAGGAGAGAGAGATACTGATCCTCTAACAGAGTAGACCATCCACTACAGAGATAAAGGAGAGAGAGAGAGAGATACTGATCCTCTAACAGAGTAGACCATCCACTACAGAGATAAAGGAGAGAGATACTGATCCTCTAACAGAGTAGACCATCCACTACAGAGATAAAGGAGAGAGAGAGATACTGATCCTCTAACAGAGTAGACCATCCACTACAGAGATAAAGGAGAGAGAGATACTGATCCTCTAACAGAGTAGACCATCCACAACAGAGATAAAGGAGAGAGAGAGATACTGATCCTCTAACAGAGTAGACCATCCACTACAGAGATAAAGGAGAGAGAGAGAGATACTGATCCTCTAACAGAGTAGACCATCCACTACAGAGATAAAGGAGAGAGAGATACTGATCCTCTAACAGAGTAGATGAGGCTATAAGGAGTACCAGTACTGAGTCAATGTGCAGGGGTACCAGGTAGTTGAGGTAATAATGAGACTATAAGGAGTACCAGTACTGAGTCAATGTGCAGGGGTACCAGGTAGTTGAGGCAATAATGAGGCTATAAGGAGTACCAGTACTGAGTCAATGTGCAGGGGTACCAGGTAGTTGAGGTAATAATGAGACTATAAGGAGTACCAGTACTGAGTCAATGTGCAGGGGTACCAGGTAGTTGAGGTAATAATGAGACTATAAGGAGTACCAGTACTGAGTCAATGTGCAGGTGTACCAGGTAGTTGAGGTAATTGAGGTAATATGTACATGTATGTAGGGGTAAAAGTGACTAGACAATCAGGACAGAGATTACATCTCCTCATCCAGGGAGTGCACACACACTCACTCACAGACACACACACGCACACACACACACACACACACACACACACACACACACACACACACACAGGGAGGGAATGTTGTGTTTGTTTAATATTGTTTTCTAGGACTATGAAAATGGACAAAAGGATTAGCCTATGGATTATGAAAACAACAAAAAGAAATGGGAAAATGGGAGAGGAGAAATGACTAGAGACAGTGTTGTTTAACTCACTGACCATGACCCATGAGTTCTTCTTACCTTTGTTCAGTAGAAAAGTCTCCCTCTCTAAAGAATATAGGACGATCCATAGACCAGTCACTCTTCATGGACACACAGCTGGGTACAGGGGAGGCTGGTCTCTCCTGCTTGATTGGACTTCAACACAACAGAGACAAACATTACATCTCTCATCTACTCTGAGCTCAGATGGGAAACATAAGAAGCCTGAACATTAATTTAGTCACCTCTGGTCAGAAAACTTATTTTCCTGGTACATTCATTGTCAAATTCATCAACAAGCATCTCTCTAGTAGTAAACTCAGCCCCGTTAAAAAGCTGGTGTCATCACTCTGCCTTCTCTCTCTAGTAGTCAACTCCAGCCCTGTTAAAAGCTGGTGTCATCACTCTGCCTTCTCTCTCTAGTAGTCAACTCAGCCCTGTTAAAAAGCTGTGTGTCGTCACTCTGCCTTCTCTCTCTAGTAGTCAACCAGCCCGTTAAAAGCTGGTGTCATCACTCTGTCTTCTCTCTCTAGTAGTCAACTCAGCCCTGTTAAAAAGCTGGTGTCGTCACTCTGCCTTCTCTCTCTAGTGGTCAACTCAGCCCTGTTAAAAAGCTGGTGTCATCCTCTGCCTTCTCTCTCTAGTAGTCAACTCCAGCCCTGTTAAAAAGCTGGTGTCGTCACTCTGCCTTCTCTCTCTAGTAGTCAACTCAGCCCCGTTAAAAAGCTGGTGTCAGTCACTCTGCCTTCTCTCTCTAGTAGTCAACTCAGCCCTGTTAAAAAGCTGGTGTCATCACTCTGCCTTCTCTCTCTAGTAGTCAACTCAGCCCTGTTAAAAAGCTGGTGTCATCACTCTGCCTTCTCTCTCTAGTAGTCATCTCAGCCCCCGTTAAAGCTGGTGTCATCACTCTGCCTTCTCTCTCTAGTAGTCAACTCAGCCCCGTTAAAGCTGGTGTCATCACTCTGCCTTCTCTCTCTAGTAGTCAACTCCAGCCCCACTAAACAGCTGGTGTCATCACTCTGCCTTCTCTCTCTAGTAGTCAACTCAGCCCCGTTAAAAAACTGGTGTCATCACTCTGCCTTCTCTCTCTAGTAGTCAACTCAGCCCTGTTAAACAGCTGGTGTCATCACTCTGCCTTCTCTCGCTAGTAGTTAACTCAGCCCTGTTAAAAAGCTGGTGTCGTCACTCTGCCTTCTCTCTCTAGTAGTCAACTCAGCCCTGTTAAAAAGCTGGTGTCATCACTCTGCCTTCTCTCTCTAGTAGTCAACTCAGCCCTGTTAAAAAGCTGGTGTCGTCACTCTGCCTTCTCTCTCTAGTAGTTAACTCAGCCCTGTTAAAAAGCTGGTGTCGTCACTCTGCCTTCTCTCTCTAGTAGTCAACTCAGCCCTGTTAAAAAGCTGGTGTCATCACTCTGCCTTCTCTCTCTAGTAGTCAACTCAGCCCCGTTAAAAACTGGTGTCATCACTCTGCCTTCTCTCTCTAGTAGTCAACTCAGCCCTGTTAAAGCTGGTGTCATCACTCTGCCTTCTCTCTCTAGTAGTCAACTCAGCCCTGTTAAAAAGCTGGTGTCATCACTCTGCCTTCTCTCTCTAGTAGTCAACTCAGCCCTGTTAAAAAGCTGGTGTCGTCACTCTGCCTTCTCTCGCTAGTAGTCAACTCAGCCCCGTTAAAAAGCTGGTGTCATCACTCTGCCTTCTCTCTCTAGTAGTCAACTCAGCCCTGTTAAAAAGCTGGTGTCGTCACTCTGCCTTCTCTCTCTAGTAGTCAACTCAGCCCTGTTAAAAAGCTTGTGTCATCACTCTGCCTTCTCGAGGGGCATGTTGAGGTAAATTTACTAACCTGGAGGGTTGGATTATGTAATTTATTGGTGGGATGGAAGACGCACTCTTGTCTTTTCTATTCCGAGGTTGTTTAGTCGCAATATGAGATATTAAGATGATGTTTTATAATGCATGTATACTAAGGTTGAGGTTCTGACTAGTGATTATTTACCCAGGGTTCAATACCTGCTATAGTCACTATTTCTGTTGCTCTCCCTAAAGCCACACAGCCCTAATAGGAGATATATAGCTAACTAAAGTAATGAGTGACCATTTTAGAACATCATGGGACATATAGTCTGTGGTTGCATGATATTTTATGTCCATCATATTGTTGCTTGTAGCCTATAACTGATGCTTCGTGGTGTTATGCTGCTATTTTATGTCAATCATATTGCTGCTTGTATGCTGCCATCTATTGGAAATATTTAGCAAATAAAAGTTATTAATTCACTTACAGACATTGGTGAGGCAGCTGAGAAATAAAGTGTATTTCTATTGTTAATTCCTTAGATCAGTATCAAACCTGCCCCATCTATCCCACACCAATTGCTGGACTTTCACATAGAGGTTACCAGGTCACCCAGTTCAAACCACATGTGAAAAATATAACTAATGTGTCTTGTTGATCAAGTGTTCTGCCTTGCAATAACAAACGGTTTAGGGCCCAAGAATTAGGGTTAGGGGTTAAGGATAAAATAGGTTATATGTAGGGTTAGGTGTTAAGGATATAATAGGTTATATGTAGGGTTAGGTGTTAGGGATAATATAGTTAATAAAACATGCGATTTCATCTTCTCATCCAGGGACTGCACACACACAAACACACACACACAAGGTGGGAATGTTGTTTTAGGACTATGAAAATTGACAAAAGAGGTTATAGTGAAAAGGATCTGGCTACACTCATACTGTCCCTGACTATTAAGCAAAAAGAAAACTGAACAAGAAACAATCAACTTCTGCGTCTCAACACTTTAACAAACTCCTTAGTTATTCCCCAAGATCACCTCAGCCCGCTCTGCGCGTAACCGGACAATATCCACACCGTACGGGGACGCGGACAGTTCTGTACGGGGACGCGGACAGTTCTGTACGGGGACGCGGACAGTTCTCTACGGGGACGCGGACAGTTCTGTACGGGGACGCGGACAGTTCTGTACGGGGACGCGGACAGTTCTGTACGGGGACGCGGACAGTTCTGTACGGGGATGCGGACAGTACCAGACGCAACACAATCAACTAAACCCAGTCTTTACAGTGGGTTACATTAGTAATATTAATGTATTATTATTATGTTAAACAAACATTCTACGTTTTTTATAACAATATGTTGAGATCTGGGCCCATATCCACAAAGCGTCTCAGAGTAGAGAATTGGTCGTATAAGTGCTGAGAATAAAGACATTTTACACTTATGGGTATAAAGGAAAGCTATGCATGAAGTCTCTAGTCCCACCTAGTCGGCAGATATTTAGGACACCTTGTGAGCTGTCCTAAATAGTTAAGAGTTAATAGCAGGTGTCTTGATAATACTATAGAATAATGCAGTGAGTCAGTGGTTCCTGAGCCACATGTAAATGCTTTGCAGTAGTTAAGAATAATGTTTTTTGTATATTTCTATATGATCAATCCATAAATAATATAGACCTACATGCAACAGTATGTCTTGTGCTTTGGCAATGATTTATGTATAAGAATTATGTATAACAAGTGATACCATGTATGTCTGCATAGCATTTGTCTTCATTTTGGCAGATTAACTCATGCTTATTTCTGAAGAGAAATCTCAGGTTTTCGCCCAGCTGCTAAGGAGTTGGAGCTGTGGCTGGTTTGAATCCCGGGCCGGGCGCTGGAAAATACAGGCGCACTTGATCTGACCACTGGAGGGCTGCTGGGTTCACATCCTCAAAACATTCACCTTTCGTTGATCAGAACTCTAGAGGTTCTTCTTCACTGAACCCAAATATATATATAACTTTTAATGGTTCCATATATTAAGGAAGTGATAGAAGCCTTTTTGGTTCTATAAGGAACCTTCTTTTCTAAGAGTGTATAATAAACATGTTTTTCTTTTGATTATTTAATTATCTACATCATGTTATTTCAAGTTCTCCCTTTGGAGCGCAACATCACGTTGTTAATAAATAATCCTAAATTGGGCGTGGCTATAAACTGGCCAATTGAAGGCATCTAGGGTGTAATATGTGTTCCATGAAATGAACATTGTATGCAGCGTTGTAGACAACATTATTGGCAAGGGACTTGATGCCTACTATGCCAAAGCTATTTAGAGTTGTTAAACGGGTGTGAAGAGTGTGTTGATTTAACAGGAATATTGTCAAAAGCTTGTAACAACGATCAGAATTGGTAAAGAAAATATGCATTCCATTATATTAGAATAATGCAGTGAGTCAATGCAGGCAATAATTAAGAGAAGGCAAAGTGGTCGTGTTGTGAAAATTCAATCAAATGTCTTAAATTGCAACGTGAGTACAGCAAGGGTGCCGTGGAACCCCTGCAGTACCTCCACAGACCCCGGATTGAGAACCCCAGCAGTACCTCCACAGACCCGGATTGAGAACCCCTGCAGTACCTCCACAGACCCCGGATTGAGAACCCTGCAGTACCTCCACAGACCCCGGATTGAGAACCCCTGCAGTACCTCCACAGACCCGGATTGAGAACCCCTGCAGTACTCTCCACAGACCCCGGATTGAGAACCCCTGCAGTACCTCCACAGACCCGGATTGAGAACCCCAGCAGTACCTCCACAGACCCCGGATTGAGAACCCCTGCAGTACCTCCACAGACCCCGGATTGAGAACCCCTGCAGTACCTCCACAGACCCCGGATTGAGAACCCCTGCAGTACCTCCACAGACCCCGGATTGAGAACCCCTGCAGTACCTCCACAGACCCGGATTGAGAACCCTGCAGTACCTCCACAGACCCCGGATTGAGAACCCCTGCAGTACCTCCACAGACCCCGGATTGAGAACCCCTGATTTAGCAGATGCTCTTATCCAGAGTGATTTACAGTAAGTGCATTCATCTTAAGATAGCTATTTGACATTTAATCTCCATAGTAACTGTCAATAATACTAATAATAAGTCACTGTTTGTTAAGGTAGTTCTAGACAGTACAGCAACAATAATAATAATAACAATAATAATAATAATAATAATAATAATAATAAGTCACTGTTTGTTAAGGTAGTTATAGACAGTACAGCAACAATAATAATAATAATAATAATAATAATAATAAGTCACTGTTTGTTAAGGTAGTTATAGACAGTACAGCAACAATAATAATAATAATAATAATAATAATAAGTCACTGTTTGTTAAGGTGGTCCTAGAAAGTACAGCACTCACTACAGAGTTCCAAACTGCAACGTCAGCAAAAATAACTGTTAGTCAGGAGCTTCATGAAATGAGTTTCTATGGCCGAGCAGCCGCACACAAGATCACCAATGCGCAATGCCAAGCATCGGCTTGAGCGGCTTAAAGCTCGCCACCGTTGGACTCTGGAGCAGTGGAAACGTGTTCTTTGGAGTTATGAATCACGCTTCAACATCTGGCAGTCCGACGGACAAATCTGGGTTTGGCGGATCCTAGGAAAACGCTACCTGCTGGAATGCATAGTGCCAACTGTAAAGTTTGGTGGAGGAGGAATAATGGTCTGGGGCTGTTTTTCATGGTTCGGCTAGGCCCTAGTTCTGGTGAAGAGAAATCTTAACGCTACATCATAAAAATGACATTCTAGACAATTCTGTGCTTTCAACTTTGTGGAAGCAAGTCTTTGTGGAAGCAAATCTGCCCATCTTTCTTTCAAATCAACACATTTATCTGTCTTCTAATGCAGTGGTGTAAAGTACTTCAGTAAAAATACTTTAAAGTACTACCTAAGTAGTTTTTGGGGGAATCTGTTCTTTACTTTACTGTTTACATTTTAAGAACTTTTACTTCACTACATTCATGAAAAAAATGATGTACTTTCTACTCCATCCATTGTCCCTGACACCCAAAAGTACTGGTTACATTTTGAATGTTTAGCAGGACAGGAAAATGGTCTAATTCACACACTTATCAAAGAGAACATCAACTGCCTCTGATCTGGCAGACTCACTAAACACAAATGCTTAGTTTTTAAATGATGTCTCAGTGCTGGAGTGTGACCCTGGATATCAATAAATTAAAAGAACAAGAAAATTGTGCCGTCTAGTTTGCTTAATATAAGGAATTTTTAATTATTACAACTTTACATAAACTTTTGATACTCAATTATACTTTAGACTTTTACTTAAGTAGTATTTTACTGGGTGACATTCACTTTTACTTTTGTCATTTTCTATTTAATTTAATTTTACTCCAGTATGACAATTCAATACTTTTTCCACCACTGATCAAATCTTCCATATGAGCCACAGTTTCAACAGACATTTTGTAACTGCGTCGGCTGCAACGTTACTTTCCATTTCATATTTCTGTGGACAAAACAGGAGATTTACATCTCCTCATCCAGGGATTGTGCATGCACACACACAAACACACACACACACAATGTTCCCTCCCTTTGTGTGTTTAATATTGTTTTAGGACTATGAACATGGAAAAAAGGATTAGCCTATGGATTATGAAAACAACAAAAATAAATGAGAAATTTGGAGTGGAGAAATGACTAGACACACTGTTGTTTAACTCACTGACCCATGAGTTCTTCTTACCTTTGTTTAGTAGAAAACTCTCTAAACTGTATAGGTTGATTCATAGACTTGTCACTCTTCATGGACACACAGCTGGGAACAGGGGAGGCTGGTCTCTCCTGCTTGATTGGGCTTCAACACAACAGAGACAAACATTACATCTCTCATCTACTCTGAGCTCAGATGGGGAAACATAAGAAGCGTTTCATTCCAAAACTCTTTATATCCATTTTCAGGAATGTAAATTAGCTGTTATTGTTCTTCGATTGGTGTCCCTTCCACGGGGACGGTTGAGCTAACGAGGCTAATGCGATTAGCATGAGGTTGTAAGTAATAAGAACATTTCCCAGGACATAGACATATCTGGTATTGGCAGAAAGCTTAAATTTGTGTTAATCTAACTGCACTGTCCAAATTACAGTAGCTATTACAGTGAAATAATACCATGCTATTGTCTGAGGAGAGTGCACAATTTTAAACTTGAAAAGTTATTAATAAACACATTAGGCACATTTGGCAGTCTTCATACAAAACTTTTAACATAAATGCAATGGTTCATTGGATCAGTCTAAAACTTTGCACATACGCTGCTGCCATCTAGTGGCCAAAACCGAAATTACACCTGGGCTGGAATAATACATTATTGCCATTCTCTTGCATTTCAAAGTTGATGGTACCAAAAACAATACAAAAGAACGGTTGTTTTTTTCTTTGTATTATATTTTGCCAGATCTATTGTGTTATATTCTACTACATTCCTTTCATATTTCCTGTTGCTGAAGGATTATTTTACTGCTGTGAGAAACTGTCAAATTAAGACATGGCATCTGTAAGTGCATTTATCTTAATATATCTAGATGAGACAACTGCATATCACAATCAATTATACAGGATACGAATATTCCACTCCAGCTCAACAATGGATATATAGTGTTTTGCAAAGAAATAACAGTTTTATACACATCTCAAATCTATTAATAAAAAATCTGAGAACGTTAATATTGAAGGTGCACACCCACAAGCAATCTGACGAAAAAACAAATGAGATTTTTTGGGGAAGATATAGCGTTTTGGAATTAAACATAATAATTGTTCATCAAAATTGTAATCTCACCTCTTAGCTTTGGTGTCATGTTCCCCAGAGAGTCTCATTTTTGAGACAGGGCCCCCCTCTCTCTCCCCAGAGAGACTCATTTTAGAGGCAGGGCCCCCCTCCTCTCTCTCCCCAGAGAGTCTCATTTTAGAGGCAGGGCCCCCCTCCTCTCTCTCCCCAGAGAGACTCATTTTAGAGCACTGACCCCTAAACAGAGATCCAGCATGTTGGTTGTGGTTAACACAGTGACACGTAATTATTGAATGTCAATTGTTCTCATTTATTCGTTATCTCTTAGAAATAAAACATTTACTAACAGACACATCCAAACAGTTGGGTGATTTAATGAAATCACATGAACATGTAGTCGTGACTGACATTTGTCTCCTCTTCTCCATGTTTAGTGTCAACAATAATAATAATAATAATAATAACAATAATATAAAGTGTCACTGTTTGTTGAGGCAGGGGTTCCCAAACGTGCTACATGACCCACCAACTGAGGTGTTTTTTGAGTTGATCCTGTGTTCTCATGCTCAAACATTATAACAAAATCAGTGGGGTTTTAATCAGTGGTGGTCTAATCAGTGGGGGTCTAATCAGTGGGGGTCTAACCAGTGGGGGTTTAATCAATGAGGGTCTAATCAGCGGGGTTTAATCAGCGGGGTCTAATCAGCTGGGGTCTAATCAGTGGGGTCTAATCAGCTGGGGTCTAATCAGTGGGGTCTAATCAGTGGGGTCTAATCAGTGGGGTTTAATCAGTGGGGTCTAATCAGTGGGGGTCTAATCAGTGGGGTCTAATCAGTGGGGTTTAATCAATGAAGGTTTAATCAGCGGGGTCTAATCAGCTGGGGCCTAATCAGTGGGGTCTAATCAGTGGGGGTTTAATCAGTGGGGTCTAATCAGTGGGGGTCTAATCAGTTGGGGGTCTAATCAGTGGGGGTCTAATCAGCGGGGGTTTAATCAGCGGGTCTAATCAGTGGGGTCTAATCAGTGGGGGTTTAATCAGTGGGGTCTAATCAGTAGGGTCTAATCAGTGGGGTCTAATCAGTGGGGGTTTAATCAGTGGGGTTTAATCAGTGGGGTCTAATTAGTGGGGTTTAATCAGTGGTGGTCTAATCAGTGGGGTCTCATCTGTGGGGGTTTAATCAGTGGGGGTCTAATCAGTGGTGGTCTATCAGTAGGGGTTTAATAAGTGGTGGTCTAATCAGTGGGGTTTAATCAGTGGGGTCTAATCTGTATTGTGGTCTAATCAGTGGGGGTCTATTCAGTAGGGGCTTAATCAGTGGGGGTCTAATCAGTAGGGCTCTAATCAGTGGGGGTCTTTTCAGTAGGGTCTAATCAGTAGGGGTCTAATCAGTGGGGGTCTAGTCAGTAAGGGTTTAATCAGTGGGGGTCTATTCAGTAGGGGCTTAATCAGTGGTGGTCGGATCAGTGGGGGTTTATTCAGTTGGGGTCTAATCAGTGGGGGTTTAATCAGTGGGGGTCTAATCAGTGGGAGTCTAATCAGTGGGGGTTTAATCAGTGGGGGTTTAATCTGTGGGGTCGGATCAGTGGGGGTCTCCTACAGAGATGTTCCGGCATTGTCTCAGAGATCCTACAGAGACCATCCGGTTGTTTAGCAATATGAAGGATATTTAAAAACATTTCCTACAGAGACCATCAGGTCGTTCAGCAATATAAAGGATATTTAAAAACATTTCCTACAGAGACCATCAGGTCGATAAGGAATATAAAGAATATTTAAAAACATTTCCTACAGAGACCATCCGGTCGTTCAGCAATATAAAGGATATTTAAAAACATTTCCTACAGAGACCATCAGGTCGTTCAGCAATTTAAAATATATTTAAAAACATTTCCTACGGAGACCATCAGGTCGTTCAACAATATAAAGGATATTTAAAAACATTTCCTACAGAGACCATCAGGTCGTTCAGCAATATAAAGGTTATTTAAAAACATTTCCTACGGAGACCATCAGGGCGTTCAGCAATATAAAGGATATTTAAAAACATTTCCTACGGAGACCATCAGGGCGTTCATCAATATAAAGGATATTTAAAAACATTTCCTATGGAGACCATCCGGTCGTTCAGCAATATAAAGGATATTTAAAAACATTTCCTACAGAGACCATCAGGTCGTTCAGCAATTTAAAATATATTTTAAAACATTTCCTACGGAGACCATCAAGTCGTTCAGCAATATAAAGGATATTTAAAACATTTCCTACAGAGACCATCAGGTCGTTCAGCAATATAAAGGTTATTTAAAAACATTTCCTACGGAGACCATCAGGTCGTTCAGCAATATAAAGGATCATATCTCAAGCCTACTCTGTCTATTGAATGTTTTGACGACCTAACTAACATAATAATTAGCAGAGACTTACCAGTCTGCCCGTCTTTCCTTCAAATCAACACATTTATCCGACTTCTAATTGTACAGAGAAATCTGTGCCACAGTTTCTACAGCCATTTTGTAACTGCGCAGGCTACAAACTTATTTACAATTTCAGATGAGAAAATCCCATATTTTCTGAAGCTATTGCAGAGGAAGTAGTCTATATTACAGACTTCAAAAGCCCTTTTATATTAATCTCAAATACAATACAAGTTTTAAATTCCCTACATGGCAGGAAAGTTCTCATGCAAAAGGTTATAAATGCAGATCCTGTACAGAGATTGTCTTTGGTTTTGGGAAGGCTGAAAATAACGTTGAATTCCCCCCAAGTATTGCAAACAGGAAGTTAACTTAGTCACAAGCTTGTGCCAACTACAGTAGTGTTGCAAAATACTTTACACACCCCACTTCCCCATCAGTCTTAAGAACAGAACCTGTGGTGTAATGTAGATACATGTAGATACAACAGAAACAAGATGTGGTATTCTCAACCTCTCCTTTACCAGAACAGAGACATTTCAGAGAAAAGGCTGGTGGGAAGAACTAAAGGATGACGGGTTCATTTTTATGGCTGAAATGGAATAAATAAATCATTGCTCAATGCCGCTCCATTTATTCCATTCCAGTCTTTACAATGAGACCGTCCTCCCATAGCCATAACTGTGCACCTTACTTCACAATTTAATTTCAATTAGGCCTAACTGAATGATAAGGAGGGTGAAGAGCTTGATTTAATATAGAACAATAGTGTAATGATGAGGTGAAGAGGTTGATTTAATATAGAACAATAGTGTAATGATGAGGTGAAGAGCTTGATTTAATATAGAACAATAGTGTAATGATGAGGTGAAGAGGTTGATTTAATTTAGAAAGACAATCGTGTATTGATGAGGTGAAGAGGCTGATTTAATTTAGAACAATAGTGTATTGATGAGGTGAAGAGGTTGATTTAATGTAGAACAATAGTGTAATGTTGCAAAATCCTTTACACCCCACTCTACCCCATCAGTCTTAAGAACAGAACCTGTGGTTTAATGTAGATACATGCAGATACAACAGAAACAAGATGTGGTATTCTCAACCTCTCCTTTACCAGAACAGAACCTGTGGTGTAATGTAGATACATGTAGATACAACAGAAACAAGATGTGGTATTCTCAACCTCTCCTTTACCAGAACAGAACCTGTGGTGTAATGTAGATCCATGTAGATACAACAGAAACAAGATGTGGTATTCTCAACCTCTCCTTTACCAGAACAGAACCTGTGGTGTAATGTAGATACATGTAGATACAACAGAAACAAGATGTGGTATTCTCAACCTCTCCTTTACCAGAACAGAGACATTTCAGAGCAAAGGCTGGTGGGAAGAACTAAAGGATGACGGGTTCATTTTTATGGCTGAAATGGAATAAATAAATCATTGCTCAATGCCGCTCCATTTATTCCATTCCAGTCTTTACAATGAGACCGTCCTCCCATAGCCAGAACTGTGCACCTTACTTCACAATTTAATTTAAATTAGGCCTAACTGAATGATAAGGAGGGTGAAGAGCTTGATTTAATATAGAACAATAGTGTATTGATGAGGTGAAGAGGTTGATTTAATATAGAACAACAGTGTATTGATGAGGTGAAGAGGTTGATTTAATATAGAACAATAGTGTATTGATGAGGTGAAGAGGTTGATTTAATATAGAACAATAGTGTATTGATGAGGTGAAGAGGTTGATTTAATATAGAACAATAGTGTAATGATGAGGTGAAGAGGTTGATTTAATATAGAACAATAGTGTAATGATGAGGTGAAGAGGTTGATTTAATATAGAACAATAGTGTAATGATGAGGTGAAGAGGTTGATTTAATATAGAACAATAGTGTAATGATGAGGTGAAGAGGTTGATTTAATATAGAACAATAGTGTAATGATGAGGTGAAGAGGTTGATTTAATTTAGAAAGACAATTGTGTATTGATGAGGAGAAGAAGTTGATTTAATATAGAACAATAGTGTATTGATGAGGTGAAGAGGTTGATTTAATTTAGAAAGACAATAGTGTATTGATGAGGTGAAGAGGCTGATTTAATTTAGAAAGACAATAGTGTAATGATGAGGTGAAGAGGTTGATTTAATTTAGAAAGACAATAGTGTATTGATGAGGTGAAGAGGTTGATTTAATGTAGAACAATAGTGTAATGATGAGGTGAAGAGTTTGATTTAATATAGAACAACAGTGTATTGAGGAGAAGAAGTTGATTTAATATAGAACAATAGTGTATTGATGAGGTGAAGAGGTTGATTTAATATAGAACAATAGTGTATTGATGAGGTGAAGAGGTTGATTTAATATAGAACAATAGTGTAATGATGAGGTGAAGAGGTTGATTTAATATAGAACAATAGTGTAATGATGAGGTGAAGATGCTGATTTAATATAGAACAATAGTGTATTGATGAGGTGAAGAGGTTGATTTAATATAGAACAATAGTGTATTGATGAGGTGAAGAGGTTGATTTAATATAGAACAATAGTGTAATGATGAGGTGAAGAGGTTGATTTAATATAGAACAATAGTGTAATGATGAGGTGAAGAGGCTGATTTAATATAGAACAATAGTGTATTGATGAGGTGAAGAGGTTGATTTAATTTAGAAAGACAATAGTGTATTGATGAGGTGAAGAGGCTGATTTAATATAGAACAATAGTGTAATGATGAGGTGAAGAGGTTGATTTAATTTAGAAAGACAATAGTGTATTGATGAGGTGAAGAGGCTGATTTAATATAGAACAATAGTGTAATGATGAGGTGAAGAGGTTGATTTAATATAGAACAATAGTGTATTGATGAGGTGAAGAGGTTGATTTAATATAGAACAACAGTGTATTGAGGAGAAGAAGTTGATTTAATATAGAACAATAGTGTATTGATGAGGTGAAGAGGTTGATTTAATATAGAACAATAGTGTATTGATGAGGTGAAGAGGTTGATTTAATTTAGAAAGACAATAGTGTATTGATGAGGTGAAGAGGCTGATTTAATATAGAACAATAGTGTATTGATGAGGTGAAGAGGTTGATTTAATATAGAACAATAGTGTAATGATGAGGTGAAGAGTTTGATTTAATGTAGAACAATAGTGTATTGATGAGGTGAAGAGGTTGATTTAATATAGAACAACAGTGTATTGAGGAGAAGAAGTTGATTTAATATAGAACAATAGCGTGGTGAAGAGGTTGATTTAATGTAGAACAATTGTGTAATGATGAGGTGAAGAGGTTGATTTAATGTAGAACAACAGTGTAATGATGAGGTGAAGAGGTTGATTTAATGTAGAACAATAGCGCAATGATGAGGTGAAGAGGTTGATTTAATGTAGAACAATAGTGTAATGATGAGGTGAAGAGGTTGATTTAATGTAGAACAATAGTGTAATGATGAGGTGAAGAGGTTGATTTAATGTAGAACAACAGTGTATTGATGAGGTGAAGAGGTTGATTTAATATAGAACAATAGTGTATTGATGAGGTGAAGAGGTTGATTTAATGTAGAACAATAGTGTACTGATGAGGTGAAGAGGTTGATTTAATATAGAACAATAGTGTATTGATGAGGTGAAGAGGTTGATTTAATGTAGAACAACAGTGTATTGATGAGGTGAAGAGGTTGATTTAATGTAGAACAATAGTGTAATGATGAGGTGAAGAGGTTGATTTAATATAGAACAATAGTGTAATGATGAGGTGAAGAGGTTGATTTAATGTAGAACAATAGTGTAATGATGAGGTGAAGAGGTTGATTTAATGTAGAACAATAGTGTAATGGTGAGATTGTGCCGATTTTTAGTTTTTTACTTTTATAACTTATATAATGTTATAATGTTTTCTATGACCTGAAGAAAACTGTTTTCACAAATATAGATTCTGTTTTGGTGCTGGAGAGGATGAATATGAGGATGAAAAGTGGCGGAATTGCCTTTTAACTCTAGAATCAGACCCCAAAAAATCTATGTGATTTCTATATAATACTGTATCTGATAGAGCAGATTCTGTAGGTAAAACACTGTGATTTCTATGTGATTTCTATATAATACTGTATCTGAAAGAGCAGATTCTGCAGGTAAAACATTGTGATTTCTATATAGTACTGTATCTGAAAGAGCAGATTCTGCAGGTAGAACATTGTGATTTCTATATAGTACTGTATCTGAAAGAGCAGATTCTGCAGGTAAAACATTGTGATTTCTATATAATACTGTATCTGATAGAGCAGATTCTGCAGGTAAAACATTGTGATTTCTATATAGTACTGTATCTGAAAGAGCAGATTCTGCAGTTTCCTTGACACGTACCTTTAACAAATAACTCCCAACATTCAAGAGGTGCAGCTCTACTTCCAAAGTTCACCTTTTCTTCAACAATATCCGTGTTGTCCATGTATTCATCACATGACCACTCCAGCAGCAGCATTGATCTGGCAACTAAGCAAAAACTAGTAACATAATCCAATTAAAATCTGCTATTCTGTCGTCAATGGATGAATGGCCAATAGAAACCAGATAGAAACTGATAATGGTGCATGTGACTTCAGTTTTGGTTAGCCGACGAAACCAACTTGCTCAGTGTCTTTCCATGTCTGTGGAAAGATGAAACCAGGCCAGCGGGTGAGTGGCTGTCTGAGACTGTGGTTTTGAGTCATGTGGAGCCTTACATGGGCAAATGCAGAAGTGTCACCATGGACATCTTCATTCGCATCAATTTCCCTGTCATACATGTAGCAAAGAAGACAAGCCTTCTGGGAACAGTGAACAAACAAAAGCAGAAGCTGCCCTCCTCTGCATAAAACCACATATCTGCAGAGAGTGGTAAAGCATCACTCACAGTGTGATGGAGAGTGGTAAAGCATCACTCACAGTGTGATGGAGAGTGATAAAGTAACACTCACAGTGTGATGGAGAGTGGTAAAGCATCACTCACAGTGTGATGGAGAGTGATAAAGTAACACTCACAGTGTGATGGAGAGTGGTAAAGCATCACTCACAGTGTGATGGAGAGTGGTAAAGCAACACTCATAGTGTGATGGAGAGTGGTAAAGCATCACTCACAGTGTGATGGAGAGTGATAAAGTAACACTCACAGTGTGATGGAGAGTGGTAAAGCATCACTCACAGTGTGATGGCAAGTGATAAAGTAACACTCACAGTGTGATGGAGAGTGGTAAAGCATCACTCACAGTGTGATGGAGAGTGGTAGAGCAACACTCACAGTGTGATGGAGAGTGGTAAAGCAACACTCACAGTGTGATGGAAAGTCATAAAGCAGCACTCACAGTGTGATGGAGAGTGGTAAAGCATCACTCACAGTGTGATGGAGAGTGGTAAAGTAACACTCACAGTGTGATGGAGAGTGGTAAAGCATCACTCACAGTGTGATGGAGAGTGGTAAAGCAGCACTCACAGTGTGATGGAGAGTGGTAAAGCATCACTCACAGTGTGATGGAGAGTGGTAAAGTAACACTCACAGTGTGATGGAGAGTGGTAAAGCATCACTCACAGTGTGATGGAGAGTGGTAAAGTAACACTCACAGTGTGATGGAGAGTGAGTAAAGCAAACACTCACAGTGTGATGGAGGGTGGTAAGGCAGCACTCACAGTGTGATGGAGAGTGGTAAAGCATCACTCACAGTGTGATGGAGAGTGGTAAAGCAGCACTCACAGTGTGATGGAGAGTGGTAAAGTAACACTCACAGTGTGATGGAGAGTGGTAAAGCATCACTCACAGTGTGATGGAGAGTGGTAAAGTAACACTCACAGTGTGATGGAGAGTGGTAAAGCATCACTCACAGTGTGATGGAGAGTGGTAAAGCATCACTCACAGTGTGATGGAGAGTGGTAAAGCAGCACTCACAGTGTGATGGAGAGTGGTAAAGCATCACTCACAGTGTGATGGAGAGTGGTAAAGTAACACTCACAGTGTGATGGAGAGTGGTAAAGCATCACTCACAGTGTGATGGAGAGTGGTAAAGTAACACTCACAGTGTGATGGAGAGTGGTAAAGCAACACTCACAGTGTGATGGAGGGTGGTAAGGCAGCACTCACAGTGTGATGGAGAGTGGTAAAGCATCACTCACAGTGTGATGGAGAGTGGTAAAGCAGCACTCACAGTGTGATGGAGAGTGGTAAAGCATCACTCACAGTGTGATGGAGAGTGGTAAAGTAACACTCACAGTGTGATGGAGAGTGGTAAAGCAACACTCACAGTGTGATGGAGAGTGGTAAAGCAACACTCACAGTGTGATGGAGAGTGGTAAAGCATCACTCACAGTGTGATGGAGAGTGGTCAAAGCAGCACTCACAGTGTGATGGAGAGTGGTAAAGCATCACTCACAGTGTGATGGAGAGTGGTCAAAGCAGCACTCACAGTGTGATGGAGAGTGGTAAAGCATCACTCACAGTGTGATGGAGAGTGGTAAAGCATCACTCACAGTGTGATGGAGAGTGGTAAAGTAACACTCACAGTGTGATGGAGAGTGGTAAAGCATCACTCACAGTGTGATGGAGAGTGGTAAAGTAACACTCACAGTGTGATGGAGAGTGGTAAAGCAACACTCACAGTGTGATGGAGGGTGGTAAGGCAGCACTCACAGTGTGATGGAGAGTGGTAAAGCATCACTCACAGTGTGATGGAGAGTGGTAAAGCAGCACTCACAGTGTGATGGAGAGTGGTAAAGCATCACTCACAGTGTGATGGAGAGTGGTAAAGTAACACTCACAGTGTGATGGAGAGTGGTAAAGCAACACTCACAGTGTGATGGAGAGTGGTAAAGCATCACTCACAGTGTGATGGAGAGTGGTAAAGTAACACTCACAGTGTGATGGAGAGTGGTAAAGCATCACTCACATTGTGATGGAGAGTGGTAAAGCATCACTCACATTGTGATGGAGAGTGGTAAAGCATCACTCACAGTGTGATGGAGAGTGGTAAAGCATCACTCACAGTGTGATGGAGAGTGGTAAAGCATCACTCACAGTGTACAGATGTAAAGTAAACAAGTGTTTGCTTCCTCAGCACAATGCACCTCACTGTTGCCACCAGCAGTGACCAGAAGAAGAACCCGGAGACAGTGACAGACTACAATCACACAAAGGTTTAAACAGCATCTCTACCATATACAGACACCAACTAGTATCCCCTTTATGATCTAGCCAGGTCGTTACAGTATATACAGTATCTCTACCATATACAGACACCAACTAGTATCCCCTTTATTATCTAGCCAGGTCATTACAGTATATACAGTATCTCTACCATATACAGACACCAACTAGTATCCCCTTTATGACCTAGCCAGGTCATTACAGTATATACAGTATCGCTACCATATACAGACACCAACTAGTATCCCCTTTATGATCTAGCCAGGTCATTACAGTATATACAGTATCTCTACCATATACAGACACCAACTAGTATCCCCTTTATGATCTAACCAGGTCATTACAGTATATACAGTATCTCTACCATATACAGACACCAACTAGTATCCCCTTTATGATCTAACCAGGTCATTACAGTATATACAGCATCTCTACCATATACAGACACCAACTAGTATCCCCTTTATGATCTAGCCAGGTCATTACAGTATATACAGTATCTCTACCATATACAGACATCAACTAGTATCCCCTTTATGATCTAGCCAGGTCATTACAGTATATACATTATCTCTACCATATACAGACACCAACTAGTATCCCCTTTATGATCTAACCAGGTCATTACAGTATATACAGTATCTCTACCATATACAGACACCAACTAGTATCCCCTTTATGATCTAGCCAGGTCATTACAGTATATACAGCATCTCTACCATATACAGACACCAACTAGTATCCCCTTTATGATCTAGCCAGGTCATTACAGTATATACAGTATCTCTACCATATACAGACACCAACTAGTATCCCCTTTATGATCTAACCAGGTCATTACAGTATATACAGTATCTCTACCATATACAGACACCAACTAGTATCCCCTTTATGATCTAGCCAGGTCATTACAGTATATACAGTATCTCTACCATATACAGACACCAACTAGTACCCCCTTTATGATCTAGCCAGGTCATTACAGTATATACAGTATCTCTACCATATACAGACACCAACTAGTATCCCCTTTATGATCTAGCCAGGTCATTACAGTATATACAGTATCTCTACCATATACAGACACCAACTAGTATCCCCTTTATGATCTAGCCAGGTCATTACAGTATATACAGTATCTCTACCATATACAGACACCAACTAGTATCCCCTTTATGATCTAGCCAGGTCATTACAGTATATACAGTATCTCTACCATATACAGACACCAACTAGTATCCCCTTTATGATCTAACCAGGTCATTACAGTATATACAGTATCTCTACCATATACAGACACCAACTAGTATCCCCTTTATGATCTAGCCAGGTCATTACAGTATATACAGTATCTCTACCATATACAGACACCAACTAGCATCCCCTTTATGATCTAGCCAGGTCATTACAGTATATACAGTATCTCTACCATATACAGACACCAACTAGTATCCCCTTTATGATCTAGCCAGGTCATTACAGTATATACAGTATCTCTACCATATACAGACACAAACTAGCATCCCCTTTATGATCTAGCCAGGTCATTACAGTATATACAGTATCTCTACCATATACAGACACACACTAGTATCCCCTTTATGATCTAGCCAGGTCATTACAGTATATACAGTATCTCTACCATATACAGACACAAACTAGTATCCCCTTTATGATCTAGCCAGGTCATTACAGTATATACATTATCTCTACCATATACAGACACCAACTAGTATCCCCTTTATTATCTAGCCAGGTCATTACAGTATATACAGTATCTCTACCATATACAGACACCAACTAGTATCCCCTTTATGATCTAGCCAGGTCATTACAGTATATACAGTATCTCTACCACATACAGACACCAACTAGTATCCCCTTTATGATCTAACCAGGTCATTACAGTATATACAGTATCTCTACCATATACAGACACCAACTAGTATCCCCTTTATGATCTAGCCAGGTCATTACAGTATATACAGTATCTCTACCATATACAGACACCAACTAGTATCCCCTTTATGATCTAGCCAGGTCATTACAGTATATACAGTATCTCTACCTTATACAGACACCAACTAGTATCCCCTTTATGATCTAGCCAGGTCATTACAGTATATACAGTATCTCTACCTTATACAGACACCAACTAGTATCCCCTTTATGATCTAGCCAGGTCGTTACAGTATATACAGTATCTCTACCATATACAGACACCAACTAGTATCCCCTTTATGATCTAACCAGGTCATTACAGTATATACATTATCTCTACCATATACAGACACCAACTAGTATCCCCTTTATGATCTAACCAGGTCATTACAGTATATACAGTATCTCTACCATATACAGACACCAACTAGTATCCCCTTTATGATCTAGCCAGGTCATTACAGTATATACAGTATCTCTACCATATACAGACACCAACTAGTATCCCCTTTATGATCTAGCCAGGTCATTACAGTATATACAGTATCTCTACCACATACAGACACCAACTAGTATCCCCTTTATGATCTAACCAGGTCATTACAGTATATACAGTATCTCTACCACATACAGACACCAACTAGTATCCCCTTTATGATCTAGCCAGGTCATTACAGTATATACAGTATCTCTACCATATACAGACACCAACTAGTATCCCCTTTATGATCTAGCCAGGTCATTACAGTATATACAGTATCTCTACCATATACAGACACCAACTAGTATCCCCTTTATGATCTAGCCAGGTCGTTACAGTATATACAGTATCTCTACCACATACAGACAGACTTTCCATCTGACTGACACCAACTAGTATCCCCTTTTATTATATTACATTCATATTATTACTATTAGATGGCAAGACTGTAAATGAGGTACTTCCGGCAGCCTGTTGCGAGGTTCTACAATGTGCTCGACATGGATGCTATCAACACATGTTGTACAAGCAATGCCTTGTCAAGACAGTCATGTTTACACACCTTGCACCTTGCTGGTTGATATGCATCTGATGCATATGATCAAGTGGTCGCCTGGCAACTTTCTCTAGTAGGTTCTGATAGGCTGATAGACCAGGTGGTTCTAGTGTTAAGGACTGGTAGATGGGTGTTCTGATAGGCTGAAAGACCAGGTGATTCTAGTGTTAAGGACTGGTAGATGGGTGTTCTGATAGGCTGAAAGACCAGGTGATTCTAGTGTTAAGGACTGGTAGATGGGTGTTGACCATTCACCCATGCTGACCGGCTCTAGTACTTTGTTCTTGACTAAATCCTCCAAGTCAGCATTGACTTTTGGTCTGATAGCAAAAGGTACAGGTCCTGCTTTCAGAAACCTCCGTCTGTTTCTCTAAGATGGCAGGTAGGTCTGTGTCTCCATGTGTCATTGTCTGCACTGATGGCCAGTCCAGTGTGATCTCCTCCAACTATGAACATCCCAGTAGTGATGCATAGTCTCCTTTCACATCATAGAGTGGCAGCTTTTCAGTTGGTCTGTTTACCTGAACTGTGACATCAGTGATGCCTCTCAAGGTGACAGATTCACCTGTGGAAGTCTTTAACACGAGGAGCGCTGGTTGGATTGGAAGGTGTTTCAGTGTGACCTCCTGGTCTGATGAGTCATGAGTATATATCAACAGTGTTCTCTTACTCAACATTGTGAACATGTCTATTTGTCTTTCGTTGGAATGTCTGTTTCTTGTTTCCCGTTTTGC
Source organism: Brachymystax lenok tsinlingensis (assembly GCA_030435695.1). NCBI lineage: Eukaryota > Metazoa > Chordata > Actinopteri > Salmoniformes > Salmonidae > Brachymystax > Brachymystax lenok. The sequence goes on from CM059791.1 coordinate 59,196,274, forward strand.
ATTTTCTGTTCTCTTTTTGTTTCTAGAGGTTTTGTCAAATGTGTCAGACTGGACAATCCATGTCCTTACACTAACATGTAGAAGTCTGATGTCCCTTTATACCACAGGCTGGACAATCCATGTCCTTACACTAACATGTAGAAGTCTGATGTCCCTTTATACCACAGACTGGGCAATCCATGTCCTTACACCAGCATGTAGAAGTCTGATGTCCCTTTATACCACAGACTGGGCAATCCATGTCCTTACACCAGCATGTAGAAGTCTGATGTCCCTTTATACCACAGACTGGGCAATCCATGTCCTTACACCAGCATGTAGAAGACTGATGTCCCTTTATACCACAGACTGGACAATCCATGTCCTTACACCAGCATGTAGAAGACTGATGTCCCTTTATACCACAGACTGGACAATCCATGTCCTTACACCAGCATGTAGAAGACTGATGTCCCTTTATACCACAGACTGGACAATCCATGTCCTTACACCAGCATGTAGAAGACTGATGTCCCTTTATACCACAGACTGGACAATCCATGTCCTTACACCAGCATGTAGAAGCCTGATGTCCCACCTTGCCACAGTGGAAGCATGTGACTAAATTTGACTCTGATGTTCAGTTGAACATCAGTTGCTCTTTTACTTTTTTTGGGATCAACATTTTATTCATTTTAAAGAAACACAGACAAGAACAAATAGCAGCAGGAATGGTTTTACAGCTAGAGACACAATACTGTTAAAATATATATCAGAACAAATAGCAGCAGGAATGGTTTTACAGATAGAGACACAATACTGTTCAAATATATATCAGAACAAATAGCAGCAGGAATGTATATACAGCTAGAGACACAATACTGTTCAAATATATATCAGAACAAATAGCAGCAGGAATGGATATACAGATAGAGACACAATACTGTTAAAATATATATCAGAACAAATAGCAGCAGGAATGGATACACAGCTAGAGAGACAATACTGTTAAAATTTATATCAGAACAAATAGCAGCAGGAATGGATATACAGATAGAGACACAATACTGTTAAAATATATATCAGAACAAATAGCAGCAGGAATGGATATACAGCTAGAGACACAATACTGTTAAAATATATATATCAGAACAAATAGCAGCAGGAATGGATACACAGCTAGAGACACAATACTGTTAAAATATATATCAGAACAAATAGCAGCAGGAATGGATATACAGATAGAGACACAATACTGTTAAAATATATATCAGAACAAATAGCAGCAGGAATGGATATACAGCTAGAGACACAATACTGTTAAAATATATATATCAGAACAAATAGCAGCAGGAATGGATACACAGCTAGAGACACAATACTGTTAAAATATATATCAGAACAAATAGCAGCAGGAATGGTTTTACAGATAGAGACACAATACTGTTAAAATATATATCAGAACAAATAGCAGCAGGAATGGTTATACAGATAGAGACACAATACTGTTAAAATATATATCAGTATACCAGTTATTTATTGCAGGTAAATACAATCATCATAATGAAATCAGTAAGGTAGACATTGGCACTAAATGATAATGATCTGTTGGGTATAAAACCCACAACAGTAGTTATGTCATTGTTTCAGTTGGAGATAACAGCTGTCAATTGTTGTTGTGCTACATATCAAATCAAATCAAATGTTATTTGTCACATGCGCCGAATTAAACAGGTGTAGACCTTACAGTGAAATGCTGAATACAACAGGTGGAGACCTTACAGTGAAATGCTGAATACAACAGGTGTAGACCTTACAGTGAAATGCTGAATTCAACAGGTGTAGACCTTACAGTGAAATGCTGAATACAACAGGTGTAGACCTTACAGTGAAATGCTGAATACAACAGGTGGAGACCTTACAGTGAAATGCTGAATACAACAGGGCGTAGACCTTACAGTGAAATGCTGAATACAACAGGTGGAGACCTTACAGTGAAATGCTGAATACAACAGGTGTAGACCTTACAGTGAAATGCTGAATACAACAGGTGTAGACCTTACAGTGAAATGCTGAATACAACAGGTGTAGACCTTACAGTGAAATGCTGAATACAACAGGTGTAGACCTTACAGTGAAATGCTGAATACAACAGGTGTAGACCTTACAGTGAAATGCTGAATACAACAGGGTGTAGACCTTACAGTGAAATGCTGAATACAACAGGTGTAGACCTTACAGTGAAATGCTGAATACAACAGGTGTAGACCTTACAGTGAAATGCTGAATACAACAGGTGTAGACCTTACAGTGAAATGCTGAATACAACAGGTGTAGACCTTACAGTGAAATGCTGAATACAACAGGTGTAGACCTTACAGTGAAATGCTGAATACAACAGGGTGTAGACCTTACAGTGAAATGCTGAATACAACAGGTGGAGACCTTACAGTGAAATGCTGAATACAACAGGTGGAGACCTTACAGTGAAATGCTGAATACAACAGGTGTAGACCTTACAGTGAAATGCTGAATACAACAGGGTGTAGACCTTACAGTGAAATGCTGAATACAACAGGTGGAGACCTTACAGTGAAATGCTGAATACAACAGGTGTAGACCTTACAGTGAAATGCTGAATTCAACAGGTGTAGACCTTACAGTGAAATGCTGAATACAACAGGTGTAGACCTTACAGTGAAATGCTGAATACAACAGGTGGAGACCTTACAGTGAAATGCTGAATACAACAGGGCGTAGACCTTACAGTGAAATGCTGAATACAACAGGTGGAGACCTTACAGTGAAATGCTGAATACAACAGGTGTAGACCTTACAGTGAAATGCTGAATACAACAGGTGTAGACCTTACAGTGAAATGCTGAATACAACAGGTGTAGACCTTACAGTGAAATGCTGAATACAACAGGTGTAGACCTTACAGTGAAATGCTGAATACAACAGGTGGAGACCTTACAGTGAAATGCTGAATACAACAGGGCGAGACCTTACAGTGAAATGCTGAATACAACAGGTGTAGACCTTACAGTGAAATGCTGAATACAACAGGTGTAGACCTTACAGTGAAATGCTGAATACAACAGGTGTAGACCTTACAGTGAAATGCTGAATACAACAGGGTGTAGACCTTACAGTGAAATGCTGAATACAACAGGTGTAGACCTTACAGTGAAATGCTGAATACAACAGGTGGAGACCTTACAGTGAAATGCTGAATACAACAGGTGTAGACCTTACAGTGAAATGCTGAATACAACAGGTGTAGACCTTACAGTGAAATGCTGAATACAACAGGTGTAGACCTTACAGTGAAATGCTGAATACAACAGGGTGTAGACCTTACAGTGAAATGCTGAATACAACAGGTGTAGACCTTACAGTGAAATGCTGAATACAACAGGTGTAGACCTTACAGTGAAATGCTGAATACAACAGGGTGTAGACCTTACAGTGAAATGCTGAATACAACAGGGTGTAGACCTTACAGTGAAATGCTGAATACAACAGGTGTAGACCTTACAGTGAAATGCTGAATACAACAGGTGTAGACCTTACAGTGAAATGCTGAATACAACAGGGTGTAGACCTTACAGTGAAATGCTGAATTCAACAGGTGTAGACCTTACAGTGAAATGCTGAATACAACAGGTGTAGACCTTACAGTGAAATGCTGAATACAACAGGTGTAGACCTTACAGTGAAATGCTGAATACAACAGGTGGAGACCTTACAGTGAAATGCTGAATACAACAGGTGGAGACCTTACAGTGAAATGCTGAATACAACAGGTGTAGACCTTACAGTGAAATGCTGAATACAACAGGTGGAGACCTTACAGTGAAATGCTGAATACAACAGGTGGAGACCTTACAGTGAAATGCTGAATACAACAGGTGTAGACCTTACAGTGAAATGCTGAATTCAACAGGTGTAGACCTTACAGTGAAATGCTGAATACAACAGGTGTAGACCTTACAGTGAAATGCTGAATACAACAGGGTGTAGACCTTACAGTGAAATGTTGAATACAACAGGTGTAGACCTTACAGTGAAATGCTGAATACAACAGGTGTAGACCTTACAGTGAAATGCTGAATACAACAGGTGTAGACCTTACAGTGAAATGCTGAATACAACAGGGTGTAGACCTTACAGTGAAATGCTGAATACAACAGGTGGAGACCTTACAGTGAAATGCTGAATACAACAGGTATAGACCTTACAGTGAAATGCCGAATTCAACAGGTGTAGACCTTACAGTGAAATGCTGAATACAACAGGTGTAGACCTTACAGTGAAATGCTGAATACAACAGGTGTAGACCTTACAGTGAAATGCTGAATACAACAGGGTGTAGACCTTACAGTGAAATGCTGAATACAACAGGTGGAGACCTTACAGTGAAATGCTGAATACAACAGGTATAGACCTTACAGTGAAATGCTGAATACAACAGGGTGTAGACCTTACAGTGAAATGCTGAATACAACAGGTGGAGACCTTACAGTGAAATGCTGAATACAACAGGTATAGACCTTACAGTGAAATGCCGAATTCAACAGGTGTAGACCTTACAGTGAAATGCTGAATACAACAGGTGTAGACCTTACAGTGAAATGCTGAATACAACAGGTGTAGACCTTACAGTGAAATGCTGAATACAACAGGGTGTAGACCTTACAGTGAAATGCTGAATACAACAGGTGGAGACCTTACAGTGAAATGCTGAATACAACAGGTGTAGACCTTACAGTGAAATGCTGAATACAACAGGTGTAGACCTTACAGTGAAATGCTGAATACAACAGGTGGAGACCTTACAGTGAAATGCTGAATACAACAGGGCGTAGACCTTACAGTGAAATGCTGAATACAACAGGTGTAGACCTTACAGTGAAATGCTGAATACAACAGGGTGTAGACCTTACAGTGAAATGCTGAATACAACAGGTGTAGACCTTACAGTGAAATGCTGAATACAACAGGGTGTAGACCTTACAGTGAAATGCTGAATACAACAGGTGGAGACCTTACAGTGAAATGCTGAATACAACAGGTGTAGACCTTACAGTGAAATGCTGAATTCAACAGGTGTAGACCTTACAGTGAAATGCTGAATACAACAGGTGTAGACCTTACAGTGAAATGCTGAATACAACAGGTGGAGACCTTACAGTGAAATGCTGAATACAACAGGGCGTAGACCTTACAGTGAAATGCTGAATACAACAGGTGGAGACCTTACAGTGAAATGCTGAATACAACAGGTGTAGACCTTACAGTGAAATGCTGAATACAACAGGTGTAGACCTTACAGTGAAATGCTGAATACAACAGGTGTAGACCTTACAGTGAAATGCTGAATACAACAGGTGTAGACCTTACAGTGAAATGCTGAATACAACAGGTGTAGACCTTACAGTGAAATGCTGAATACAACAGGGTGTAGACCTTACAGTGAAATGCTGAATACAACAGGTGTAGACCTTACAGTGAAATGCTGAATACAACAGGTGTAGACCTTACAGTGAAATGCTGAATACAACAGGTGTAGACCTTACAGTGAAATGCTGAATACAACAGGTGTAGACCTTACAGTGAAATGCTGAATACAACAGGTGTAGACCTTACAGTGAAATGCTGAATACAACAGGTGTAGACCTTACAGTGAAATGCTGAATACAACAGGGTGTAGACCTTACAGTGAAACGCTGAATACAACAGGTGTAGACCTTACAGTGAAATGCTGAATACAACAGGGTGTAGACCTTACAGTGAAATGCTAAATACAACAGGTGTAGACCTTACAGTGAAATGCTGAATACAACAGGTGTAGACCTTACAGTGAAATGCTGACTTACAAGCCCTTAACCAACGATGCAGTTTTAAGAAAAATACCCCACAAAACAAGAAATAAAAGTAACAGATAATTAAAGAGCAAATATAATAAACATTTTATAAAAATAAAATAAATGTTATAAATAATTATAGAGCAAAGCAAAAACTGCATATGATTGATGGAGCCCAAGGCACCTTGATTACATAGATCACACAGAGGAGAGGTAATGATTTTCATTAAATGATGTTTTCTAGGTGTGAAGGTATTCCCTGTGTATGATATTACAATGTATCAGCCGGTGATTAGGATTGTTAGATGAACCCACTAAGTTCCTGATCAACTCAACTGGTGAGCCTCTTTAGCAGCTAGTTCCATGGACACACTGATGTCAACGTCCTTCACCAAGGCCAGAGGACTTTCAGTCAACAGTCTCTTTAGTGGATCTTCACTCCGTAGGCCGCATACTAGTCTGTCTCTAATGATGTCATTTAGAACACCATTCCACTCCCAGTGTTCTGATAGGTTCTTTAATGCAGCAGCAAACATTGGTACTGATTCTCCCTGTTCCTGATGTCTCCTGTGGAGCCTGAACCTTTCAGCATTAACTAGTGGTTCTGGTGAAACATGTCCTTTAAGGATCTCCACAATATCCCCATATACGTCTTATTACCTGTTCTGTCTGGCTGTAGCAGGCTGCCGTGTAAATTACATGTCTTTGGCCCCATTACACTAAAAACTGTAAGCACAATGTTGTCCTCATAAATGTCATTTACAAGAACAAAATATTCAAACCGTTCTGTATATGAGCTCCACTGTTCAATGCTTTCATCAAACTGTCCAATGTTTCCAACAATTCCAGACATTTTTCATTTCTCAATAGTCTCCTGATTGTCCCTCACTTCAGTATTGTCCTCAACCACAGCAGTATTTTCCTCAGTCACGTGATCTTCATTCACTTCACTCACGTTTCCTCCTCAAGTTTCACTTTGCTCATTCAGCAGTTTTTAATTAATTCCTCAGTTCATCTTCACAGTTGAATACATGTCCTATCCTTTAATTAATGTATATTCTTCCCTTTTTAATCAAGTTGTTTTCCCGCTCTGACATCCGTCTCGAGTCCTTTTCCATGACGATGTTAACTCTCTCTCTTAGCCAGCTCGACTATGAACTTGCCTCTGCTATCAATACACTGTGTTAACATCAGCCTGGACTGAACCACTCTCTCTCTTAGCCAGCTCCACTATGCACTTGCCTCTGCTATCAATACACTGTGCTAACATCAACCTGGACTGAACCACTCTCTCTCTTAGCCAGCTCCACTATGCACTTGTCTCTGCTATCAATACACTGTGCTAACATCAGCCTGGACTGAACCACTCTCTCTCTTATCCAGCTCCACTATGCACTTGTCTCTGCTATCAATACACTGTGCTAACATCAGCCTGACTGAACCACTCTCTCTTAGCCAGCTCCACTATGCACTTGCCTCTGCTATCAATACACTGTGGTAACATCAGCCTGGACTGAACCACTCTCTCTTAGCCAGCTCCACTATGCACTTGCCTCTGCTATCAATACACTGTGCTAACATCAGCCTGACTGAACCACAGAAAATAACAGCTTTAAACAGTTGTAAAACCGACTTCCTCCAGACAGAATAGTTCCTGTAGATTCAGACTTACTCATAGCCAATCTTTTGTTCTGTTCTGTGGGGTTCATAACCACGTCTGTATAACAATTCAGTAATGATGAGACTGGAGACAGGAATCAGTCTATATAACAATTCAGTAATGATGAGACTGGAGACAGGAATCAGTCTGTATAACAATTCAGTAATGATGAGACGGGAGACAGGGAATCAGTCTGTATAACAATTCAGTAATGATGAGACTGGAGACAGGAATCAGTCTGTATAACAATTCAGTAATGATGAGACTGGAGACAGGAATCAGTCTGTATAACAATTCAGTAATGATGAGACGGGAGACAGGAATCAGCCTGTATAACAATTCAGTAATGATGAGACTGGAGACAGGAATCAGTCTGTATAACAATTCAGTAATGATGAGACTGGAGACAGGAATCAGTCTGTATAACAATTCAGTAATGATGAGACTGGAGACAGGAATCAGTCTGTATAACAATTCAGTAATGATGAGACTGGAGACAGGAATCAGTCTGTATAACAATTCAGTAATGATGAGACTGGAGACAGGAATCAGTCTGTATAACAATTCAGTAATGATGAGACAGGAGACAGGAATCAGTCTGTATAACAATTCAGTAATGATGAGACTGGAGACAGGAATCAGTTCAACCATTTATCTGGAATGTGATCATCTCAACACATACAAACCCCCATGATGCTCTCAGTGCACAACCCCAACACACAGCAGATACATAATACATAAGTAAATGGACAGTAAGCAAACCTCAGAGGACTTTAAATGTTCAGTTCTAGAAAGTAGGGCCATGGGATAGGGTCAGAAAGGTCAGTATGTTTGATAAAGTGGTTGCTCCACTAAAGGTTTTGCGATGACTTAGAGGTAATTAGTGGTTTAGTACGGTGCCCTGCGTCACCACTTCATTACTCCAGACCACCACAAGGGGGAGTTAGAGCACTGATTATGCTTTTGGGTCCTCCTGTGTCTCTAACTGACAATGAATGGACGACATAAACCAAATGGAAACTGATAATTGTGCACGACTTCAGTATTTCTTACTAAAACTGTTGTAACACTAAGGTTTTTAATATTTTATTTTGTTAGGATTATTTTGCTCTTACTGTAGTACTGTACCCCACTCCCGACAGGTCACATTGTACAGTGCCTGAGTGGTGCAAAGGTCTTAGACACTGCATAGCAGTGCAAGCTGTGTTGCTACAGATGCTGTTTAAATACCCGTGCTGGCCTCAACTGGGAGACCATGAGATGACTGTAGGTTTTTGGTTTCTCTCCTCTAAAAACAGAAATAAATAATTCTAAATAATTACAAATTAGTAACAATGTCTCACCACATTATTTGAAAACAAAATAATCTCCAAAATATTGTTATTTTTGAAACAAAGTGATTATTATTAATTTAGAATGATATAAAAGCCCGTTGGATATTCTCCCAGATATATTATTAACCCTGTTATGAGCAGGACAATATCTATGGGTCATGTTGGTGATGGCTCCAGAGTGGCGCACAATGGGACTGCCTTGCAGTTCTCCAGCTTTATCCACTGAAAGCGCGCGAGGTTCAAGACACGAGGGCAGGAGGCACGGGACGGGACGCAGAGCCACGCACAAAAGACAGACCTAGCCCATGGGGAAGGGAGGAGGAGGAAGGGGGAGGTGGGGTGGACCCCCATCCCGCCACACTGGGCAGCACGGAGCAACACTTTAAGGGGCATTGACCTAATAATGGAGCTGACTAGGGAAAGGTTCCCTCTGTTCTTAGTGCCAGTCTGCACGTTCAAACTAAAACAATGTAACTAATAATGGAGCTGACTAGGGAAAGGTTCCCTCTGTTCTTAGTGCCAGTCTGCACGTTCAAACTAAAACAATGTAACTAATAATGGCATCTTTATGATTTCGTTAATTTAATAAATGATACAATTAATCTTTCAAAGGACGGACAACTGTAGCTGGTTACAGAGGTGACATAACATTCAGAAGGTCCATTATAACACAGTGGAGTAGAGGTGGGGGATAAAAGCAGACATGGACAGTGAGACGGTGTGAGGAGGTCAGGACAACAAGCAGAAGGTCCATTATAACACAGTGGAGCAGAGGTGGGGGGATAAAAGCAGACATGGACAGTGAGACGGTGTGAGGAGGTCAGGACAACAACCAGAAGGTCCATTATAACACAGTGGAGTAGAGGTGGGGCTGAAAGCAGACATGGACAGTGAGACGGTGTGAGGAGGTCAGGACAACAACCAGAAGGTCCATTATAACACAGTGGAGTAGAGGTGGGGATAAAGCAGACATGGACAGTGAGACGGTGTGAGGAGGTCAGGGTCAACAAGCAGAAGGTCCATTATAACACAGTGGAGTAGAGGTGGGGGCTAAAAGCAGACATGGACAGTGAGACGGTGTGAGGAGGTCAGGACAACAAGCAGAAGGTCCATTATAACACAGTGGAGTAGAGGTGGGGGCTGAAAGCAGACATGGACAGTGAGACGGTGTGAGGAGGTCAGGACAACAAGCAGAAGGTCCATTATAACACAGTGGAGTAGAGGTGGGGCTGAAAGCAGACATGGACAGTGAGACGGTGTGAGGAGGTCAGGTCAACAAACCAGAAGGTCCATTATAACACAGTGGAGTAGAGGTGGGGCTGAAAGCAGACATGGACAGTGAGACGGTGTGAGGAGGTCAGGACAACAAGCAGAAGGTCCATTATAACACAGTGGAGTAGAGGTGGGGGATAAAAGCAGACATGGACAGTGAGACGGTGTGAGGAGGTCAGGACAACAAGCAGAAGGTCCATTATAACACAGTGGAGTAGAGGTGGGGGATAAAAGCAGACATGGACAGTGAGACGGTGTGAGGAGGTCAGGGGTCAAACACTAGATCAGAACAGGTAGAAATGGCAGGGCTGGAAATAGACAGAGACACATTCTGATCATGGCTCTGACCTGACCTGAGACACTCAAACAGAAGATGCCATAACAAAGTCCTGGCCAGTAGGCTGTATGGGATTTCCCTTCATCAACATCCAGAACATTTAAATGAGGCCAATAAAAAGTTACTTATTAGCTTTAGTGAAAGGATGGAACGACTTAGTGTTACTACCATTTAGTGAAAGGATGGAACGACTTAGTGTTACTACCATTTAGTGAAAGGATGGAATGACTTAATGTTACTACCATTTAGTGAAAGGATGGAATGACTTAGTGTTACTACCATTTAGTGAAAGGATGTAATGACTTAGTGTTACTACCGTTTAGTGAAAGGATGGAATGACTTAGTGTTACTACCGTTTAGTGAAAGGATGGAATGACTTAGTGTTACTACCATTTAGTGAAAGGATGTAATGACTTAGTGTTACTACCGTTTAGTGAAAGGATGGAATGACTTAGTGTTACTACCATTTAGTGAAAGGATGGAATGACTTAGTGTTACTACCATTTAGTGAAAGGATGGAATGACTTAGTGTTACTACCATTTAGTGAAAGGATGGAACGACTTAGTGTTACTACCATTTAGTGAAAGGATGGAATGACTTAGTGTAACTACCATTTAGTGAAAGGATGGAATGACTTAGTGTTACTACCGTTTAGCCTGAGGGAATGACTTAGTGTTACTACGACAATGGGATCTCATCACAGTATCTCAAATTGAAATCGATAAAATGCACTTGTGTTCATGGTCCGTGGCTTATGCCTGCCCGTACCATAACCTCACCGCCACCATGGGGACTCTGTTCACAATGTTGACATCAGCAAACCACTCACCCACATGATGCCATACAAGAGGTCTGAGGTTTTTATATGACAAAACTACACATTTTAGAGAACTTTTTAATGATCATGCTGTTAATCAGCTTCTTGATATGCCACAACTGTCAGGTGGATGGATTAGCTTGGAAAATGAGAAATACTCACTGTGTGTGTGTGTCCAGTATGTGTGCGTGTGTTCTGTGTATGTGTGTGTGTGTCCAAGGTGTGTGTTTGTCAAGTGTGTGTGTGTCATGTGTCGCATGTGTGTGTGTGTGTATGTGTGTGTGTGTCCAAGGTGTGTGTGTATGTCTGTGTGTCCAAGGTGTGTGTTTGTCAAGTGTGTGTGTCATGTGTGTGTGTGTCGCATGTGTGTGTGTGTGTGTCGCATGTGTGTGTGTGTGTGTGTCGCATGTGTGTGTGTGTGTGTGTGTTGTCGTGGATATATAAAATTGAGGATCTGCTGGAGTCCAAGTCAAACCCAGATTGTTATTCTCTCTGAGCTCATAAAGAGTTCCACAGCACAGTGTAGACAGTCTGAATTCAGAAGCATTGTGATCTCAGAGAGAATAACAGAGTTCCACAGCACAGTGTAGACAGTCTGAATTCAGAAGCATTGTGATCTCAGAGAGAATAACAGAGTTCCACAGCACAGTGTAGACAGTCTGAATTCAGAAGCATTGTGATCTCAGAGAGAATAACAGAGTTCCACAGCGCAGTGTAGACAGTCTGAATTCAGAAGCATTGTGATCTCAGAGAGAATAACAGAGTTCCACAGCACAGTGTAGACAGTCTGAATTCAGAAGCATTGGGTGATGAGCACATATCTATATATCTTGATCTGTTCTTGGTTAAGACTCTCACTTCCCTTTCTATCTATACAAGGACACAGGAGACAGCTGGTTTGCAGCACAGGATTAAACTCCCAAGAACAGGACATTATAATAGGACAGTTTCACAAGGTTAGTCACATAATCAGCAATGTGGAAACAATTATAACGTTCCATTGCAATGTGTTTGGGCCATTTATATTATAGTTCAGTGGATTTACAAGAATAAAGTGGTGTGTGTTTCTGTGTGTGAGTGTGTGTCCAGTGTGTGTGTCCAGTGTGTGTGTCCAGTGTGTGTCCAGTGTGTGTGTTTGTCCAGTGTGTGTGTCCAGTGTGTGTGTGTGTCCAGTGAGTGTGTGTGTCCAGTGTATGTGTGTGTCCAGTGTATGTGTGTGTCCAGTGTGTGTCCAGTGTGTGTCTGTGTGTCCAGTGTGTGTGTTTGTCCAGTGTGTGTGCCCAGTGTGTGTGTGTGTGTCCAGTGAGTGTGTGTGTCCAGTGTATGTGTGTGTCCAGTGTATGTGTGTGTCCAGTGTGTGTGTCCAGTGTGTGTGTGTGTCAGGTGTGTGTGTGTGTCAAATGTGTGTGTGTGTGTGTCTCCAGTGTGTCTGTATGTGTGTCCAGTGTGTGAGTCCAGTGTGCGTGTGAGTCCAGTGTGCGTGTGTGTCCAGTGTGTGAGTCCAGTGTGTGTGTGTGTGTGTGTGTGTGTGTGTATCAGTGTGTGTGTGTGTGTGTGTGTCAGGTTATTATTTACAGGGACACTGAGGAGTTATAATGAACCCTAAACCCTGGATAGAGGGGCTCAGTGAATGTGGAGGTGAATGTGTACAGGTGGGTCAGTGTGTCAGAGGAGGCTCTATAGAAGGACAGAGTGCCGGCTGGCCAGTCCAGATACACTCCTACTCTGTGGGAGCTGGAGGAGGGGACGTCCATGGTAGTGGAATTATTATTTTGCCAGGCAATGTAACGGTTGTCAGAGCAGTCCAGACTCCAGGACTTGTCATTGTGTCCAAGCCAACAGTCCTCACCCTCTCCTCTCCTGCTGATTCCTTTATATGTCACTCCTATATCAACCCCTCCTCCACTCCACTCTGCCTCCCAGTAACAGCGCCCAGTCAGACCCTCTCTACACAGCACCTGTTCCCAGTCCTCAAATCTCTCTGGGTGATCAGGATACGGCTGCTTCTCTGTCCTACATGTCACCTTTCTGTTCTCCTCAGACAGAGAGAGGAGTCTGTCTACTGTGTTTAGGTCCAGTGTGAGATCACAGACATCTGATGGATGAAACCAGACACAATATTAGAAATCATCATCATTCACATTAGAATGTTAACTCACTTTTCACTAATTCATTTAATGTAGATGTTTCTAGGTATCAAAAGGAGAAGTTAAGGTAACTGGAGACTTGTTGAATGATCATATGTTATACTGTATGGTAATATAAAACACACGTATTCCCATTAATTACACACACACACACATTGTCTTATCAACTCGTAAACGTTGGTGTCCCTGATTTGTGCTTCTGTAGAACTACAGCTGATATTTAATATGACCAAGTAAGTAATGATGGTGGTCTTTGACTTTGACTTAACTTGAATTAAGACTTATTCTTAGTCATATTCTTCACAGCAGTAAACACTCACATTTTCTAAGCCCAGGTTTCATTGTGTTCTCTCCACCATGTTCCACACTGTAGCGGTAAGCAGAAGAACAGACAGTCATTGAGGGATACATCTGAACTCACACACACACACACACACACACACACACACACACACACACACACACACACACACACACACACACACACACACACACACACACACACACACACACACACACACACACACACACACACACACTCACACACATACTGGACACACACAGTAACTTTGTCCAAGTGGTGGTATGAATGTTTGTCTTAACTAGCCTGATAAGTCCAACATGTCTGATATGAACATTGACATAAACCCTCTACATACTTGAGTTTCTCCAGTCTGCAGTGTGGATCCTCCAGTCCAGCAGAGAGCAGTCTGACTCCTGAGTCTCCTGGGTGATTGTAGCTCAGGTCCAGCTCTCTCAGGTGTGAGGGGTTTGACCTCAGAGCTGAGACCAGAGAAGCACAGCCTTCCTCTGTGACTAGACAGCCTGACAGCCTGCAAAGAGTCAAATCATATTAAAATCACACTGCTATTCTTTGGTGGTGAAAATAGTGGCAGTATATTTCAACTTTTTCAGATATATCAGTGTCCTGAAACCTGCCATATCTATTCATAAATTAATGTTTCATTATTAGAAATGACAAAATATCAAAGTATTGCTTTTAGAGAGAAAGATGTATAGTATGAATATTTGAGTAGACTGACCAGACCAGTTTAAAAAGCAGTATCAGTCAAAAGACAGACAGTGAGGTATCAGATTTAGATTGTATTGAGTATACAGTCCACACCATATCTATTTTGACAGTGAAGATAACATTTTAAATGTGTCTCTATACTCCAACATTTTGGATTTAAGATCAAATGTTTCATATGAGGTGACAGAATATAATGTCACCTTTTATTTGAAGATATTTTAATACATATCTGTTTCACCATTTAGAAATGAAAGCACTTTATGTATCTAGTCCCACTATTTGAATAATTCATAAGTATTCTGACAAATTAACTCATAGTGTATTAAAGTAGTCAAAAGTATAGTATTTGGATGTATTCTGGGTTGTTTTGCCCAATAGTAACTGAATGGGGTGGATGATGACTGGAGTAATGTTCTATCTAAGTGAGTAGATAACATGTTTCTAAACTTGATTAATACAAATCAATAATAATGAGTGAGAAAGTTACAACAAAATATGCTAACCTCTCACCATTACCAACAACAGAGACTACAACAAAACATGCTAACCTCTCACCATTACCAATAACACAGGCTACAACACAACATGCTAACCTCTCACCATTACCAATAACAGAGGCTACAACAAAACATGCTAACCTCTCACCATTACCAATAACAGAGGCTACAACAAAACATGCTAACCTCTCACCATTACCAATAACAGAGGCTACAACAAAACATGCTAACCTCTCACCATTACCAATAACAGAGGCTACAACAAAACATGCTAACCTCTCACCATTACCAATAACAGAGGCTACAACAAAACATGCTAACCTCTCACCATTACCAATAACAGAGGCTACAACAAAACATGCTAACCTCTAACCATAACCAATAACAGAAGCTACAACAAAACATGCTAACCTCTCACCATTACCAGTAACAGCGGCTACAACAAAACATGCTAACCTCTCACCATTACAAATAACAGAGGCTACAACAAACACGCTAACCTCTCACCATTACCAATAACAGAGGCTACAACAAAACATACTAACCTCTCACCATTACAAATAACAGAGGCTACAACAAACATGCTAACCTCTCACCATTACCAATAACAGAGGCTACAACAAAACATACTAACCTCTCACCATTACCAATAACAGAGGATACAACAAAACATGCTAACCTCTCACCATTACCAATAACAGAGGCTACAACAAAACATGCTAACCTCTCACCATTACCAATAACAGAGGCTACAACAAAACATGCAAACCTCTCACCATTACCCATAACAGAGGCTACAACAAAACATGCTAACATCTCACCATTACCAATAACAGAGGCTACAACAAAACATGCTAACCTCTCACCATTACCAATAACAGAGGCTACAACAAAACATGCTAACCTCTCACCATTACCAATAACAGAGGCTACAACAAAACATGCTAACCTCTCACCATTAAAATAACAGAGGCTACAACAAAACATGCTAACCTCTCACCATTACCAATAACAGAGACTACAACAAAACATGCTAACCTCTCACTATTACCAATAACAGAGGCTACAACAAAACATGCTAACCTCTCACCATTACCAGTAACAGTGGCTACAACAAAACATGCTAACCACTCACCATTACCAATAACAGAGGCTACAACAAAACATGCTAACCTCTCACCATTACCAATAACAGAGGCTACAAAAAAACATGCTAACCTCTCACCATTACCAATAACAGAGGCTACAACAAAACATGCTAACCTCTCACCATTACCAATAACAGAGGCTACAACAAAACATGCTAACCTCTCACTTTTACCAATAACAGAAGCTACAACAAAACATGCTAACCTCTCACCATTACCAATAACAGCAGCTACAACAAAACATGCTAACCTCTCACCATTACCAATAACAGAGGCTACAACAAAACATGCTAACCTCTCACCATTACCAATAACAGAGGCTACAACAAAACATGCTAACCTCTCACCATTACCAATGACAGAGGCTACAACAAAACATGCTTACCTCTCACCATTAAAATAACAGAGGCTACAACAAAACATGCTAACCTCTCACCATTACCAGTAACAGCGGCTACAACAAAACATGCTAACCACTCACCATTACCAATAACAGAGGCTACAACAAAACATGCTAACCTCTCACCATTACCAATAACAGAGGCTACAACAAAACATGCTAACCTCTCACCATTACCAATAACAGAGGCTACAACAAAACATGCTAACCTCTCACCATTACCAATGACAGAGGCTACAACAAAACATGCTTACCTCTCACCATTACCAATAACAGAGGCTACAACAAAACATGCTAACCTCTCACCATTACCAATAACAGAGGCTAACACAAAACATGCTAACCTCTCACCATTACCAATAACAGAGGCTACAACAAAACATGCTAACCTCTCACCATTACCAATAACAGAGGCTACAACAAAACATGCTAACCTCACACCATTACCAATAACAGAGGCTACAACAAAACATGCCAACCTCTCACTATTACCAATAACAGAAGCTACAATAAAACATGCTAACCTCTCACCATTACCAATGACAGAGGCTACAACAAAACATACTAACCTCTCACCATAACCAATAACAGAGACTACATCAAAACATGCTAACCTCTCACCATAACCAATAACAGAGACTACAACAAAACATGCTAACCTCTCACTATTACCAATAACAGAGGCTACAACAAAACATGCTAACCTCTCACCATTACCAATAACAGAGACTACAACAAAACATGCTAACCTCTCACTATTACCAATAACAGAGGCTACAACAAAACATGCTAACCTCTCACCATTACCAATAACAGAGGCTACAACAAAACATGCTAACCTCACACCATTACCAATAACAGAGGCTACAATAAAACATGCTAACCTCTCACTATTACCAATAACAGAAGCTACAATAAAACATGCTAACCTCTCACCATTACCAATAACAGCAGCTACAACAAAACATGCTAACCTCTCACCATTACCAATAACAGAGGCTACAACAAAACATGCTAACCTCTCACCATTACCAATAACAGAGGCTACAACAAAACATGCTAACCTCTCACCATTACCAATGACAGAGGCTACAACAAAACATACTAACCTCTCACCATAACCAATAACAGAGACTACATCAAAACATGCTAACCTCTCACCATAACCAATAACAGAGACTACAACAAAACATGCTAACCTCTCACCATTACCAATAACAGAGGCTACAACAAAACATGCTAACCTCTCACCATTACCAATAACAGAGGCTACAACAAAACATGCTAACCTCTCACCATTACCAATAACAGAGGCTACAACAAAACATGCTAACCTCTCACCATTACCAATAACAGAGGCTACAACAAAACATGCTAACCTCTCACCATTACCAATAACAGAGGCTACAACAAAACATGCTAACCTCTCACCATTACCAATAACAGAGGCTACAACAAAACATGCTAACCTCTCACCATTACCAATAACAGAGGCTACAACAAAACATGCTAACCTCTCACCATTACCAATAACAGAGGCTACAACAAAACATGCTAACCTCTCACCATTAAAATAACAGAGGCTACAAAAAAACATGCTAACCTCTCACCATTACCAATAACAGAGACTACAACAAAACATGCTAACCTCTCACTATTACCAATAACAGAGGTTACAACAAAACATGCTAATGTCTCACCATTACCAGTAACAGCGGCTACAACAAAACATGCTAACCTCTCACCATTACCAATAACAGAGGCTACAACAAAACATGCTAACCTCTCACCATTACCAATAACAGAGGCTACAACAAAACATGCTAACCTCTCACCATTACAAATAACAGAGGCTACAACAAAACATGTTAACCTCTCACCATTACCAATAACAGAGGCTACAACAAAACATGCTAACCTCTCACCATTACCAATAACAAAGGCTACAACAAAACATGCTAACCTCTCACCATTACCAATAACAGAGACTACAACAAAACATGCTAACCTCTCACTATTACCAATAACAGAAGCTACAACAAAACATGCTAACCTCTCACCATTACCAGTAACAGCGGCTACAACAAAACATGCTAACCTCTCACCATTACCAATAACAGAGGCTACAACAAACATGCTAACCTCTCACCATTACCAGTAACAGCGGCTACAACAAAACATGCTAACCTCTCACCATTACCAATAACAGAGGCTACAACAAAACATGCTAACCTCTCACCATTACCAATAACAGAGGCTACAACAAAACATGCTAACCTCTCACCATTACCAATAACAGAGGCTACAACAAAACATGTTAACCTCTCACCATTACCAATAACAGAGGCTACAACAAAACATGCTAACCTCTCACCATTACCAATAACAAAGGCTACAACAAAACATGCTAACCTCTCACCATTACCAATAACAGAGACTACAACAAAACATGCTAACCTCTCACTATTACCAATAACAGAATCTACAACAAAACATGCTAACCTCTCACCATTACCAGTAACAGCGGCTACAACAAAACATGCTAACCTCTCACCATTACCAATAACAGAGGCTACAACAAACATGCTAACCTCTCACCATTACCAATAACAGAGGCTACAACAAAACATACTAACCTCTCACCATTACCAATAACAGAGGATACAACAAAACATGCTAACCTCTCACCATTACCAATAACAGAGGCTACAACAAAACATGCTAACCTCTCACCATTACCAATAACAGAGGCTACAACAAAACATGCTAACCTCTCACCATTACCAATGACAGAGGCTACAACAAAACATGCTTACCTCTCACCATTAAAATAACAGAGGCTACAACAAAACATGCTAACCTCTCACCATTACCAATAACAGAAGCTACAACAAAACATGCTAACCTCTCACCATTACCAGTAACAGCGGCTACAACAAAACATGCTAACCACTCACCATTACCAATAACAGAGGCTACAACAAAACATGCTCACCTCTCACCATTACCAATAACAGAGGCTACAACAAAACATGCTAACCTCTCACCATTACCAATAACAGAAGCTACAACAAAACATGCTAACCTCTCACCATTACCAATGACAGAGGCTACAACAAAACATGCTTACCTCTCACCATTACCAATAACAGAGGCTACAACAAAACATGCTAACCTCTCACCATTACCAATAACAGAGGCTACAACAAAACATGCTAACCTCTCACCATTGCCAATAACAGAGGCTACAACAAAACATGCTAACCTCTCACCATTACCAATAACAGAGGCTACAACAAAACATGCTAACCTCACACCATTACCAATAACAGAGGCTACAACAAAACATGCCAACCTCTCACTATTACCAATAACAGAAGCTACAATAAAACATGCTAACCTCTCACCATTACCAATGACAGAGGCTACAACAAAACATACTAACCTCTCACCATAACCAATAACAGAGACTACATCAAAACATGCTAACCTCTCACCATAACCAATAACAGAGACTACAACAAAACATGCTAACCTCTCACCATTACCAATAACAGAGGCTACAACAAAACATGCTAACCTCTCACCATTACCAATAACAGAGACTACAACAAAACATGCTAACCTCTCAATATTACCAATAACAGAGGCTACAACAAAACATGCTAACCTCTCACCATTACCAATAACAGAGGCTACAACAAAACATGCTAACCTCTCACCATTACCAATAACAGAGGCTACAACAAAACATGCTAACCTCACACCATTACCAATAACAGAGGCTACAATAAAACATGCTAACCTCTCACTATTACCAATAACAGAAGCTACAATAAAACATGCTAACCTCTCACCATTACCAATAACAGCAGCTACAACAAAACATGCTAACCTCTCACCATTACCAATAACAGAGGCTACAACAAAACATGCTAACCTCTCACCATTACCAATGACAGAGGCTACAACAAAACATACTAACCTCTCACCATAACCAATAACAGAGACTACATCAAAACATGCTAACCTCTCACCATAACCAATAACAGAGACTACAACAAAACATGCTAACCTCTCACCATTACCAATAACAGAGGCTACAACAAAACATGCTAACCTCTCACCATTACCAATAACAGAGGCTACAACAAAACATGCTAACCTCTCACCATTACCAATAACAGAGGCTACAACAAAACATGCTAACCTCTCACCATTACCAATAACAGAGGCTACAACAAAACATGCTAACCTCTCACCATTAAAATAACAGAGGCTACAAAAAAACATGCTAACCTCTCACCATTACCAATAACAGAGACTACAACAAAACATGCTAACCTCTCACTATTACCAATAACAGAGGCTACAACAAAACATGCTAATGTCTCACCATTACCAGTAACAGTGGCTACAACAAAACATGCTAACCTCTCACCATTACCAATAACAGAGGCTACAACAAAACATGCTAACCTCTCACCATTACCAATAACAGAGGCTACAACAAAACATACTAACCTCTCACCATTACCAATAACAGAGGATACAACAAAACATGCTAACCTCTCACCATTACCAATAACAGAGGCTACAACAAAACATGCTAACCTCTCACCATTACCAATAACAGAGGCTACAACAAAACATGCTAACCTCTCACAATTAAAATAACAGAGGCTACAAAAAAACATGCTAACCTCTCACCATTACCAATAACAGAGACTACAACAAAACATGCTAACCTCTCACTATTACCAATAACAGAGGCTACAACAAAACATGCTAATGTCTCACCATTACCAGTAACAGCGGCTACAACAAAACATGCTAACCTCTCACCATTACCAATAACAGAGGCTACAACAAAACATGCTAACCTCTCACCATTACCAATAACAGAGGCTACAACAAAACATACTAACCTCTCACCATTACCAATAACAGAGGATACAACAAAACATGCTAACCTCTCACCATTACCAATAACAGAGGCTACAACAAAACATGCTAACCTCTCACCATTACCAATAACAGAGGCTACAACAAAACATGCTAACCTCTCACCATTACCAATGACAGAGGCTACAACAAAACATGCTTACCTCTCACCATTAAAATAACAGAGGCTACAACAAAACATGCTAACCTCTCACCATTACCAATAACAGAAGCTACAACAAAACATGCTAACCTCTCACCATTACCAGTAACAGCGGCTACAACAAAACATGCTAACCACTCACCATTACCAATAACAGAGGCTACAACAAAACATGCTAACCTCTCACCATTACCAATAACAGAGGCTACAACAAAACATGCTAACCTCTCACCATTACCAATAACAGAGGCTACAACAAAACATGCTAACCTCTCACCATTACCAATGACAGAGGCTACAACAAAACATGCTTACCTCTCACCATTACCAATAACAGAGGCTACAACAAAACATGCTAACCTCTCACCATTACCAATAACAGAGGCTACAACAAAACATGCTAACCTCTCACCATTACCAATAACAGAGGCTACAACAAAACATGCTAACCTCTCACCATTACCAATAACAGAGGCTACAACAAAACATGCTAACCTCACACCATTACCAATAACAGAGGCTACAACAAAATATGCCAACCTCTCACTATTACCAATAACAGAAGCTACAATAAAACATGCTAACCTCTCACCATTACCAATGACAGAGGCTACAACAAAACATACTAACCTCTCACCATAACCAATAACAGAGACTACATCAAAACATGCTAACCTCTCACCATAACCAATAACAGAGACTACAACAAAACATGCTAACCTCTCACCATAACCAATAACAGAGACTACAACAAAACATGCTAACCTCTCACCATTACCAATAACAGCAGCTACAACAAAACATACTAACCTCTCACCATTACCAATAACAGCAGCTACAACAAAACATGCTAACCTCTCACCATTACCAATAACAGAGGCTACAACAAAACATGCTAACCTCTCACCATTACCAATGACAGAGGCTACAACAAAACATACTAACCTCTCACCATAACCAATAACAGAGACTACATCAAAACATGCTAACCTCTCACCATAACCAATAACAGAGACTACAACAAAACATGCTAACCTCTCACCATTACCAATAACAGAGGCTACAACAAAACATGCTAACCTCTCACCATTACCAATAACAGAGGCTACAACAAAACATGCTAACCTCTCACCATTACCAATAACAGAGGCTACAACAAAACATGCTAACCTCTCACCATTACCAATAACAGAGGCTACAACAAAACATGCTAACCTCTCACCATTACCAATAACAGAGGCTACAACAAAACATGCTAACCTCTCACCATTACCAATAACAGAGGCTACAACAAAACATGCTAACCTCTCACCATTACCAATAACAGAGGCTACAACAAAACATGCTAACCTCTCACCATTACCAATAACAGAGGCTACAACAAAACATGCTAACCTCTCACCATTAAAATAACAGAGGCTACAAAAACATGCTAACCTCTCACCATTACCAATAACAGAGACTACAACAAAACATGCTAACCTCTCACTATTACCAATAACAGAGGCTACAACAAAACATGCTAATGTCTCACCATTACCAGTAACAGCGGCTACAACAAAACATGCTAACCTCTCACCATTACCAATAACAGAGGCTACAACAAAACATGCTAACCTCTCACCATTACCAATAACAGAGGCTACAACAAAACATGCTAACCTCTCACCATTACCAATAACAGAGGCTACAACAAAACATGTTAACCTCTCACCATTACCAATAACAGAGGCTACAACAAAACATGCTAACCTCTCACCATTACCAATAACAAAGGCTACAACAAAACATGCTAACCTTTCACCATTACCAATAACAGAGACTACAACAAAACATGCTAACCTCTCACCATTACCAATAACAGAGGCTACAACAAAACATGTTAACCTCTCACCATTACCAATAACAAAGGCTACAACAAAACATGCTAACCTCTCACCATTACCAATAACAAAGGCTACAACAAAACATGCTAACCTCTCACCATTACCAATAACAGAGGCTACAACAAACATGCTAACCTCTCACCATTACCAGTAACAGCGGCTACAACAAAACATGCTAACCTCTCACCATTACCAATAACAGAGGCTACAACAAACATGCTAACCTCTCACCATTACCAATAACAGAGGCTACAACAAAACATGCTAACCTCTCACCATTACCAATAACAGAGGATACAACAAAACATGCTAACCTCTCACCATTACCAATAACAGAGGCTACAACAAAACATGCTAACCTCTCACCATTACCAATAACAGAGGCTACAACAAAACATGCTAACCTCTCACCATTATCAATAACAGAGGATACAACAAAACATGCTAACCTCTCACCATTACCAATAACAGAGGCTACAACAAAACATGCTAACCTCTCACCATGACCAATAACAGAGGCTACAACAAAACATGCTAACCTCTCACCATTACCAATAACAGAGGCTACAACAAAACATGCTAACCTCTCACCATTACCAATAACAGAGTCTACAACTAAACATGCTAACCTCTCACCATTACCAATAACAGAGGCTACAACAAAAAATTCATAATCATGGCAGCATCCACATGCATGTAGAAGTGTTCAGAAACATCTTCTATTCTTACTGACAATACAAGTGAATTGACTCTAAAATGACAGGACATTATTCAACATTCATTTTCTATTAGGAAAAACTTAATCCAAAACACAACCAAGACAAACTGCAAATGAATTCAACAAGTTAGTAGAATCACAAGCTTGATGTCATCACTGCAGGCATGGACTATGGGACCAAATACTAAACTATTGACTACTTTAATACAATATAGGTTAATTTGTCCAAATAATTAAGACTTCTTCAAATGGGAGGACTAGATACATGAAGTGCTTTCATTTCTAAAAGGTAAATCAGATATGTATGAAAATACCCTCAAATTAAAGGTGACATTCGGTACTGTCGCCTAATATGAAACATTCTATCTCAAATCAAAAATGCTGGAGTATGGCACCAAATTTAAAACTGTAAGGTTCACTGTCAAAACACATATGGTGTGGACTATGTGTGCCTGGTAAACACATGGATCTGGTGAACAGTTATCACTTGTTGACCAACTACAGGAATACTGACCTCAGAGTCTCCAGTTTACAGTGGGGATTCCCCAGTCCAGCAGAGAGCAGCTTCACTCCTGAATCCTTCAGGTCATTGTTACTCAGGTCCAGCTCTCTCAGGTGTGAGGGGTTTGACCTCAGAGCTGAGACCAGAGAAGCACAGCCTTCCTCTGTGTCTAGACAGCCTGACAGCCTGCAAAGAGTCAAATCATATTAAAATCACACTGCTATTCTTTGGTGGTGAAAATAGTGGCAGTATATTTTTTAACATATTCAGATATATCAGTGTCCTGAAACCTGCCATATCTATTCATAAATGAGTGTATCATTATTATAAATGATCATAATATTATTTGTAGAGAGAAAAATGTAAAGTTCAAATATTTGAGTAGACTGACCAGACCAGTTTAAAAAGCAGTATCAGTCAAAAGACAGACAGTGAGGTATCAGATTTAGATTGTATTGAGTATACAGTCCACACCATATCTATTTTGACAGTGAAGCTGACATTTTAAATGTGTCTCTATACTCCAACATTTTGGATTTAAGATGAAATGTTTCATATGAGGTGACAGAATATAATGTCACCTTTTATTTGAGGGTATTTTAATACATTTCTGTTTCACAATTTAGAAAAATAAAGTCACCTTATGTATTTAGTTCCCCATTTGAAGAAGTTCAAAGTATTCTGACCAATTCACTTATAGTGTACTAAAGTTGTCAAAAGTTTAGTATTTAGTTGTAATCAATCATGAAAAATAATGAGTGAAAAAGTTACAGAGGTTACAACAAAACATGCTAACCTCTCACCATTACCAATAACAGAGGCTAAAACAAAACATGTTAACCTCTCACCATTACCAATAACAGAGGATACAACAAAACATACTAACCTCTCACCATTACCAATAACAGAGGCTAAAACAAAACATGTTAACCTCTCACCATTACCAATAACAGAAGCTACAACAAAACATGCTAACCTCTCACCATTACCAATAACAGAGGCTACAACAAAACATACTAACCTCTCACCATTACCAATAACAGAGGCTACAACAAAACATGCTAACCTCTCACCATTACCAATAACAGAGGCTACAACAAAACATGCTAACCTCTCACCATTACCAATAACAGAGGCTACAACAAAACATGCTAACCTCTCACCATTACCAATAACAGAGGATACAACAAAACATGCTAACCTCTCACCATTACCAATAACAGAGGCTACAACAAAACATGCTAACCTCTCACCATTACCAATAACAGAGACTACAACAAAACATGCTAACCTCTCACCATTACCAATAACAGAGGCTACAACAAAACATGCTAACCTCTCACCATTACCAATAACAGAGGCTACAACAAAACATGTTAACCTCTCACCATTACCAATAACAGAGGCTACAACAAAACATGCTAACCTCTCACCATTTCAATAACAGAGGCTACAACAAAACATGCTAACCTCTCACCATGACCAATAACAGAGGCTACAACAAAACATGCTAACCTCTCACCATTACCAATAACAGAGGCTACAACAAAACATGCTAACCTCTCACCATTACCAATAACAGAGGCTACAACTAAACATGCTAACCTCTCACCATTACCAATAACAGAGGCTACAACAAAACATGCTAACCTCTCACCATTACCAATAACAGAGGCTACAACAAAACATGCTAACCTCTAACCATTACCAATAACAGAGGCTACAACAAAACATACTAACCTCTCAACATTACCAATAACAGAGGCTACAACAAAACATGCTAACCTCTCACCATTACCAATAACAGAGGCTACAACAAAACATACTAACCTCTCACCATTACCAATAACAGAGGCTACAACAAAACATGCTAACCTCTCACCATTACCAATAACAGAGGCTACAACAAAACATGCTAACCTCTCACCATTACCAATAACAGAGGCTACAACAAAACATGCTAACCTCTCAACATTACCAATAACAGAGGCTACAACAAAACATGCTAGCCTCTCACCATTACCAATAACAGAGGCTACAACAAAACATACTAACCTCTCACCATTACCAATAACAGAGGCTACAACAAAACATACTAACCTCTCAACATTACCAATAACAGAGTTTACAACAAAACATACTGACCTCTCACCATTACCAATAACAGAGGCTACAACAAAACATGCTAACCTCTCACCATTACCAATAACAGAGGCTACAACAAAACATGCTAACCTCTCACCATTACCAATAACAGAGGCTACAACAAAACATGCTAACCTCTCACCATTACCAATAACAGAGGGGGTCTGATCTTTGTGCCTCTCTAACTTTCTCATTCATCATCATTCACGACTCATTTATGAATATTCATAATCATGGTAGCATCCACATGAATGTAGAAGTGTTCAGAAACATCTTCTATTCTTACTGACAGTACAAGTGAAGTGACTCCAAAATGACAGGACATGATTCACCATTCAGTTTCTATTAGGAAAAACATCATCCAAAACACAACCAAGACAAGCTGCAAATACATTCAACAAGTTTGTAGAATTACAAGCTTGATCTAATCACTACAGGCATGGAATATGGGACCAAATACTAAACTTATGACTACTTTAATACAATATAAATGAATTTGTCCAAATAATTAAGACTTCTTCAAATGGGAGGACTAGATACATGAAGTGATTTCATATCTAAATTGTCAAATATATATGTATGAATACCTTTATATAAAAGGTGACATTCTGTACTGTCACCTAATATGAAACATTCTATCTCAAATCCAAAATGCTGGAGCATAGCACCGAATTTAAAACTGTAAGCTTCACTGTCCAAACACATATGGTGTGGACTATGTGTGCCTGGTAAACACATGTGGATCTGGTGAACAGTTATCACTTGTTGACCAACTACAGGAAGGCGAGGTCAGTACAGGTGCATCAAAGCTGGGACTGAGAGATTGAAAAACAGCTTCTATCTCAAGGCCATCAGACTGTTAAACAGCCACCACTAACATTGAGTGGCTGCTGCCAACATACTGACTTAAATCTCTAGCCACTTCAAATAATAGAGCTGAGACCAGAGAAGCACAGCCTAACCTCTCACGACTTTACATTTTTCTCTCTACAAATAATATTATGATCATTTATAATAATGATACACTCATTTATGAATAGATATGGCAGGTTTCAGGACACTGATATATCTGAATATGTTGAAAAATATACTGCCACTATTTTCACCACCAAAGAATAGCAGTGTGATTTTAATATGATTTGACTCTTTGCAGGCTGTCAGGCTGTCTAGACACAGAGAATTGGATGTAACAAATGTACCACTAGCCACTTTAAACAATTTTCTATATAATGTTTACATATCCGACATTACTCATATCAAATGTATACACTGTACTCCAAACCATCTACTGAATCTTGCCTATGCCGTTCGGCCATCGACTCAAATCTCTAGCCACTTTAATAATTAAAATTGGATGAAATAAATGTATCACTAGCTACTTTAAATGATGCCATTTATATAATGTATACATATCCTACATTACTCATCTCATATGTATATACTGTACTCCATACCATCTACTGCATCTTGCCTACGCCGGTCAGCCATCGCTCATCCATATATTTATATGTACATACTCGTATTCATTCCTTTACTCTTGTGTGTATAAGGTAGTTGTTGTGAATTTGTTAGATTACTTGTTAGATACTACTGCATGGTCGGAACTAGAAGCACAAGCATTTTGCCACACTCGCATTAAC
This sequence comes from Brachymystax lenok tsinlingensis, assembly GCA_030435695.1. Taxonomy (NCBI): domain Eukaryota; kingdom Metazoa; phylum Chordata; class Actinopteri; order Salmoniformes; family Salmonidae; genus Brachymystax; species Brachymystax lenok. Next base: position 59,224,767 of record CM059791.1, read on the forward strand.
ATCTGCTAACCATGTGTATGTATGTGATTTGATTACAGGAATACTGACCTCAGAGTATCCAGTTTACAGTGAGGATTCCCCAGTCCAGCAGAGAGCAGCTTCACTCCTGAATCCTTCAGGTCATTGTTACTTAGATCCAGCTCTCTCAGGTGTGAGGGGTTTGAACTGAGAACTGAGGCCAACACTTTACAGGATGTGTCTGTGAGTTTACAGCCAGTGAGTCTGCAACACAGAAGAAATTCAATGACAGACAGGTTGTATCAAAATGTTACGCTCAACTTTCCCTGCTTACATTGTAACCCATGCATGAATAATGTGTTGGGTTTGACCTCAGAGCTGAGACCAGAGAAGCACAGCCTTCCTCTGTGACTAGACAGCCTGACAGACTGCAAAGAGTCAAATCATATTCAAATCACACTGCTATTCTTTGGTGGTGAAAATAGTGTCAGTATATTTTTTCAACATATTCAGATATATCAGTGTCCTGAAACCTACAAGTATTGCTTGTAGAGAGAATAATGTTTAGTACAAATATGTGAGTAGACTGACCAGACCAGTTTTAAAAGCAGTATCAGTCAAAAGACAGACAGTGAGGTATCAGATTTAGATTGTATTGAGTACAGTCCACACCATATCTATTTTGACAGAGAAGCTAACATTTTAAATGTGGCTCTGTACTCCAACATTTTGGATTTAATATAAAATGTTTTATATTAGATGACAGTATATAATGTCACCTTTTATTTGAGGGTATTTTTATACATATCTGATTCACCATTTAGAAAAATAAAAGCACTATGTAAACTCAGCAAAAAAAGAAACGTCCTCTCACTGTCAACTGCATTTATTTTCAGCAAACTTAACGTGTAAATATTTGTAAGAACATAACAAGATTCAACAACTGAGACATAAACTGAACAAGTTCCACAGACATGAGACTAACAGAAATGGAATATTGTGTCCCTGAACAAATGTAAGTCAGTATCTGCTGTGGCCACCAGCTGCATTAAGTACTGCAGTGCATCTCCTCCTCATGGACTGCACCAGATTTGCCAGTTCTTGCTGTGATGTTACCCCACTCTTCCACCAAGGCACCTGCAAGTTCCTGGACATTTCTGTCGGGAATGCCCTCACCCTCCGATCCAACAGGTCCCAGACGTGCTCAATGGGATTGAGATCCGGGCTCTTCGCTGGCCATGGCAGAACACTGACATTCCTGTATTGTAGGAAATCACGCACAGAACGAGCAGTATTGCTGGTGGCATTGTCATGCTGGAGGGTCATGTCAGGATGAGCCTGCAGGAAGGGTACCACATGAGGGAGGAGGATGTCTTCCCTGTAACGCACAGCGTTGAGATTGCCTGCAATGACAACAAGCTCAGTCTGATGATAGTGTGACACACTGCCCCAGACCATGACGGACCCTCCACCTCCAAATCGATCCCGCTCCAGAGTACAGGCCTCGGTGTAGCGCTAATTTCTTCGACGATAAACACAAATCCGACCATCACCCCTGGTGAGACAAAACCGTGACTCGTCAGTGAAGAGCACTTTTTGCCAGTCCTGTCTGGTCCAGCGACGGTGGGTTTGTGACCATAGGCGACATTGTTGCCAGTGATGTCTGGTGAGGACCTGCCTTACAACAGGCCTACAAGCCTTCAGTCCAGCCTATTGTGGACAGTCTGAGCACTGATGGAGGGATTGTGCATTCCTGGTGTAACTCGGGCAGTTGTTGCCATCCTGTACCTGTCCTGCAGGTGTGATGTTTGTATGTAGGGATCCTGTGCAGGTGTTGTTACACGTGGTTTGCCACTGCGAGGACGATCAGCTGTCTGTCCTGTCTCCCTGTAGTGCTGTCTTAGGCATCTCACAGTACGGACATTGCAATTTATAGCCCTGGCCACATCTGCAGTCCTCATGCCTCCTTGCAGCATGCCTAAGGCACTTCACGCAGATGAGCAGGGACCCTTGGGATCTTTCTTTTGGTGTTTTTCAGATTCAGTAGAAAGGCCTCTTTAGTGTCCTAAGTTTTCATAACTGTGACCTTAATTGCCTACCGTCTGTAAGCTGTTAGTGTCTTAACGACCGTTCCAGAGGTGCATGTTCATTAATTGTTTATGGTTCATTGAACAAGCATGGGAAACAGTGTTTAAACCCTTTACAATGAAGATCTGTGAAGTTATTTGGATTTTTACAAATTATCTTTGAAAGACAGGGTCCTGAAAAAGGGACGTTTCTTTTTTTGCTGAGTTTATCTAGTCCCCCTATTTGAAGAAGTCATAAGTATTCGGACCAATTGCCTTACAGTTTATTAAAGCAGTCAAAAGTATAGTATTTGGTCCCAAACTCGTTGGTTGCATTTGCAGTTTGTTTTGGGTTATGTTTTGCACAATAGTGAGTAGATAACATGTTTCTAAACACTACTAAGCTGATGATGCCATGATTAAGTATTCTGACAATTCATTATAGTGTATTAAAGTAGTCAAAAGTTTAGTATTTGGTCCCATATTCTTTGAACGCAATGACTACATCAAGCCTGTGACTGCCATGATTGAGAAAGATCATGAATGAATCATGAATAATAATGAGTGAGAGAGTTACAGAGGCTACAACAAAACATACCAATCTCTCACCATTAACCTCAAATAAAAGGTGACATTCTGTACTGTCACCTAATATGAAACATTATATCTCAAATCCAGAATGCTGGAGCATAGCACCAAATGTAAAACTGTAAGCTTCACTGTCAAAACACATATGGTGTGGACTATGTGTGCCTGGTAAACACATGTGGATCTGGTAAACAGTTATCACTTGATGACCAATTACAGGAATACTGACCTCAGAGTCTCCAGTTTACAGTGGGGATTCCCCAGTCCAGCAGAGAGCAGCTTCACTCCTGAATCCTTCAGGTCATTGTTACTCAGATCCAGCTCTCTCAGGTGTGAGGAGTTTGAACTGAGAGCTGAGGCCAACAATTCATATGATGTGTCTGTGAGTTTACAGCCAGTGAGTCTGTCAACACAGAGTAAATGCCATGAGAGACAGGTTGTATTAAAATGTTATGCTCAGCTTCCACTGCTGACACTGCTAGCCTTGCACTAATAATGTACACGCCGTGCGTTCATGGCTCAATGCTACAACTTTACTGATCAGTTTGTATTATAGTTGGTGTTAGAGTTTTCAGCTGATAGAAAGTTTATTCAGCCAAAGAAAATACTGTTGTTCCTACATACAGTAAAGTTTAGTCTGAGGGATAGTCACATGAGTACTTACAGAGCCCGTCAGCCAATGAAAATACTGCTATAACTACAATTTATTTTGGTGTGCAATATTTACATGAATACTTACAGAGCTTTCCTGCAGCCTCTCACAGCTGGGACAAGTCTCCTATGACCCTCCTCTGACGTCTTGTATTCCTTCAGGTCAAACACATCCAGAACTTCCTCTGATATCTGCAGCATGTAGGCCAGCGCTGAACAGTTTGAAAGTGTGAGGTTTTTGGATCTGTTCTCTGACCTCAAGTACACTTCGATTTCCTTCTGTACTGAATGGTCCTTCATCTCTATCAGACAGTGGAAGAGATTGATGCACCTCTCAGGGGAGATGTTCTTCCTCTGCATCACCTTAAGGGATCGGATTGTTTTCTGGACGCTCTCTGGACTGCTTTCTGTCTGTGTCACCAGACCTCGTAGGAGTTTCTGATTGGACGCCAGTGACATGCCATGAAGGAAGCGGACAAAAAGGTCCAGATGTCCATTCTTACTCTCCAAGGCTTCATCCACGGTACTCTTCAGCAGCTCCTGCAAGGTTAGCTCTTCAGACACAGCTCTAGACTTTCTCTTGAGGAAGGGCTTCAGTGCATCCATGTTCCTGGTTGTGTAACAATGGTACATGTAGACAGCTGAGAGAAACTCCTGAATGCTCAGATGAACAAAGCAGTACACCACTCTCTGAAATAACACAGACTCTTCTTTAAAGATTTGTGTGCACACTCCTGAGTACACTGAGGCGTCTTTGACATCAAGGCCACACTCTTTCAGGTCTTCTTCATAGAACATGAGATTACCCTTCTCCAGATTTTCAAACGCCAGTTTCCCCAGCTTCAGAAGAATTTCCTTATCTGACTCCATGAGCTCCTCTTGATCCATCTCATCTCTTCCATGATACTTCTGGTTCTTCAGGCTGGTCTGAATGAGCAGGAAGTGTATGGACATCTCAGTCAGAGTCGTGGGTATCTCTTCTCTCTTGTCTGTACTCAACATGTGTTCAAGGACTGTTGCAGAAATCCAACAGAAGACTGGAATGTGGCACATGATGTGGAGGCTCCTTGATGTCTTTATGTGTGAGATGATTCTGCTGGCAAGGTCCTCATCACTGAATCTCTTCCTGAAGTACTCCTCCTTCTGTGGGTCATTGAACCCTCGTACCTCTGTCAACTGGTCAACACACTTAGGGGGGATCTGATTGGTTGCTGCTGGTCGGGAGGTTATCCATAGGAGAGAAGAGGGAAGCAGATTCCCCTTGATGATGTTTGTCAGCAGAACATCAACAGATGATGTCTGGGTGACATCAGACACCTTTTCATTGTGCTGGAAATCCAATGGAAGTCTGCTTTCATCCAAACCATCAAAGATGAACATAGCTTTACAGGCAGTGAGTGTCTTTGCATTGCCTATGTCTAGTTCTGTGTGGAAGTCATTTAAAAGTCTGAGAAGACTGTACTGGAGATCTTTAATCAAGTTCAGCTCCCGGAAAGGAAGCACAAATATGATATCCAAATCTTGGTTTGCCTTCCCTTCAGCCCAGTCTAGGATGAACTTCTGCACAGAGACTGTTTTTCCGATGCCAGCGATGCCCTTGGTCAGCACAGTTCTGATGCTTCTCTCTTGGCCAGGTAAGGGTTTAAAGATGTCATTGCAGTGGATTGCTGTGTAACGTGAGGTTGGTGTCCTGGATGCTGTCTCTAGCTGCCACACCTCATGTTCAGTGTTAACCCCTTCACTCTCTCCTTCTGTGATGTAGAGCTCTGTGTAAATCCTGTTGAGGGGAGTTTGATTCCCTGCTTTTTCCATGCCTTCTATCACACATTCATACCTCCTTTTCAGACTGGCTTTATGGTTTACTATAGCTCTCTGCAGGCTGCCATCCACTACAAGGGAAGAGGAAAAATGATGGGTATCAGACACATTCATTGACAGGACAACTACAGTAACTTATATTAACTCTTATTATAGTTAACTATATTTAAATCATATTGAGGTATTGACTTAGCACAGGTCTGCAAGTGTTCTTACTGTTTTCAGAGCCTCTTGCATCATTGGGTTCACTCAGGTGCTGTAGTACAGGAAGTGTTCTGGACCTCTTTCTACACTGAGGACAGTCATAGTCTCCTGAAGGAGCAGGTTTCTCCCAGTATCTGGTGATGCACTGTCTGCAGAACCTGTGTCCACAGGTGATAGAGACTGGATCCCTCAGCACCTGCTGACACACTGCACACCTGGACTGATCCTCTGGCAGAGTAGACCAGCCACTACAGAGATAAAGGAGAGAGAGATACTGATCCTCTAACAGAGTAGACCATCCACTACAGAGATAAAGGAGAGAGAGAGATACTGATCCTCTAACAGAGTAGACCATCCACTACAGAGATAAAGGAGAGAGAGAGATACTGATCCTCTAACAGAGTAGACCATCCACTACAGAGATAAAGGAGAGAGAGATACTGATCCTCTGGCAGAGTAGACCATCCACTACAGAGATAAAGGAGAGAGAGATACTGATCCTCTAACAGAGTAGACCATCCACTACAGAGATAAAGGAGAGAGAGATACTGATCCTCTAACAGAGTAGACCATCCACCACAGAGATTAAGGAGAGAGAGATACTGATCCTCTAACAGAGTAGACCATCCACTACAGAGAAAAAGAAGAGAGATATACTGATCCTCTAACAGAGTAGACCATCTACTACAGAGATAAAGGAGAGAGATACTGATCCTCTAACAGAGTAGACCATCCACTACAGAGATAAAGGAGAGAGAGAGATACTGATCCTCTAACAGAGTAGACCATCCACTACAGAGATAAAGGAGAGAGAGATACTGATCCTTTAACAGAGTAGACCATCCACTACAGAGATAAAGGAGAGAGAGAGCTACTGATCCTCTAACAGAGTAGACAATCTAGTACAGAGATAAAGGAGAGAGAGAGACTGATCCTCTAACAGAGTAGACCATCTAGTACAGAGATAAAGAAGAGAGAGAGACTGATCCTCTAACAGAGTAGACCATCTAGTACAGAGATAAAGGAGAGAGAGAGACTGATCCTCTAACAGAGTAGACCATCTAGTACAGAGATAAAGGAGAGAGATAGGTACTGATCCTCTAACAGGGTAAACCATCCACTACAGAGATAAAGGAGAGATCCTGTAACAGAGTAGACCATCCACTACAGAGATAAAGGAGAGAGAGATACTGATCCTCTAACAGAGTAGACCATCTAGTACAGAGATAAAGGAGAGAGAGATACTGATCCTCTAACAGAGTAGACCATCCACTACAGAGATAAAGGAGAGAGAGATACTGATCCTCTAACAGAGTAGACCATCTAGTACAGAGATAAAGGAGAGAGAGATTGTAGATGTTACTGCTACTTTGGTGCTAAAAGTGCAAGTCAATCCCAGAACAACAGCAAAGGACCTTGTGAAGATGCTGGAGGAAACAGGTACAAACGTATCTATTTCCACAGTAAAACGAGTCCTATATCGCTCAGCAAGGAAGAAGTCACTGCTCCAAAACCGCCATAAAAAAAGCCAGACTACGGTTTGCAACTGCACATGGGGACTTTTTGGAGAAATGTCCTCTGGTCTGATGAAACAAAAATAGAACTGTTTGGCCAACATGTCCATCGTTATGTTTGGAGGAAAAAGGGGGAGGCTTGCAGGCCGAAGAACACCATCCCAACCGTGAAGCACGGGGCTGGAAGCATCATGTTGTGGGGGTGCCAGGAGGGACTGGTGCACTTCACAAAATAGATGACATCATGAGGAATTAAATGATGTGGATATATTGAAGCAACATCTCAAGACATCAGTCAGGAAGTTAAAGATTGGTCGCAAATGGGTCTTCCAAATGGACAATGACCCCAAGCATACTTCCAAAGTTGGCTAAATGGCTAAAGAACAACAAAGTCAAGGTATTGGAGTGGCCATCACAAAGCCTTGACCTCAATCCTATAGAAAATCTGAAAAAGCGTGTGCGAGCAAGGAGGCCTACAAACCTGACTCAGTTACACAAGCTCTGTCAGGAGGAATGGGCCAAAATTCACCCAACTTATTGTGGGAAGCTTGTGGAAGGCTACTCAAAACGTTTGACCCAAGTTAAACAATTTAAAGGCAATGCTACCAAATACTAATTGAGTGTATGTAAATTTCTGACCCACTGGGAATGTGATGAAAGAAATAAAAGCTCTCTACTATTATTCTGACATTTCACATTCTTAAAATAAAGTTGTGATCCTAACTGACCTAAAACAGGGAATTTTTACTAGGATTAAATGTGACTTCTGACTTCAGCTGTATAATGACATCTTGAAGATTCTCAAATTACACATCACAACAACAACAAAAATCTAGTGACGTACCTTCGATTAAAAGTAATTGATCCACCACCACTGGAATTGACAGGACGATCCATGGAGAAGTCAATGTTAATAGAGAGACAGCTGGGAACAGTATACTCTGTTCATACAGACAGCTGGGAACAGTATACTCTGTTCATACAGACCGCTGGGAACAGTATACTCTGTTCATAGACAGACAGCTGGGAACAGTATACTCTGTTTATACAGACAGCTGGGAACAGTATACTCTGTTCATAGACAAACAGCTGGGAACAGTATCCTCTGTTTATACAGACAGCTGGGAACAGTATACTCTGTTTATACAGACAGCTGGGAACAGTATCCTCTGTTCATAGACAGACAGCTGGGAACAGTATACTCTGTTCATAGACAGACAGCTGGGAACAGTATACTCTGTTCATAGACAGTCAGCTGGGAACAGTATACTCTGTTTATACAGACAGCTGAGAACAGTATACTCTGTTCATAGACAGACAGCTGGGAACAGTATACTCTGTTTATACAGACAGCTGGGAACAGTATACTCTGTTCATAGACAGACAGCTGGGAACAGTATCCTCTGTTCATAGACAGACAGCTGGGAACAGTATCCTCTGTTCATAGACAGACAGCTGGGAACAGTATCCTCTGTTCATAGACAGACAGCTGGGAACAGTATACTCTGTTTATGCAGACATTGACCTGAGAACAGTATAGTCTGTTCATAGACAGACAGCTGGGAACAGTATACTCTGTTCATAGACAGCTGGGAACAGTATACTCTGTTTATGCAGACATTGACCTGAGAACAGTATACTCTGTTCATAGACAGACAGCTGGGAACAGTATACTCTGTTTATAGACAGCTGGGAACAGTATCCTCTGTTTATGCAGACATTGACCTGAGAACAGTATACTCTGTTCATAGACAGACAGCTGGGAACAGTATACTCTGTTTATAGACAGCTGGGAACAGTATCCTCTGTTTATGCAGACATTGACCTGAGAACAGTATACTCTGTTCATAGACAGACAGCTGGGAACAGTATACTCTGTTCATACAGACATTGAGCTGAGAACAGTATACTCTGTTCATAGACAGACAGCTGGGAACAGTATCCTCTGTTCATAGACAGCTGGGAACAGTATCCTCTGTTCATAGACAGCTGGGAACAGTATACTCTGTTCATAGACAGACAGCTGGGAACAGTATACTCTGTTTATGCAGACATTGACCTGAGAACAGTATAGTCTGTTCATAGACAGACAGCTGGGAACAGTATACTCTGTTCATAGACAGCTGGGAACAGTATCCTCTGTTCATAGACAGACAGCTGGGAACAGTATCCTCTGTTCATAGACAGACAGCTGGGAACAGTATCCTCTGTTCATAGACAGACAGCTGGGAACAGTATACTCTGTTCATAGACAGACAGCTGGGAACAGTATACTCTGTTCATAGACAGACAGCTGGGAACAGTATCCTCTGTTCATGAGACCGCTGGGAACAGTATCCTCTGTTCATAGACAGACAGCTGGGAACAGTATCCTCTGTTCATAGACAGACAGCTGGGAACAGTATACTCTGTTCATAGACAGACAGCTGGGAACAGTATCCTCTGTTCATAGACAGACAGCTGGGAACAGTATCCTCTGTTCATAGACCGCTGGGAACAGTATACTCTGTTCATAGGGACAGCTGGGAACAGTATACTCTGTTCATAGACAGTCATCCTCTGTTCTAGACAGCTGGGAACAGTATCCTCTGTTCATAGACAGACAGCTGGGAACAGTATCCTCTGTTCATAGACAGACAGCTGGGAACAGTATCCTCTGTCTCATAGACAGACAGCTGGGAACAGTATCCTCTGTTCATAGACAGACAGCTGGGAACAGTATCCTCTGTTCATAGACAGACAGCTGGGAACAGTATACTCTGTTCATAGACAGACAGCTGGGAACAGTATACTCTGTTCATAGACAGTCAGCTGGGAACAGTATACTCTGTTCATAGACAGTCAGCTGGGAACAGTATCCTCTGTTCATAGACAGTCAGCTGGGAACAGTATCCTCTGTTCATAGACAGACAGCTGGGAACAGTATCCTCTGTTCATAGACAGACAGCTGGGAACAGTATACTCTGTTCATAGACAGACAGCTGGGAACAGTATACTCTGTTCATAGACAGACAGCTGGGAACAGTATCCTCTGTTCATAGACAGACAGCTGGGAACAGTATACTCTGTTCATAGACAGACAGCTGGGAACAGTATCCTCTGTTCATAGACAGTCAGCTGGGAACAGTATACTCTGTTCATAGACAGACAGCTGGGAACAGTATCCTCTGTTCATAGACAGTCAGCTGGGAACAGTATACTCTGTTCATAGACAAACAGCTGGGAACAGTATCCTCTGTTCATAGACAGACAGCTGGGAACAGTATACTCTGTTCATAGACAGACAGCTGGGAACAGTATCCTCTGTTCATAGACAGACAGCTGGGAACAGTATAGTCTGTTCATACAGACAGCTGGGAACAGTATACTCTGTTCATAGACAGACAGCTGGGAACAGTATACTCAGACCTACTACCATACCCTGTTCAAAGGCACTTAAATATTTTGACTTGCCGAGTCACCTTCTGAATGGCACACATACACAATCCATGTCTCAAATGTCTCAAGGCTTAACAATAATTATTTAACCGGTCTCCTCCCCTTCATCTACACTGATTGAAGTGGATTTAACAAGTGACATCAATAAGGGATCAGAGCTTTCACCTGGATTCACCTGGTCAGTCTATGTCTTGGAAAAAGCAGATGCTTTACAGTATATACTCAGATACACAAAACACATCTGGTTTCAGATCTTGAAGATTCTCCTCTTCAATAGTAATATCATCAATTCTGACCAGTTACTTACCTGGGGTCAAAGGTCCCTGATCCATCACTAAAATAAATGGGATGATCCATAGAGAAGTCACTCTTCATGGACAGATGACTGGGTACTGGAGAGACTGATCTCTGTAGAGACTGAGTTTTGTTGGAGATTCTGGAAAACATAATGAATCACCATGTAACTATATTTTAAAATATATCAACATTATATATCAATAGATTACATACATTACATAAAGCATTAAAATATATGCCATTATATAAAGCAAAAAGCATACACTGAGTGTACAAAACATTAAGAACACCCTCCTAATATTGAGTGTATCCCCGTTTTTTTGCTCCTCAGAACAGCCTCAACTTGTCAAGGCATTGACTCTTCAAGGTGTCAGCTGCTCCACAGGGATGCTGTCCCAAGTTGACTCCTATGATTCCCACAGTTGTGTAAAGTTGGCTGGATGTCCTTTGGATGGTGGACCATTCTTGAGACACACGGGAACCGTTGAGCATGAAAAACCCAGCAGCGTTGCAGTTCTTGACACAAATTGGTGAGCTTGGAGCAAATAAGTAAAATAAATAGGTTTTGATTATGTTTTAATGGTAATGGGGACATACGTAAATGCCAACAAAATAACTTTTTGGACAGTGTGTGTGTGTTTCAACTATTTAACTGTACTAGAATGCTTAGAAGGCTGCTAAAATGTTAAATATCGGTTATTGGGTTGTTTGGCAAGGAAAATACTGAATATCGGTATCGGGATGTTTGGCAAGGAAAATACTGGATATCGGTATTGGTTTGTTTGGCAAGGAGGATATCGGGCGGATTGGCAAGGAAAATACTGGATATCGGAATCGGGTTGTTTGGCAAGGAAAATATTGGATGTCGGTATCGGGCGGATTGACAAGGAAAATACTGGATATCGGAATCGGGTTGTTTGGCAAGGAAAATATCGGAAATCGGGTTGTTTGGCAAGGAAAATATTGGATGTCGGTATTGGGTTGTTTGGCAAGGAAAATATCGGATATCGGTATGGGACAAAAATGTCATATCGGTGCATCCCTATTAAACCCGTCTCCTCCCCTTCATCTACACCGACTGAAGTGGATTTAACAAGTGACATCAAGAAGGGATCATTGCTTTCACCTGGATTCACCTTGTCAATCTATGTCTTGGAAAAAGCAGGTGTTCATAATGTTTTGTAAACTCAGTGTATTAAAATATAGGACGTAAACAACAAATGATAAGCAGATGCTTTACATCATATACTCAGATACAAGAAACACATCTGGTTTCAGATCTTGAAGATTCTCCTCTTCAATAGTAATAACATCAATTCTGACAAGTAACTTACCTGGGGTCAAAGGTCCCTGATCCATCACTAAAATAAATGGGATGATCCATAGAAAAGTCACTCTTCATGGACAGATGACTGGGTACTGGAGAGACTGATCTCTGGACAGACTGAGTTTTGTTGGAGATTCTGGAAAACATAATGAATCACCATAAAATATATCAACATTATATATCAATAGATTACATACATTACATAAAGCATTAAAATATATGCCATTATATAAAGCAAAAGCATACACTGAGTGTACAAAACATTAAGAACACCCTCCTAATATTGAGTGTATCCCCGTTTTTTTGCCCTCAGAACAGCCTCAACTTGTCAAGGCATTGACTCTTCAAGGTGTCGGCGTTCCACAGGGATGCTGTCCCAAGTTGACTCTATGATTCCCACAGTTGTGTAAAGTTGGCTGGATGTCCTTTGGGTGGTGGACCATTCTTGAGACACACGGGAACCGTTGAGCATGAAAAACCTAGCAGCGTTGCAGTTCTTGACACAAATCGGTGAGCCTGGCAGCAAGTAAGTCAAATAAATAGGTTTTGACTGTTTTAATGGAAATGGGGACATACGTAAATGCCAACAAAATAACTTTTTGGACAGTGAGTGTGTGTTTCAATTATTTAACTGTACTAGAATGCTTAGAAGGCTGCTAAAACGTTAAATATCGGTTATCGGTAACGGGTTGTTTGGCAAGGAAAATACTGGAAATCGTTATCGGGTTGTTTGGCAAGGAAAATACTGGATATCGGTATCGGGTTGTTTGGCAAGGCAAATATCGGATATCGGTATCGGGTTGTTTGGTAAGGAAAATATCGGATATTGGTATCGGGTTGTTTGGTAAGGAAAATATTGGATATCGGGTGGTTTGGCAAGGAAAATATCGGATATCGGTATCGGGTGGTTTGGCAAGGAAAATACTGGATATCGGTATCGGGTTGTTTGACAAGGAAAATATTGGATATCGGGTTGTTTGGCAAGGAAAATATTGGATATTGTGATAACTCTCTCCCCAGCTGATGTAAGACATTTAAACGGGTCAACATTCATTTACCAGGATGTGTACTGCGAGCATGCGCTGACCAACTGGCAAGTGTCTTCACTGACATTTTCAACCTCTCCTGTCTGAGTTTGTAATACCAACATGTTTTAAGCAGACCTGTGCCCAGGAACACTAAGGTAACCCTGTGCCCAGGAACACTAAGGTAACCTGGCGAAATGACTACCGACCCGTAACACTCACATCTGTAGCCATGAAGTGCTTTGAAAGGCTGGTCATGGCTCACATCAACACCATTAACAAGTGACATCAAGAAGGGATCATTGCTTTCACCTGGATTCACCTTGTCAATCTATGTCTTGGAAAAAGCAGGTGTTCATAATGTTTTGTAAACTCAGTGTATTAAAATATGGGGCGTAAACAACAAATGATAAGCAGATGCTTTACATCATATACTCAGATACAAGAAACACATCTGGTTTCAGATCTTGAAGATTCTCCTCTTCAATAGTAATAACATCAATTCTGACAAGTAACTTACCTGGGGTCAAAGGTCCCTGATCCATCACTAAAATAAATGGGATGATCCATAGAAAAGTCACTCTTCATGGACAGATGACTGGGTACTGGAAGACTGATCTCTGGACAGACTGAGTTTTGTTGGAGATTCTGGAAAACATAATGAATCACCATAAAATATATCAACATTATATATCAATAGATTACATACATTACATAAAGCATTAAAATATATGCCATTATATAAAGCAAAAAGCATACACTGAGTGTACAAAACATTAAGAACACCCTCCTAATATTGAGTGTATCCCCCGTTTTTTTGCCCTCAGAACAGCCTCAACTTGTCAAGGCATTGACTCTTCAAGGTGTCGAAGCTGCCCCACAGGGATGCTGTCCCAAGTTGACTCCTATGATTCCCACAGTTGTGTAAAGTTGGCTGGATGTCCTTTGGATGGTGGACCATTCTTGAGACACACGGAACCGTTGAGCATGAAAAACCTAGCAGCGTTGCAGTTCTTGACACAAATCGGTGAGCCTGGCAGCAAGTAAGTCAAATAAATAGGTTTTGACTGTTTTAATGGAAATGGGGACATACGTAAATGCCAACAAAATAACTTTTGGACAGTGAGTGTGTGTTTCAATTATTTAACTGTACTAGAATGCTTAGAAGGCTGCTAAAGCGTTAAATATCGGTTATCGGTAACGGGTTGTTTGGCAAGGAAAATACTGGATATCGGTATCGGGTTGTTTGGTAAGGAAAATACTGGATATCGGGTTGTTTGGCAAGGCAAATATCGGATATCGGTATCGGGTTGTTTGGTAAGGAAAATACTGGATATCGGTATCGGGTTGTTTGGTAAGGAAAATATTGGATATCGGTATCGGGTTGTTTGGTAAGGAAAATATTGGATATCGGGTGGTTTGGCAAGGAAAATATCGGATATCGGTATCGGGTGGTTTGGCAAGGAAAATACTGGATATCGGTATCGGGTTGTTTGACAAGGAAAATATTGGATATCGGGTTGTTTGGCAAGGAAAATATTGGATATTGTGATAACTCTCTCCCCAGCTGATGTAAGACATTTAAACGGGTCAACATTCATTTACCAGGATGTGTACTGCGAGCATGCGCTGACCAACTGGCAAGTGTCTTCACTGACATTTTCAACCTCTCCCTGTCTGAGTTTGTAATACCAACATGTTTTAAGCAGACCTGTGCCCAGGAACACTAAGGTAACCCTGTGCCCAGGAACACTAAGGTAACCTGGCGAAATGACTACCGACCCGTAACACTCACATCTGTAGCCATGAAGTGCTTTGAAAGGCTGGTCATGGCTCACATCAACACCATTAACAAGTGACATCAAGAAGGGATCATTGCTTTCACCTGGATTCACCTTGTCAATCTATGTCTTGGAAAAAGCAGGTGTTCATAATGTTTTGTAAACTCAGTGTATTAAAATATAGGACGTAAACAACAAATGATAAGCAGATGCTTTACATCATATACTCAGATACAAGAAACACATCTGGTTTCAGATCTTGAAGATTCTCCTCTTCAATAGTAATAACATCAATTCTGACAAGTAACTTACCTGGGGTCAAAGGTCCCTGATCCATCACTAAAATAAATGGGATGATCCATAGAAAAGTCACTCTTCATGGACAGATGACTGGGTACTGGAGAGACTGATCTCTGGACAGACTGAGTTTTGTTGGAGATTCTGGAAAACATAATGAATCACCATAAAATATATCAACATTATATATCAATAGATTACATACATTACATAAAGCATTAAAATATATGCCATTATATAAAGCAAAAAGCATACACTGAGTGTACAAAACATTAAGAACACCCTCCTAATATTGAGTGTATCCCCGTTTTTGCCCTCAGAACAGCCTCAACTTGTCAAGGCATTGACTCTTCAAGGTGTCGAAAGCGTTCCACAGGGATGCTGTCCCAAGTTGACTCCTATGATTCCCACAGTTGTGTAAAGTTGGCTGGATGTCCTTTGGATGGTGGACCATTCTTGAGACACACGGGAACCGTTGAGCATGAAAAACCTAGCAGCGTTGCAGTTCTTGACACAAATCGGTGAGCCTGGCAGCAAGTAAGTCAAATAAATAGGTTTTGACTGTTTTAATGGAAATGGGGACATACGTAAATGCCAACAAAATAACTTTTTGGACAGTGAGTGTGTGTTTCAATTATTTAACTGTACTAGAATGCTTAGAAGGCTGCTAAAACGTTAAATATCGGTTATCGGTAACGGGTTGTTTGGCAAGGAAAATACTGGATATCGGTATCGGGTTGTTTGGTAAGGAAAATACTGGATATCGGGTTGTTTGGCAAGGCAAATATCGGATATCGGTATCGGGTTGTTTGGTAAGGAAAATACTGGATATCGGTATCGGGTTGTTTGGTAAGGAAAATATTGGATATCGGTATCGGGTTGTTTGGTAAGGAAAATATTGGATATCGGGTTGTTTGGCAAGGAAAATACTGGATATCGGTATCGGGTTGTTTGGTAAGGAAAATATTGGATATCGGGTGGTTTGGCAAGGAAAATATCGGATATCGGTATCGGGTGGTTTGGCAAGGAAAATACTGGATATCGGTATCGGGTTGTTTGACAAGGAAAATATTGGATATCGGGTTGTTTGGCAAGGAAAATATTGGATATTGTGATAACTCTCTCCCCAGCTGATGTAAGACATTTAAACGGGTCAACATTCATTTACCAGGATGTGTACTGCGAGCATGCGCTGACCAACTGGCAAGTGTCTTCACTGACATTTTCAACCTCTCCCTGTCTGAGTTTGTAATACCAACATGTTTTAAGCAGACCACAATAGTCCCTGTGCCCAGGAACACTAAGGTAACCTGGCGAAATGACTACCGACCCGTAACACTCACATCTGTAGCCATGAAGTGCTTTGAAAGGCTGGTCATGGCTCACATCAACACCATTAACAAGTGACATCAAGAAGGGATCATTGCTTTCACCTGGATTCACCTTGTCAATCTATGTCTTGGAAAAAGCAGGTGTTCATAATGTTTTGTAAACTCAGTGTATTAAAATATAGGGCGTAAACAACAAATGATAAGCAGATGCTTTACATCATATACTCAGATACAAGAAACACATCTGGTTTCAGATCTTGAAGATTCTCCTCTTCAATAGTAATAACATCAATTCTGACAAGTAACTTACCTGGGGTCAAAGGTCCCTGATCCATCACTAAAATAAATGGGATGATCCATAGAAAAGTCACTCTTCATGGACAGATGACTGGGTACTGGAGAGACTGATCTCTGGACAGACTGAGTTTTGTTGGAGATTCTGGAAAACATAATGAATCACCATAAAATATATCAACATTATATATCAATAGATTACATACATTACATAAAGCATTAAAATATATGCCATTATATAAAGCAAAAAGCATACACTGAGTGTACAAAACATTAAGAACACCCTCCTAATATTGAGTGTATCCCCCCGTGTTTTTTTGCCCTCAGAACAGCCTCAACTTGTCAAGGCATTGACTCTTCAAGGTGTCGAAAGCGTTCCACAGGGATGCTGTCCCAAGTTGACTCCTATGATTCCCACAGTTGTGTAAAGTTGGCTGGATGTCCTTTGGGTGGTGGACCATTCTTGAGACACACGGGAACCGTTGAGCATGAAAAACCTAGCAGCGTTGCAGTTCTTGACACAAATCGGTGAGCCTGGCAGCAAGTAAGTCAAATAAATAGGTTTTGACTGTTTTAATGGAAATGGGGACATACGTAAATGCCAACAAAATAACTTTTTGGACAGTGAGTGTGTGTTTCAATTATTTAACTGTACTAGAATGCTTAGAAGGCTGCTAAAACGTTAAATATCGGTTATCGGTAACGGTTGTTTGGCAAGGAAAATACTGGATATCGGTATCGGGTTGTTTGGTAAGGAAAATACTGGATATCGGGTTGTTTGGCAAGGCAAATATCGGATATCGGTATCGGGTTGTTTGGTAAGGAAAATACTGGATATCGGTATCGGGTTGTTTGGTAAGGAAAATATTGGATATCGGTATCGGGTTGTTTGGTAAGGAAAATATTGGATATCGGGTTGAATGGAAAGGAAAATATCAGATATCGGTATCGGGTGGTTTGGCAAGGAAAATACTGGATATCGGTATCGGGTTGTTTGGTAAGGAAAATATTGGATATCGGGTTGTTTGGCAAGGAAAATATCGGATATCGGTATCGGGTGGTTTGGCAAGGAAAATACTGGATATCGGGTTGTTTGGCAAGGAAAATATTGGATATCGGTATCGGGTTGTTTGGCAAGGAAAATACTGGATATCGGTATCGGGTTGTTTGGCAAGGAAAATACTGGAAATCGTTATCGGGTTGTTTGGAAAGGAAAATACTGGATATCGGTATCGGGTTGTTTGGTAAGGAAAATATCGGATATCGGTATCGGGTTGTTTGGTAAGGAAAATATTGGATTGTTTGGGTTGTTTGGAAAGGAAAATATCGGATATCGGTATCGGGTGGTTTGGCAAGGAAAATACTGGATATCGGTATCGGGTTGTTTGACAAGGAAAATATTGGATATCGGGTTGTTTGGCAAGGAAAATATTGGATATTGTGATAACTCTCTCCCCAGCTGATGTAAGACATTTAAACGGGTCAACATTCATTTACCAGGATGTGTACTGCGAGCATGCGCTGACCAACTGGCAAGTGTCTTCACTGACATTTTCAACCTCTCCCTGTCTGAGTTTGTAATACCAACATGTTTTAAGCAGACCACAATAGTCCCTGTGCCCAGGAACACTAAGGTAACCTGGCGAAATGACTACCGACCCGTAACACTCACATCTGTAGCCATGAAGTGCTTTGAAAGGCTGGTCATGGCTCACATCAACACCATTAACAAGTGACATCAAGAAGGGATCATTGCTTTCACCTGGATTCACCTTGTCAATCTATGTCTTGGAAAAAGCAGGTGTTCATAATGTTTTGTAAACTCAGTGTATTAAAATATAGGGCGTAAACAACAAATGATAAGCAGATGCTTTACATCATATACTCAGATACAAGAAACACATCTGGTTTCAGATCTTGAAGATTCTCCTCTTCAATAGTAATAACATCAATTCTGACAAGTAACTTACCTGGGGTCAAAGGTCCCTGATCCATCACTAAAATAAATGGGATGATCCATAGAGAAGTCACTCTTCATGGACAGATGACTGGGTACTGGAGAGACTGATCTCTGGACAGACTGAGTTTTGTTGGAGATTCTGGAAAACATAATGAATCACCATAAAATATATCAACATTATATATCAATAGATTACATACATTACATAAAGCATTAAAATATATGCCATTATATAAAGCAAAAAGCATACACTGAGTGTACAAAACATTAAGAACACCCTCCTAATATTGAGTGTATCCCCCCGTGTTTTTTTGCCCTCAGAACAGCCTCAACTTGTCAAGGCATTGACTCTTCAAGGTGTCGAGCGTTCCACAGGGATGCTGTCCCAAGTTGACTCCTATGATTCCCACAGTTGTGTAAAGTTGGCTGGATGTCCTTTGGGTGGTGGACCATTCTTGAGACACACGGGAACCGTTGAGCATGAAAAACCTAGCAGCGTTGCAGTTCTTGACACAAATCGGTGAGCCTGGCAGCAAGTAAGTCAAATAAATAGGTTTTGACTGTTTTAATGGAAATGGGGACATACGTAAATGCCAACAAAATAACTTTTTGGACAGTGAGTGTGTGTTTCAATTATTTAACTGTACTAGAATGCTTAGAAGGCTGCTAAAACGTTAAATATCGGTTATCGGTAAAATACTGGATACCGGTATCGGGTTGTTTGGCAAGGAAAATACTGGATATCGGTATCGAGTTGTTTGGCAAGGCAAATATCGGATATCGGTATCGGGTTGTTTGGTAAGGAAAATATCGGATATCGGTATCGGGTGGTTTGGCAAGGAAAAAATTGGATATCGGGTTGTTTGGCAAGGAAAATATTGTGTATCGGTATCGGGTTGTTTGACAAGGAAAATATTGGATATCGGGTTGTTTGGCAAGGAAAATATTGGATATTGTGAAAACTCTCTCCCCAGCTGATGTAAGACATTTAAACGGGTCAACATTAATTTACCAGGATGTGTACTGCGAGCATGCGCTGACCAACTGGCAAGTGTCTTCACTGACATTTTCAACCTCTCCCTGTCTGAGTTTGTAATACCAACATGTTTTAAGCAGACCACAATAGTCCCTGTGCCCAGGAACACTAAGGTAACCTGGCGAAATGACTACCGACCCGTAACACTCACATCTGTAGCCATGAAGTGCTTTGAAAGGCTGGTCATGGCTCACATCAACACCATTAACAAGAGACATCAAGAAGGGATCATTGCTTTCACCTGGATTCACCTTGTCAATCTATGTCTTGGAAAAAGCAGGTGTTCATAATGTTTTGTAAACTCAGTGTATTAAAATATAGGACGTAAACAACAAATGATAAGCAGATGCTTTACATCATATACTCAGATACAAGAAACACATCTGGTTTCAGATCTTGAAGATTCTCCACTTCAATAGTAATAACATCAATTCTGACAAGTAACTTACCTGGGGTCAAAGGTCCCTGATCCATCACTAAAATAAATGGGATGATCCATAGAAAAGTCACTCTTCATGGACAGATGACTGGGTACTGGAGAGACTGATCTCTGGACAGACTGAGTTTTGTTGGAGATTCTGGAAAACATAATGAATCACCATAAAATATATCAACATTATATATCAATAGATTACATACATTACATAAAGCATTAAAATATATGCCATTATATAAAGCAAAAAGCATACACTGAGTGTACAAAACATTAAGAACACCCTCCTAATATTGAGTGTATCCCCCCGTGTTTTTTTGCCCTCAGAACAGCCTCAACTTGTCAAGGCATTGACTCTTCAAGGTGTCAGCGTTCCACAGGGATGCTGTCCCAAGTTGACTCCTATGATTCCCACAGTTGTGTAAAGTTGGCTGGATGTCCTTTGGGTGGTGGACCATTCTTGAGACACACGGGAACCGTTGAGCATGAAAAACCTAGCAGCGTTGCAGTTCTTGACACAAATCGGTGAGCCTGGCAGCAAGTAAGTCAAATAAATAGGTTTTGACTGTTTTAATGGAAATGGGGACATACGTAAATGCCAACAAAATAACTTTTTGGACAGTGAGTGTGTGTTTCAATTATTTAACTGTACTAGAATGCTTAGAAGGCTGCTAAAACGTTAAATATCGGTTATCGGTAACGGGTTGTTTGGAAAGGAAAATACTGGATATCGTTATCGGGTTGTTTGGCAAGGAAAATACTGGATATCGGTATCGGGTTGTTTGGCAAGGAAAATACTGGATATCGGTATCGAGTTGTTTGGCAAGGAAAATATTGGATATTGGTATCGGGTTGTTTGGTAAGGAAAATATTGGATATCGGGTTGTTTGGAAAGGAAAATATCGGATATCGGTATCGGGTGGTTTGGCAAGGAAAATACCGGATATCGGTATCGGGTTGTTTGACAAGGAAAATATTGGATATCGGGTTGTTTGGCAAGGAAAATATTGGATATTGTGATAACTCTCTCCCCAGCTGATGTAAGACATTTAAACGGGTCAACATTCATTTACCAGGATGTGTACTGCGAGCATGCGCTGACCAACTGGCAAGTCTCTTCACTGACATTTTCAACCTCTCCCTGTCTGAGTTTGTAATACCAACATGTTTTAAGCAGACCACAATAGTCCCTGTGCCCAGGAACACTAAGGTAACCTGGCGAAATGACTACCGACCCGTAACACTCACATCTGTAGCCATGAAGTGCTTTGAAAGGCTGGTCATGGCTCACATCAACACCATTAACAAGTGACATCAAGAAGGGATCATTGCTTTCACCTGGATTCACCTTGTCAATCTATGTCTTGGAAAAAGCAGGTGTTCATAATGTTTTGTAAACTCAGTGTATTAAAATATAGGACGTAAACAACAAATGATAAGCAGATGCTTTACAGCATATACTCAGATACAAGAAACACATCTGGTTTCAGATCTTGAAGATTCTCCTCTTCAATAGTAATAACATCAATTCTGACAAGTAACTTACCTGGGGTCAAAGGTCCTGATCCATCACTAAAATAAATGGGATGATCCATAGAGAAGTCACTCTTCATGGACAGATGACTGGGTACTGGAGAGACTGATCTCTGGACAGACTGAGTTTTGTTGGAGATTCTGGAAAACATAATGAATCACCATAAAATATATCAACATTATATATCAATAGATTACATACATTACATAAAGCATTAAAATATATGCCATTATATAAAGCAAAAAGCATACACTGAGTGTACAAAACATTAAGAACACCCTCCTAATATTGAGTGTATCCCCGTTTTTTTGCCCTCAGAACAGCCTCAACTTGTCAAGGCATTGACTCTTCAAAGGTGTCGAGCGTTCCACAGGGATGCTGTCCCAAGTTGACTCCTATGATTCCCACAGTTGTGTAAAGTTGGCTGAATGTCCTTTGGGTGGTGGACCATTCTTGAGACACACGGGAACCGTTGAGCATGAAAAACCCAGCAGCGTTGCAGTTCTTGACACAAATCGGTGAGCCTGGCAGCAAGTAAGTCAAATAAATAGGTTTTGACTGTTTTAATGGAAATGGGGACATACGTAAATGCCAAAAGAAAATAACTTTTTGGACAGTGAGTGTGTGTTTCAATTATTTAACTGTACTAGAATGCTTAGAAGGCTGCTAAAACGTTAAATATCGGTTATCGGTAAAATACTGGATATCAGTATCGGGTTGTTTGGTAAGGAAAATATCGGATATCGGTATCGGGTTGTTTGGTAAGGAAAATATTGGATATCGGTATCGGGTTGTTTGGTAAGGAAAATATCGGATATTGGTATCGGGTTGTTTGACAAGGAAAATATTGGATATTGGTATCGGGTTGTTTGGCAAGGAAAAAATTGGATATCGGGTTGTTTGGCAAGGAAAATATCGGATATCGGTATCGGGTTGTTTGACAAGGAAAATATTGGATATTGGTATCGGGTTGTTTGGCAAGGAAAAAATTGGATATCGGGTTGTTTGGCAAGGAAAATATTGGATATTGTGAAAACTCTCTCCCCAGCTGATGTAAGACATTTAAACGGGTCAACATTCATTTACCAGGATGTGTACTGCGAGCATGCGCTGACCAACTGGCAAGTGTCTTCACTGACATTTTCAACCTCTCCCTGTCTGAGTTTGTAATACCAACATGTTTTAAGCAGACCACAATAGTCCCTGTGCCCAGGAACACTAAGGTAACCTGGCGAAATGACTACCGACCCGTAACACTCACATCTGTAGCCATGAAGTGCTTTGAAAGGCTGGTCATGGCTCACATCAACACCATTAAGGTCCTGGAGTGGCCTAGCCAGTCTCCAGACCTTAATCCCATAGAAAATCTGTGGAGGGAGCTGAAGGTTCGAGTTGCCAAACGTCAGCCTCAAAACCTTAATGACTTGGAGAAGATCTGCAAAGAGGAGTGGGAAAAAATCCCTCCTGAGATGTGTGCTATCCTGGTGGCCAACTACAAGAAACGTCTAACCTCTGTGATTGCAAACAAGGGTTTTGCCACCAAGTACTAAGTCATGTTTTGCATGTTTTCCCTCATTAAAATGCGAATTCCATTTATAACTTTTTTCACATGCGTTTTTCTGGATTTTTGTTGTTGTTATTCTGTCTCTCACTGTTCAAATAAACCTACCATTAAAATTATAGACTGGTCATTTCTTTGTCAGTGGGTAAACGTACAAAATCAGCAGGGGATCAAATACTTTTTTCCCTCACTGTATGTATAGAGATGATGTCTTCATCTGAATAAGGCAGTTTGAGTTATTATCAATAACGTTGCAACTGTCAGCTGCTGTAAATATCCACCATACTGTAAATCAACTGTATAGCCACTGTACTGTATATCAACTGTATAGCAACTGTACTGTATATCAACTGTATAGCCACTGTACTGTATATCAACTGTATATCCACTGTACTGTATATCAACTGTATATCCACTGTACTGTATATCAACTGTATATCGACTGTACTGTAAATCAACTGTATAGCCACTGTACTATATATCAACTGTATAGCCACTGTACTGTATATAAACTGTATAGCCCCTGTACTGTATATCAACTGTATAGCCACTGTATATACACTGTACTGTATATCAACTGTATATCCACTGTACTGTTTATCAACTGTATAGCCACTGTACTGTATATCAACTGTATAGCCACTGTACTGTATTTCGACTGTATAGCCACTGTACTGTATATCAACTGTATAGCCACTGTACTGTATATCGACTGTATAGCCACTGTACTTAACATCAACTGTATAACCACTGTACTGTATATCAACTGTATAGCCACTGTACTGTATATCAACTGTATAGCCACTGTACTGTATATCAACTGTATAGCCACTGTACTGTAATCAACTGTATAGCTCCTGTACTGTATATCAACTGTATATCCACTGTACTGTATATCAACTGTATAGCCACTGTACTGTGTATCAACTGTATAGCCACTGTACTGTATATGAACTGTATAGCCACTGTACTGTATATCAACTGTATAGCCACTGTACTGTATATCAACTGTATAGCCACTGTACTGTATATCAACTGTATAGCCACTGTACTGTATATCAACTGTATAGCCACTGTACTATATATCAACTGTATATCCACTGTACTGTATATCAACTGTATTGCCACTGTACTGTATATCAACTGTTTATCTACTGTACTGTATATCAGCTGTATATCCACTGTACTGTATATCAACTGTATAGCCACTGTACTGTATATCAACTGTATAGCCACTGTACTGTATATCAACTGTATAGCCACTGTACTGTATATCAACTGTATAGCCACTGTACTGTATATCAACTGTATAGCCACTGTATATCCACTGTACTGTATATCAACTGTATATCCACTGTATTGTTTATCAACTGTATAGCCACTGTACTGTATATCAACTGTTTAGCCACTGTAATGTATATTAACTGTATAGCCACTGTACTGTATATCAACTGTATAGCCACTGTACTGTTTATCAACTGTATATCCACTGTACTGTATATCAACTGTATATCCACTGTACTGTATATCAACTGTATAGCCACTTTACTGTATATCATCTGTATATCCACTGTACTGTATATCAACTGTATAGCCACTGTACTGTATATCAACTGTATATCTACTGTACTGTATATCAACTGTATAGCCACTGTACTGTATATCAACTGTATATCCACTGTACTGTATATCAACTGTATAGCCACTGTACTGTATATCATCTGTGTATCCACTGTACTGTATATCAACTGTATATCCACTGTACTGTATATCAACTGTATAGCCACTGTACTGTATATCAACTGTATATCCACTGTACTGTATATCCACTGTACTGTATATCATCTGTATATCCACTGTACTGTATATCTGTATACCAACTGTATACCAACTGTATATCCACTGTACTGTATATCAACTGTATAGACACTGTACTGTTTAACAACTGTATATCCACTGTACTGTTTATCAACTGTATATCCACTGTACTGTATATCAACTGTATTTCCACTGTACTGTATATCAACTGTATAGCCACTGTACTGTATATCAACTGTATAGCCACTGTACTGTACATCAACTGTATAGCCACTGTACTGTGTATAAACTGTTTAGCCACTGTACTGTATATCAACTGTATAGCCACTGTACTGTATATCAACTGTATAGCCACTGTACTGTATATCAACTGTATATCCACTGTACTGTATATCAACTGTATAGCCACTGTACTGTATATCAACTGTATAGCCACTGTACTGTATATCAACTGTATAGCAACTGTATATCCACTGTACTGTATATCAACTGTATATCCACTGTACTATATATCAACTGTATATCCACTGTACTGTATATCAACTGTATATCCACTGTACTGTATATCAACTGTATATCTACTGTACTGTGTATCAACTGTATAGCCACTGTACAGTGTGTCAACTGTATAGCCACTGTACTGTGTGTCAACTGTATATCCACTGTACTGTATATCAACTGTATATCCACTGTACTGTATATCAACTGTATAGCCACTGTACTGTATATCAACTGTATAGCCACTGTACTGTGTGTCAACTGTATATCCACTGTACTGTATATCAGCTGTATATCCACTGTACTGTGTATCAACTGTATAGCCACTGTACTGTATATCAACTGTATATCCAGTATCTGTATATCAACTGTATATCCACTGTACTATATATCAACTGTATAGCCACTGTACTGTATATCAACTGTATATCCACTGTACTGTATATCAACTGTATAGCCACTCTACTGTGTATCAACTGTATATCCAGTACCTGTATATCAACTGTATATCCACTGTACTGTATATCAACTGTAAAGCCCCTCTACTGTGTATCAACTGTATAGCCACTGTACTGTGTATCAACTGTATAGCCACTGTACTGTATATCAACTGTATAGCCACTGTACTGTATATCAACTGTATAGCCACTGTATATCCACTTTACTGTATATCAACTGTATATCCACTGTACTGTATATCAACTGTATAAACACTGTACTGTATATCAACTGTATATCTACTGTACTGTGTATCAACAGTATAGCCACTGTACTGTATATCAACTGTATAGCCACTGTACTGTGTGTCAACTGTATATCCACTGTACTGTATATCAGCTGTATATCCACTGTACTGTATATCAACTGTATATCCACTGTACTGTATATCAACTGTATAGCCACTATACTGTATATCAACTGTATAGCCACTGTACTGTTTATCAACTGTATATCCACTGTACTGTATATCAACTGTATATCCACTGTACTGTATATCAACTGTATATCCACTGTACTGTATATCAACTGTACAGCCACTGTACTGTATATTTGTATATCCACAGTTCATTCTCTTATAGCTCTATAGCTCTATACTCCCTCTATCTAGTTGTGTATAATGTTGTATTGAAACTTTCTGTAAACTCTTCTGTCTGTATTCTGTCTCTAAATGTTGTCTATCACCAACAGCACCATATAAACTTGTAGTGTATTTGAGCTTTAAAAAGGCTTCTGAAGCTTGAGTTTTCTTTACGAAAAATGTATCGACCAAAACAAAAATGTCCATTAATTATAATTCACATAATAATTCACATTTCCTGTTGCTGCAGGAAAATTTTCCTGCTGTAGTAAACTGACTCAAATGAAGATCCTACATATGTACAGTGAGGGAAAAAGTATTTGATCCCCTGCTGATTTTGTACATTTGCCCACTGACAAAGAAATGATCAGTCTATAATTTTAATGCTAGGTTATTTTGTACAGTGAGAGACAAAATAACAACAAAAAAATCTAGAAAAACCCATGTGAAAAATTTTATAAATTCATTTGCATTTTAATGAGGGAAATAAGTATTTGACCCCTCTGCAAAACATGACTTAGTACTTGGTGGAAAAACCCTTGTTGGCAATCACAGAGGTCAGACGTTTCTTGCAGTTGGCCACCAGGTTAGCACACATCTCAGGAGGGATTTTGTCCCACTCCTCTTTCCAGATCTTCTCCAAGTCATTAAGGTTTCGAGGCTGACGTTTGGCAACTCGAACCTTCAGCTCCCTCAACAGATTTTCTATGGGATTAAGGTCTGGAGACTGGCTAGGCCACTCCAGGACCTTAATGTGCTTCTTCTTGAGCCACTCCTTTGTTGCCTTGGCCGTGTGTTTTGGGTCATTGCCATGCTGGAATACCCATTTTCAATGCCCTGGCTGAGGGAAGGAGGTTCTCACCCAAGATTTGACGGTACATGGCTCCGTCCATCATCCCTTTGATGCGGTGAAGTTATCCTGTCCCCTTAGCAGAAAAACACCCCCAAAGCATGTTTCCACCTCCATGTTTGACGGTGGGGATGGTTTCCTTGGGGTCATAGGCAGCATTCTTTCTCCTCCAAACACGGCGAGTTGAGTTGATGCCAAAGAGCTCCATTTTGTTCTCATCTGACCACATCACTTTCACCCAGTTGTCCTCTGAATCATTCAGATGTTCATTGGCAAACTTCAGACGGGCATGTATATGTGCTTTCTTGAGCAGGGGGATCTTGCGGGCGCTGCAAGATTTCAGTCCTTCACGGCGTGTGTTACCAATTGTTTTCTTGGTGACTATGGTCCCAGCTGCCTTGAGATCATTGACAAGATCCTCCCGTGTAGTTCTGGGCTGATTTCTCATCGTTCTCATGATCATTGCAACTCCACGAGGTGAGATCGTGCATGGAGCCCCAGGCCGTGGGAGGTTGACAGTTCTTTTGTGTTTCTTCCATTTGCGAATAATCGCACCAACTATTGTCACCTTCTCACCAAGCTGCTTGGCGATGGTCTTGTAGCCCATTCCAGACTTGTGTAGGTCTACAATCTTGTCCCTGACATCCTTGGAGAGCTCTTTGGTCTTGGCCATGGTGGAGAGTTTGGAATCTGATTGATTGATTGCTTCTGTGGACAGGTGTCTTTTCTACAGGTAACGAACTAAGATTAGGAGCACTCTCTTTAAGAGTGTGCTCCTAATCTCAGCTCGTTACCTGTTTAAAAGACACCTGGGAGCCAGAAATCTTTCTGATTGAGATAAATACTTCTTTCCCTCATTAAAATGCAAACTCAATTAATAACCTTTTTGTTGTTATTCTTTCTCTCACTGTTCAAATAAACCATTAAAATTATAGACTGATCATTTCTTTGTCAGTGGGCAAACGTACAAAATCAGCAGGGGATCAAATACTTTTTTCCTCACTGTATGTGCAAATGTACTTGGTGAATAAAGGTTATTGTGATTCTACAAAGGTTGAGTCTCTAGATTCCCTTGCTGCCCTGAAGAAATAATGAAATGGCTATCATGGTGATTTAAACTGGGACTGGTTATCTCCCGACTCTGAGGACATGTCCTTTGTTACATTTCACCCAATTGATAAAGGCAGCTAGAAGACTGAACCCAGAAGACAACTCTAAATCAACACTTACTGATATTATCCTAAAATCCTTTCACTCATATTACTGTGTCTCTTTCTTCAACAGGTAGTCTTTGATATTAATATTGTAGAAAACAGCGGGCAGGACAGTGAACCCAGGTCGCTGGTGAAAAAGATAAACACCCTATGCATCGCATCAATAGTGTTAACCCAGTATCAGTATACATAGGGTTAACCCAGTATCAGTATCAATAGGGTTAACCCAGTATCAGTATCAATAGGGTTAACCCAGTATCAGTATTAATAGGGTTAACCCAGTATCAGCATCAATAGGGTTAACCCAGTATCAGTATCAATAGGGTTAACCCAGTATTCGTGTCAGGATTTTCACCTTGTAGCCTGAATTCACAACCAGAACATGTCAAGACATTGAGATATGTTCCGTTCTGAGAGAGCAGCTTCCTGATGACTAGCGCTCTGTATATTCTGATGGATGAGGCTTGAGCCCGAATGTGAAGCTAACTGAAGCTGGCTAGGTTTAGAAAACCAGTATATCAAGCTTGCATCATAGTATACCCTTCAGGCTACGTTCAGGTTTCAGCATCAGGCAGGTATAAACATGCCGAGTCGTAGGTTTCGACCTGGGTTGTATTCATTAGTTAACTTCACAGCCAACACTTTTGAAATGTTGCATAAACAGTTTACTCCAAACGCTGTACAACGTGGACTAAACGTTTTCTGTTGCCAAACGTTTTGCTACGGTGGGCACTAATGAATACACACAACCTGTTTTGAGGAAGTGTAAGTTGTTGTTAGGCTTTCCATAATATTTATTTGTCTCTTTCACACAACATATCTTCCTGAGTGAAAAGCATTAACAGTAGATTAGATAGAGAACATGTTTGTTTGTTGCTTGTTGTGTTTTAAGCCTGTTATGAGAAGACAAGTCTATAGACCTATGATACAGCACACTCTTAGAATAAAGGGTTCCAAACAGGTCCTCCGGCTGTCCCCATTGGAGATTATTTTGGGTTCTAAGTAGAACCCTTCTGGCTTCCATGTAGAACCCTCTGTGGAAAGGGTTCTGTATGAAACCCAAAAGGGTTCTACCTAGTACCAAAAGGGTTCTACAAAGGGTTCTCCTATGGGGACAACGAAAGAACCCTTTTAGAGTCTAGATAGTGTATGAGCGATCACCCTGGGGCACACAGATGGGCACAGAACAAATTCACCCCACACATCTAATTTATATAGAATTCTTTTAAGGAGAGTAGGACTATTATAACACTGTCCACCAAAAATACCATCAACTATATGAATACACATAACAATATCATCAACTATATGAATACACATTACAATATCATCAACTACATGAATACACATTACAATATCATCAACTACATGAATACACATAACAATATCATCAACTATATGAATACACATTACAATATCATCAACTATAGGAATACACATTACAATATCATCAACTACATGAATACACATAACAATATCATCAACTATATGAATACACATAACAATATCATCAACTATATGAATACACACAACAATATCATCAACTATATGAATACACATAACAATATCATCAACTACAGTGGGGAAAAAAAGTATTTAGTCAGCCACCAATTGTGCAAGTTCTCTCACTTAAAAAGATGAGAGAGGCCTGTAATTTTCATCATAGGTACACTTCAACTATGACAGACAAAATGAGGAAAAAAAATCCATAAAATCACATTGTAGGATTTTTTTTGAATTTATTTGCAAATTATGGTGGAAAATAAGTATTTGGTCACATACAAACAAGCAAGATTTCTGGCTCTCACAGACCTGTAACTTCTTCTTTAAGAGGCTCCTCTGTCCTCCACTCATTACCTGTATTAATGGCACCTGTTTGAACTTGTTATCAGTATAAAAGACACCTGTCCACAACCTCAAACAGTCACACTCCAAACTCCACTATGGCCAAGACCAAAGAGCTGTCAAAGGACACCAGAAACAAAATTGTAGACCTGCACCAGGTTGGGGAAGACTGAATCTGCAATAGGTAAGCAGCTTGGTTTGAAGAAATCAACTGTGGGAGCAATTATTAGGAAATGGAAGACATACAAGACCACTGATAATCTTCCTCGATCTGGGGCTCCACGCAAGATCTCACCCCGTGGGGTAAAAATGATCACAAGAGCGGTGAGCAAAAATCCCTGAACCACACGGGGACCTAGTGAATGACCTGCAGAGAGCTGGGACCAAAGTAACAAAGCCTACCATCAGTAACACACTCGCCGCCAGGACTCAAATCCTGCAGTGCCAGACGTGTCCCCCTGCTTAAGCCAGTACATGTTCAGGCCGTCTAAAGTTTGCTAGAGAGCATTTGGATGATCCAGATGAGGATTGGGAGAATGTCATATGGTCAGATGAAACCAAAATAGAACTTTTTGGTAAAAACTCAACTCGTCGTGTTTGGAGGACAAAGAATGCTGAGTTGCATCCAAAGAACACCATACCTACTGTGAAGCATGGGGGTGGAAACATCATGCTTTGGGGCTGTTTTCTGCAAAGGGACCAGGGCTGACTGATCCGTGTAAAGGAAAGAATGAATGGGGCCATGTATCGTGAGATTTTGAGTGAAAACCTCCTTCCATCAGCAAGGGCATTGAAGATGAAACGTGGCTGGGTCTTTCAGCATGACAATGATCCCAAACACACCGCCCGAACTAACGAAGGAGTGGCTTCGTAGAAGCATTTCAAGGTCCTGGAGTGGCCTAGCCAGTCTCCAGATAGAAAATCTTTGGAGGGAGTTGAAAGTCCGTGTTGCCCAGCGACAGCCCCAAAACATCACTGCTCTAGAGGAGATCTGCATGGAGGAATGGGCCAAAATACCAGCAACAGTGTGTGAAAACCTTGTGAAGACTTACAGAAAACGTTTGACCTCTGTCATTGCCAACAAAGGGTATATAACAAAGTATTGAGATAAACTTTTGTTATTGACCAAATACTTATTTTCCACCATAATTTGCAAATAAATTCATTAAAAATCCTACAATGTGATTTTCTGGATTTTTTTTCCTCATTTTGTCTGTCATAGTTGAAGTGTACCTATGATGAAAATTACAGGCCTCTCTCATCTTTTTAAATGAGAGAACTTGCACAATTGGTGGCTGACTAAATACTTTTTTTCCCCACTGTATATGAATACACATTACAACATCATCAACTATATGAATACACATTACAATATCATCAACTATATGAATACACATTACAATATCATCAACTACATGAATACACATAACAATATCATCAACTATATGAATACACATAACAATATCATCAACTATATGAATACACATAACAATACTATCAACTATATGAATACACATAACAATATCATCAACTATATGAATACACAATCGTCGTCTTACCTTTTATCTCTCAATAGAAGCAGTCTGGAATGATCATTCGGTCGTTGAAAGTTACTTTCGTTTGTTCTGCTCATTTCCATATCAGGTTGTGCCTGTTCTCTCTCCCACTCCCTCTCTCTTTACAGCTCTTACAATGTGCCTTGGCATACATTATACAACTGTCTGGAACTCTATTGGAGGGATGTGACACCATTCTTCCACAAGACATTCCATCATTTGGTGTTTTATTGATGGAGGTGTTCAATTGTGTTGAGACCTGGTGACTGAGACGGCCATGGCATATTGTGAAACATCAGCAAGTTCAGCAGTCTTCATCACTGAAGCTCCTGCCAAACGTGCCCCAACAATCACCAAGCGTTAAACTCTTCCCGAGCAGGGTCACCGTCTCTCCTGGTAGCAGCTCCTCTCTCCCCAGGGGTAGCAGCTCCTCTCTCCCCAGGGGTAGCAGCTCCTCTCTCCCCTAGGATTTGAAGATATTGGTGGCTTAGCCCAAAGCCAGTAGGGGGGTCCGGGAAGGAATTTCAACAGCTAAACCCATGAATACAACACCAGTGTATTGCCAAAAAATCACTCAAGGACTTCAAACATAAACTCTGACCTGTCCAATGAGCCAAACTGTCTCTCTCCATCATATCATATTCTTCTGTTGCTGTCTCTGTTTCTTGTCTGGTGTCTCTCTCCATCATATCCTATTCTTCTGTTGCTGTCTCTGTGTCTTGTCTGGTGTCTCTCTCCATCACATCATATTCTTCTGTTGCTGTCTCTGTGTGTTGTTTGCTGTCTCTCTCCGTCACATCATATTCTTCTGTTGCTGTCTCTGTGGCAATATTTCGAGATTAAAGTGGCAATATTTTGTGAATAAAGTTGCAATATTTTGAGAATAAAGTGGCAATATTTTGAGAATAAACTCCACATTTATTTTTTGAATAAAGTCTGTTATATTTCTAGATGAATGTAGGGGATGTGCTTAAATGTCTCTCTGACTACCTGTTGCTGTGCCACTGTTGAAAGGCCTCAGTAGATGTCCTGGTGAAACTACATTTTAGAATTGGCTTTACTAAGGTTTCTATCAGTCACAACTAAAGTTGCCAAATATCTGTTTCAAATTATCACTTCCACGATCAACATAGACACTTAATATGCACACTCGCTCTGGAATGAGAAAAATATCCTTTTTATTTCATTCAGCTAAATTCAATTATAAAATAATATAATATAAAATAATGGCACAGGACTTATATGCATAGGTCTATCTTGTCTGCTAAATGAACAAGCCTACATCCTATGACATGGATCATAGCCAGATAACATACAGTATCTAGTCTACTAAATGAACAAGCCTACATCCTATGGCATGGATCATAGCCAGATAACATACAGTATCTAGTATACTAAATGAACAAGCCTACATCCTATGGCATGGATCATAGCCAGATAACATACAGTATCTAGTCTACTAAATGAACAAGCCTACATCCTATGGCATGGATCATAACCAGATCGCATACAGTATCTAGTCTACTAAATGAACAAGCCTACATCCTATGGCATGGATCATAGCCAGATAACATACAGTATCTAGTCTACTAAATGAACAAGCCTACATCCTATGGCATGGATCATAGCCAGATAACATACAGTATCTAGTCTACTAAATGAACAAGCCTACATCCTATGACATGGATCATAGCCAGATAACATACAGTATCTAGTCTACTAAATGAACAAGCCTACATCATAACCAGATAACATACAGTATCTAGTCTACTAAATGAACAGGCCTACATCCTATGGCATGGATCATAGCCAGATAGCATACAGTATCTAGTCTACTAAATGAACAAGCCTACATCCTATGGCATGGATCATAGCCAGATAGCATACAGTATCTAGTCTACTAAATGAACAAGCCTACATCCTATGGCATGGATCATAGCCAGATAACATACAGTATCTAGTCTACTAAATGAACAAGCCTACATCCTATGGCATGGATCATAGCCAGATAACATACAGTATCTAGTCTACTAAATGAACAAGCCTACATCCTATGGCATGGATCATAGCCAGATAACATACAGTATCTAGTATACTAAATGAACAAGCCTACATCCTATGGCATGGATCATAGCCAGATAGCATACAGTATCTAGTCTACTAAATGAACAGGCGTACATCCTATGGCATGGATCATAGCCAGATAACATACAGTATCTAGTCTACTAAATGAACAAGCCTACATCCTATGGCATGGATCATAGCCAGATAACATACAGTATCTAGTCTACTAAATGAACAAGCCTACATCCTATGGCATGGATCATAACCAGATAGCATACAGTATCTAGTCTACTAAATGAACAGGCCTACATCCTATGGAATGGATCATAGCCAGATAACATACAGTATCTAGTCTACTAAATGAACAAGCCTACATCCTATGGCATGGATCATAGCCAGATAACATACAGTATCTAGTCTACTAAATGAACAAGCCTACATCCTATGGCATGGATCATAGCCAGATAACATACAGTATCTAGTCTACTAAATGATGATGAACTTCCGGCGCCGACAGAGATGGCAGCCTCGCTTCACGTTCTCAGGAAACCATGCAGTATTTTGTTTTTTTATGTATTACTTCTTATATTGTTACCCGAAATATTAAGTTTTATTACATACAACCGGGAGGAACTATTGGATATAAAGAGCAAGCGTCAACTTACCAACATTACGACCAGGAATACGACTTTCCCAAAGAGGATTCTCGGTTTGCTAACCCAACCACAACAATAGACTGGATAGCACCGGCGACTCAAAACAACGGCGGCGCCGAGAAGAGGGAAGCGGCGGTCTTTTGGTCAAGCTACGTCGGCCAGGCGCATCGTGCACCTCTCCCGAGTATTTTAATCGCCAATGTACAGTCTCTTGACAACAAAGTAGACGAAATCCGATCGAGGTTGCCTTTCAGAGAGACATCCGAGACTGCAACGTTCTTTGCTTCACGGAAACATGGCTCACTCAGGACACGTTATCGGAGTCGGTACAGCCACCTGGTTTCTCCACGCATCGTGCCGACAGAAACAAACATCTATCTGGTAAGAAGAAGGGTGGGGGTGTGTGTCTTATGATTAACGAGGCGTGGTGTGATCATAACAACATACAGGAACTCAAGTCCTTTTGTTCACCTGACATAGAATTCATTACAATCAAATGCAGACCGCATTATCTACCAAGAGAATTCTCTCGATTATAATCACAGCCGTGTACATCTCCCCTCAAGCTGATACATCGACGGCACTGAAAGAAATTCATCGGACTCTATGTAAACTGGAAACCACATATCCTGAGGCTGCATTTATTGTGGCTGGGGATTTTAATAAGGCTAATTTAAGAACAAGGCTCCCGAAATTTTACCAGCATATCGAATGTGCCACCCGGGCTGGTAAAATCCTGGACCACTGTTATTCCAACTTCCGTGATGCATACAAGGCTATTCTCCGCCCTCCTTTCGCAAGTCTGACCATGACTCCATTTTGTTGCTCCCAGCCTACAAACAGAAACTAAAACAGGAAACGCCAGTTCTCAGGTCTGTTCAACGCTGGTCCGACCAATCTGATTCCATGCTGCAAGATTGCTTGAGCACGTGGACTGGGATATGTTCCGGATAGCATCTGACAACAACATTGATGTATACGCTGATTCGGTGAGCGAGTTTATTAGCAAGTGCATTGGTGATGTTGTACCCATAGCAAATATTAAAACCTTCCCCAACCAGAAACCGTGGATTGATGGCAGCATTAAGCGCCAGAAACTGAAAGCGCGAACCACTGCTTTTAACCAGGCTAAGGCTACCGGAAACATGACTGAATACAAACAGTGTAGCTATTCCCTCCGCAAGGCAATCAAACAAGCTAAGCGTCAATATAGAGACAAAGTAGAGTCACAATTCAACGGCTCCAGACACAAGAGGAATGTGGCAGGGTCTACAGTCAATCACGGACTACAAAAAGAAAACCAGCCCCGTCGCGGACCATGACGTCCTGCTCCCAGACCAACTAAACAACTTCTTTGCTCACTTTGAGGACAATGCAGTGCCACCGACACGGCCCGCTACCAAAACCTGCGGGCTCACCTTCACCGCAGCCAATGTGAGAAAACATTTAAATGTGTTAACCCTCGCAAGGCTGCCGGCCCAGATGGCATCCCTGGCCGTGTCCTCAGAGCATGCAGACCAGCTGGCTGGTGTGTTCCACGGACATATTCAATAAGTCCCTATCCCAGTCTGCTGTTCCCACATGCTTCAAGAGGGCCACCATTGTTCCTGTTCCCAAGAAAGCTAAGGTGACTGAGCTAAATGACTATCGCCCCGTAGCACTCACTTCTGTCATCATGAAGTGCTTTGAGAGATTAGT
This sequence comes from Brachymystax lenok tsinlingensis, assembly GCA_030435695.1. Taxonomy (NCBI): domain Eukaryota; kingdom Metazoa; phylum Chordata; class Actinopteri; order Salmoniformes; family Salmonidae; genus Brachymystax; species Brachymystax lenok. Next base: position 59,261,157 of record CM059791.1, read on the forward strand.
CAAGGATCATATCACCTCCATCCTGCCAGACACCCTGGACCCACTCCAGATTTGCTTACCGTCCCAATAGGTCCACAGACGCAGCCTTAATCGCAATCACACTGCATACTGCCCTAACCCATCTGGACAAGAGGAATACTTATGTAAGAATGCTGTTCATCGACTACAGCTCAGCATTTAACACCATAGTTCCCTCCAAGCTCGTCATTAAGCTCGAGACCCTGGGTCTCGACCCAGCCCTGTGCAACTGGGTCCTGGACTTCCTGACGGGCCGGTCCCAGGTGGTGAGGGTAGGAAACAACATCTCCACTCCGCTGATCCTCAACACTGGGGCCCCACAAGGGTGCGTTCTCAGCCCTCTCCTGTACTCCCAGTTTACCCATGACTGCATGGCCAAGCACGCATCCAACTCAATCATCAAGTTTGCTGACGACACTACAGTGGTAGGCTTGATTACCAACAACGACGAGATGGCCTACAGAGAGGAGGTGAGGGCCCTCGGAGTGTGGTGTCAGGAAAATAACCTCTCACTCAATGTCCAGCAAAACAAAGGAGATGATCGTGGACTTCAGGAAACAGGAGAGGGAGCACCCCTATCCACATCGAGGGGACAGTAGTGGAGAGGGTGGAAAGTTTTAAGTTCCTCGGTGTACACATCACGGACAAACTGAATTGGTCCACCCACACAGACAGCGTGGTGAAGAAGAGCGCAACAGCGCCTCTTCAACCTCAGGAGGCTGAAGAAATTCGGCTTGTCACCAAAATCACTCACAAACTTTTACAGATGCACTATCGAGAGCATCCTGTCGGGCTGTATCACCGCCTGGTACGGCAACTGCTCCGCCCACAACCGTAAGGCTCTCCAGAGGGTAGTGAGGACTGCACAGCGCATCACCGGGAAACCTACCTGCCCTCCAGGACACCTACACCACCCGATGTCACAGGAAGGCCAAAAAGATCATCAAGGACAACAACCACCCGAGCCACTGCCTGTTCACCCCGCTTATCATCCAGAAGGCGAGGTCAGTACAGGTGCATCAAAGCTGGGACCGAGAGACTGAAAAACAGCTTCTACCTCAAGGCCATCAGACTGTTAAACAGCCATCACTAACATTGAGTGGCTGCTGCCAACATACTGACTTAAATCTCTAGCCACTTTAAACATAGGAATTGGATGTAACAAATGTATCACTAGCCACTTTAAACAATTTTGTATATAATGTTTACGTATCCGACATACTCATATCAAATGTATACACTGTACTCCATACCATCTACTGCATCTTGCCTATGCCGGTCAGCCATCGCTCATCCATATATTTATATGTACATACTCGTATTCATTCCTTTACTCTTGTGTGTATAAGGTAGTTGTTGTGAATTTGTTAGATTACTTGTTAGATACTACTGCATGGTCGGGAACTAGAAGCACAAGCATTTCCCTACACTCGCATTAACATCTGCTAACCATGTGTATGTGACAAATAAAATTTGATTTGATTTGATTTGTAATATTCATTTTTTATTATTATGTTAAACAAAGAATCTACGTTTTTTTATAACAGTATTTTGAGATCTGGGCTGAGCTGTCCTAAGTAGTTAAAAGTTAACAGCAGGTGTCTTGATAATTGTTATAGAAATGTTGTTCTCAATGTGCACAAACTGAACTTCAATTAACTTCTTTGGGAGCAGCGCATGAGGTGACCGTTTTGGAGACCCTGGCGTGCCCAAAGTAAAATGCCTCCCATTCAGGCCTAGAAAATAGGATATGCACATATTTAGTACCATTGGATAGGAAACACTCTGAATTTCTAAAAGTGTTAACATTTTGTCTGTGAGTATAACAGAACGGATATGGCAGGCAAAAACCCAATGGAATTTCTGTCCTGGAAAAAGTGGTTTTGACACATTGCCTCATTTAGAACCCCTCCCCTTATGAAAATGCCCATATAAGGGCATATGAATGCAGTACCTATTGCTTCCTCTGGATGTCAACAGTCTCGAGAAAGTGTTCTGATTCTTTTTAGCTGCTTTTAGAGCATAGAAGAAGACGAATAAGGAAGTGGCCACACAGATGTCAATAGAAGTAAACGCTGCTCACGGCTGGCGCTCTTTGGTTTTTTCCTTTCTTATCGCCCAGTTCATATTCCGGTTGAAATATTATACTCTTTATACATAAGTGTTCCTAAGGATACATTTAAAATTATGTTTGATTGTTCTTGGACAAGTTTATAGGTATAAGTTGAATGAGTTCTCTTCACGTTTCAATGGAGGAGTCAACGCTATATTTTCTCATTATAACGCGCCAACCAAACGGAGATTTATGGATATAATACATTACTTTTTCTAACAAAAGAACCATGGATTGTCTTCGTTGGACACTTGGGAAGGCCTCAGCAGAAGTTCTTCAAAAGGTAATTGATTTGTTTTCGCTGTGAAATGTGTTATGTGTGAACCGTGAAGGCTTATGAATTTATGGTAATGGGAAAAATATGTTAGGTGCTACCCTCAAACAATCAAATGTGTGCTTTCGCCGTAAAGCCTTTTTGAAATCTGACAATGCTGTGATATTGCCAAGAAGCAGAGCTTTTGATGACTATGAAACACTTGTATATTGATGAATGTTTAATAATTCAACTTTTGGATTTTGAATTTGGCTCCTTGCATTTCACCGGGTAGTGTAGCGCCCCACCACTCTGTAAGAAGTTAAACAACTCTGTCTGTTACCCATAGTACCCATAACACCTAGCGGTCAAACAGGGAAATAGGTTCCAATAGTTTTATAGAGCCCCACAGTGGAGGTGTTATAGTACCCATAACACCTAGCGGTCAAACAGGGGAAATGGTTCCAATAGTTTTATAGAGCCCCACAGTGGAGGTGTCATAGTACCCATAAAACCTAGCGGCCAAACAGGGAATGGTTCCAATAGTTTTATAGAGCCCCATAGTTGAGGTGTCATAGTACCCATAACACCTAGCGGTCAAACAGGGAAATGGTTCCAATAGTTTTATAGAGCCTCACAGTAAAGGTGTTATACTACCCATAAAACCTAGTGGTCAAACAGGGAAATGGTTCCAAATGTTTTATAGAGCCCCACAGTGGAGGTGTTATAATACCCATAACACCTAGCGGTCAAACAGGGAAATGGTTCCAATAGTTTATACACCATACATTTTTCCGATAGGGAATTGTATGAACACTTAAAATAAGGGCTGTTTAGGGAGGGTGGCACGGCGGTTCTTGTGGGCAAATTTTGTCATCAAACTTTGACATCAAAGTCTGGCATACTCTGGAATTGTGGTGCTTTCAAGACAACTTGGAACTCTGAAAAAAGCAAAGTCAAAAAATGACTTTGATCTTCAGGTCGGAGCCTAAGAAAAAGGCCAGAGTTGGATGACCGTTCAAGACGTATTTTCTCAGTCGTAGCTAGTTTTTTTCAGAGTTCCCAGTTGTCTTGAACTCACTGAAGTCTGAGATTTCCACGTTTCCAGTTGTTTTGAACGCAGCAGAAGTCACAGCATGGCCAATGTATTCAAGACAAAGCTCATTGCCTTCTTCATTCATGCATAGACGGGCAGCCTGAAGGTCTCGTCATAGATTTTCTGGAAAGGGAAGAAATTGTGCTTTACATTGGTATTCATATTACAGTTGACCTGGAAGTATTACGTTTTTGGGGCGCTAAAATAAGGTCAATTGTACGGAACAGTGCAATAAACAAATGTTTGTTAGCTATCGTTACTCTCCCACTGTCCGGTTCTCCTCTCTTCACTAGATGGACGGTGTTTAACGCCTCTGTGTCCATGGACCGAGCTTTTGAATATTATTTTCAGGGCGCCTCAAGTAGGCTGGACACATTCAATTTTTAACAACGTTTTTTTCTGATTAAAAACTAGTTCATTGCATCGATGGAGTTCGCTACAGTGTTGAGGTGCCGAAGTTTATTGTTCAGACGAACGATCTGCTAGCTAGCCAAGCTAGTCGGTACAGCTCGGTAAGCTAGCTAGCTACTCTACCAGCAGCATCCTAATTATCCTAGCTAGTCGGTACAGCTCGGTAAGCTAGCTAGCTACTCTACCAGCAGCATCCTGGTTATCCTAGCTAGTCGGTACAGCTAGGTAAGCTAGCCAGCTACTCTACCAGCAGCATCCTAGTTATCCTAGCTAGTCGGTAAAGCTCGGTAAGCTAGCTAGCTACTCTACCAGCAGCATCCTAGTTATCCTAGCTAGTCGGTACAGCTCGGTAAGCTAGCTAGCTACTCCACCAGCAGCATCCTAATTATCCTAGTTAGTCGGTACAGCTTGGTAAGCTAGCTAGCTACTCCACCAGCAGCATCCTAGTTATCCTAGCTAGTCGGTACAGCTCGGGAAGCTAGCTAGCTACTCTACCAGCAGCATCCTAGTTATCCTAGCTAGTCGGTACAGCTAGGTAAGCTAGCCAGCTACTCTACCAGCAGCATCCTAGTTATCCTAGCTAGTCGGTACAGCTCGGTAAGCTAGCTAGCTACTCTACCAGCAGCATCCTAGTTATCCTAGCTAGTCGGTACAGCTAGGTAAGCTAGCTAGCTACTCTACCAGCAGCATCCTAGTTATCCTAGCTAGTCGGTACAGCTCGGTAAGCTAGCTAGCTACTCTACCAGCAGCATCCTAATTATCCTAGCTAGTCGGTACAGCTTGGTAAGCTAGCTAGCTACTCTACCAGCAGCATCCTAGTTATCCTAGCTAGTCGGTACAGCTCGGTAAGCTAGCTAGCTACCCTACGTATAACCTATTTTATCCTTAACCCCTAACCCTAATTCTAGGGCCCTAAACCATTTATTATTGCAAGGCAGAACACTTGATAAACAAGACATATTAGTTATATTTTTCAAATGTGGTTTGAACTGGGTGACCTGGTAACCTCTATGGGAAAGTCCAGCAATTGGCGTGGGATAGATGGGGCAGGTTTGAGACTGATCTAAGGAATTAACCAGAAAAATACACTTTATTCTCAGCTGAATCACCATAAGACCACGAAGCATCAGTTATAGGCTACAAGCAGCAATATGATGGACATAAAATAGCATGCAACCACAGACTATATGTCCCATGACTTTCTCGTCCCAAGGACCAGAAGGCTTCCCACATATGTCGGATTAGAACTAAGAATGCTTTGTTCTCACAGACTCCTTCTCGCAAGTCGTACCATCCTGTTCCACTCTCCACACAATATTCATTTCTAGACACACACACATCAATTGAATTACCATTTGTCTTATAACCCTATCTCTATTGCATACATTTTCAGTTACAAACATTTAGTCATAAAACATATACTCCATAACAATAATACAGTTAGGGAAAAAAGTATTTGATCCCCTGCTGATTTTGTACGTTTGCCCACTGACAAAGAAATGATCAGTCTATAATTTTAATGGTAGGTTTATTTCAACAGTGAGAGACAGAATAACAACAGAGAAATCCAGAAAAAAACGTATGGTAAAAATGTTATAAATTGATTTGCATTTTAATGAGGGAAATAACTATTTGACCCCCTCTCAATCAGAAAGATTTCTGGCTCCCAGGTGTCTTTTATACAGGTAACGAGCTGAGATTAGGAGCACACTCTTAAAGGGAGTGCTCCTAATCTCAGCTTGTTACCTGTATAACAGACACCTGTCCACAGAAGCAATCAATCAATCAGATTCCAAACTCTCCACCATGGCCAAGACCAAAGAGCTCTCCAAGGATGTCAGGGACAAGATTGTAGACCTACACAAGGCTGGAATGGGCTACAAGACCATCGCCAAGCAGCTTGGTGAGAAGGTGACAACAGTTGGTGCGATTATTCGCAAATGGAAGAAACACAAAAGAACTGTCAATCTCCCTCGGCCTGGGGCTCCATGCAAGATCTCACCTCGTGGAGTTGCAATGACCATGAGAACGGTGAGGAATCAGCCCAGAACTACACGGGAGGATCTTGTCAATGATCTCAAGGCAGCTGGGACCATAGTCACCAAGAAAACAATTGGTAACACACTACGTCGTGAAGGACTGAAATCCTGCAGCGCCGGCAAGGTCCCCCTGCTCAAGAAAGCACATATACATGCCTGTCTGAAGTTTGCCAATGAACATCTGAATGATTCAGAGGACAACTGGGTGAACGTGTTGTGGTCAGATGAGACCAAAATGGAGCTCTTTGGCATCAACTCAACTCCCCGTGTTTGGGGAAGGAGGAATGCTGCCTATGACCCCAAGAAGTACATCCCCACCGTCAAACATGGAGGTGGAAACATTATGCTTTGGGGGTGTTTTTCTGCTAAACGGGACAGGACAACTTCACCGCATCAAAGAGACGATGGACGGGGCCATGTACCATCAAATCTTGGGTGAGAACCTCCTTCCCTCAGCCAGGGGATTGAAAATGGGTCGTGGATGGGTATTCCAGCATGACAATGACCCAAAACACACAGCCAAGGCAACAAAGGAGTGGCTCAAGAAGAAGCATATTAAGGTCCTAGAGTGGCCTAGCCAGTCTCCAGACCTTAATCCCATAGAAAATCTGTAGAGGGAGTTGAAGGTTTGAGTTGCCAAACGTCAGCCTCAAAACCTTAATGACTTGGAGAAGATCTGAAAACAGGAGTGGGACAAAATCCCTCCTGAGATGTGTGGAAACCTGGTGGCCAACTACAAAAAACGTCTGACCTCTGTGATTGCCAACAAGGGTTTTGCCACCAAGTACTAAGTCATGTTTAGCATAGGGGTCAAATACTTATTTCCCTAATTTAAAATGCAATTCAACTTATAAAAATTTTCACATGCGTTTTTCTGGATTTTTTTGTTGTTATTCTGTCTCTCACTGTTCAAATAAACCTACCATTTTAATTATAGACTGATCATTTCTTTGTCAGTGGGCAAACGTACAAAATCAGCAGGGGATCAAATACTTTTTTCCCTCACTGTACTATAGAATAATGCAGTGAGTCAGTGGTTCCTGCGCCACATGTAATTGCTTTGGAGTAGTTAAAAATAATGTTTTATATTTCTATATTATCAATCCATTAATAATATAGACCTACATGCAACAGTGTGTCTTGTGCTTTTGGCAATGATTTATGTATAATAATGATGTTTAACAAGTGATACCATGTGTGTCTGCATAGCATTTTGTCTTATTTAAAAGGTTAACTTTCTGAAGGTTTTCGCCCAGCGGCTAAGGAGTTGGAGCTGTGGCAGGAGTTGGACCTGTGGCTGAAAGGTGGCTGGTTCGAAACTCTGCCCAGGTTCCTGAAAAAACATGCGGACTTGATCTGACCGCTGGAGGGCTGCTGGGTTCACATCCTCAAAACATTCACCTTTCGTTGATCAGAACTCTAGAGGTTCTTCTTCACTGAACCCAAAAATATATATAACCTTTAGTGGTTGCATATATTAAGGAAGTGATAGAAGCCTTTTTGGTTCTATAAGGAACCTTCTTTTCTAAGAGTGTATAATAAACACGTTTTTCTTTTGATTATTTAATTATCTACATCATGTTATTTCAAGTTCTCCCTTTGGAGCGCAACATCACGTTGTTAATAAATAATCCTAAATTGGGCGTGGCTGTAAACTGGGCAATTGAAGGCATCTAGGGCGTAATATGTGTTCCATGAAAATGTACATTGTATGCAACGTTGTAGGCAACATTATTGGCAAGGGACTTGATGCCTACTATGCCAAAGGTATTTAGAGTTGTTAAACGGGTGTGAAGAGTTTGTTGATATAACGGTAATATTGTCAAAATTCTGCTTGTAACAACTATCCCAATATGTTAAAAAACGATGCATTCCATTATATTAGGCAATTATTAAGAGTAGGCAAAGTGGTCGTGTCATGTGAAAATTTTATCAAATGTCTTACATTGCAACGAGTACAGTCAGGGTGGCGCGGAACCCCTGCAGTACCTCCGCAGACCCCGGATTGAGAACCCCTGCAGTACCTCCACAGACCCCAGATTGAGAACCCCTGCAGTACCTCCACAGACCCCGGATTGAGAACCCCTGCAGTACCTCCACAGACCCCGGATTGAGAACCCCTGCAGTACCTCCACAGACCCCGGATTGAGAACCCCTGATTTAGCAGATGCTCTTATCCAGAGTGAGTTACAGTAAGTGCATTATCTTAAGATATTTATTTTGGAAATTAACTTAATAAATTCTTTATAAAATTGTTCTCTTACCTCTTAGCTTTGGTGTCATGTTCCTCAGAGAGACTCATTTTAGAGGCAGGGCCCCCCTCCTCTCTCTCCCCAGAGAGACTCATTTTAGAGGCAGGGCCCCCCTCCTCTCTCTCCCCAGAAAGACTCATTTTAGAGCACTGACCCCTAAACAGAGATCCAACATGTTGGTTGTGGTTAACACAGTGACAATTAATTCTTAATTGTCAATTGTTCTAATTTATTAATGATCTCTTATAAAACATTTACCAACAGACATATCGAAACAGTCAGGTGATTTAATGCAATCACATGAACATGTAGTTGTGACATTTAATCTCCATGGTAACTGTCAATAATAATAATGAGTCACTGCTTGTTAAGGTAATTATAGACAGTACAGAAACACAAGGCCATGCCTCACAATTATTTTTATTGTCTTTCAATCTGTTATTTTCTAAACGTATCTGAGAATGTAGTCAGAAGGGTTAAAACGGACATGATTGATCTGAGGGGGAAATCTTTGATCCTTTCAGAAAGGTTTTTTGCTTCAAGTAAGATATTTTAAATCATGTAAAGTAGACTAGGTTATAATGTGTAGTAGTGGGTTGTTAGTGATATGTAGATGTTATATTATGTAAAGTAGACTAGGTTATAATGTATAGTAGCAGTTTGTTAGTGATATGTAGATGTTATATTATGTAAAGTAGACTAGGTTATACTGTATAGTAGTGGGTTGTTAGTGATATGTAGATGTTATATTATGTAAAGTAGACTAGGTTATAATGTATAGTAGTGGGTTGTTAGTGATATGTAGATGTTATATTATGTAAAGTAGACTAGGTTATAATGTATAGTAGAGGGTTGTTAGTTATATGTAGATGTTATATTATGTAAAGTAGACTAGGTCATAATGTATAGTAGAGGGTTGTTAGTGATATGTAGATGTTATATTATGTAAAGTAGACTAGGTTATAATGTATATTAGTGGGTTGTTAGTGATATGTAGATGTTATATTATGTAAAGTAGACTAGGTTATAATGTATAGTAGTGGGTTGTTAGTGATATGTAGATGTTATATTATGTAAAGTAGGCTAGGTTATAATGTATAGTAGTGGGTTGTTAGTGATATGTAGATGTTATATTATGTAAAGTAGGCTAGGTTATAATGTATAACAGCAGTTTGTTAGCGATATGCAGATCAAGTTCTATACCTCAGCTATAGCCTACATATCATAGATGACCAGCCTAAACCTGTTCAGGTCAGTTCACATAATGTTATAGGCCTAACAGTAGCGGGACAGAGAATGTACACTATATATACAAAAGTATGTGGACACCCCTTCAAATTAGTGGATTTGGCTATTTCAGCCTCACCGTTGCTGACAGGTGTATAAAATTGAGCAGACAGCCATGCAGTCTCCATAGCCAAACATTGGTACTGACCGGTACTGAAGAGCTCAGTGACTTTCAACGTGGCACCGTCATAGGATGCCACCTTTCCAACAAGTCAGTTCGTCAAATTCCTGCCCTGCTAGAGCTTCCCCGGTCAACTGTAAGTGCTGTTATTGTGAAGTGGAAACATCTAGGAGCAACAACGGCTCAAACGTGAAGTGGTAGGCCACACAAGCTCACAGAACGGGGCAGCCGAGTGCTGAAGCACGTGCGGAAGGTCATAAAAAGGGTCTGTCATAGGTTGCAACACTCACTATTGAAGACTCTTCAGTTGGTCCTATGATTGAGTGTAGTCTGGCCCAGGAACGGAAAGGCACTGGAGCAACGAACCGCCCTTACTGTCTCTGCCTGGCCGAATCTCCACTGGGATTCTCTGCCTCAAACCCTATTACGGGGGCTGAGTCACTGGCTTACATGCCATCCCTGGGAGGGGTGAACAGCTTGATTGGGTTGAGTCACTGAAGTGGCCTTCTTGTCCGGGTCGGAGCCCCCCCTTGGGTTCGTGCCGTGGGGGAGATCTTCGTGGGCTATACTCAGCCTTGTCTCAGGATAGTAAGTTGGTGGTTGAAGATATCCCTCTGGTGGTGTGGGGGCTGTGCTTTGGCAAAGTGGGTGGGGTTATATCCTGCCTGATTGGCCCTGTCCGGGGGTATTGTCGGACGGGGCCACAGTGTCTCCCAACCCCTCCTGTCTCAGCCTCCAGTATTTATACTGCAGTAGTTTAAGTGTCCTGTGTGAATTTAAGTATTCTCTCTCTCTCTCTCTCTCTCTCTCTCTCTCTCTCTCTCTCTCAGGACCTGAGCCCTAGGACCATTCCTCAGGACTACCTGGCCTGATGACTCCTTACTGTCCCCAGTCCAACTAGTCATGCTCCTGCTCCAGTTTCAACTGTTCTGCCTGCAGCTATGGAACCCTGACCTGTTCACCGGACATGCTACCTTGTCCCAGACCTGCTGTTTTCAACTCTCTAGAGACAGCAGTGGAGAAGGGTTCTTTGGAGTTATGAATCACGCTTCACCATCTGGCAGTCTGTCGGACGAATCTGTGTTTGTCGGATGCCAGGAAAACACTACCTGCCCGAATTCATAGTGCCAACTGTAAAGTTTGGTGGAGGAGGAATAATGGTCTGGGGCTGTTTTTCCATGGTTCGGGCTAGGACCCCTAGTTCCAGTGAAGAGAATACTTAACGCTACAGCATAAAATTACATTCTACATGATTCTGTTCTTCCAACTTCCTGTTTCAGCATGACAATGTCCCTGTGCACAAACAAGCTCCATACAGAAATGGCTTGTCAAGATCGGTGTGGAAGAACTTGACTAGCCTGCACAGAGCCCTGAACTCAACCCCATCGAACACCTTTGGGATGATTTGGAACGTTATGTGAGCCAGGCCTAATCACCCAACATCAGTGCCCGACCTCCCTAATGCTCCTGTGGCTGAATGGAAGCAAGTCCCCGCAACGATGTTCCAACATCTAGTGGAAAGCCTTCCCAGAAGACTGGAGGCTGTTACAGCAGCAAAGAGGGGACCAACTCCATATGAATGCCTATGATTTTGGAATGAGATGTTTGACAAGCAGCTGTCCACATACTTTTGGTAATCTAGTGCATATAGCCTAATCAAAATCAAATCAAATCAAATGTTATTGGTCACAATGTCAGAGCGGCATAGACTAAGATACAGTAGAATAGTATAGAATACAGTATATACATATGAGATGAGTAATGCATAGACTAAGATACAGTAGAATAGTATATAATACAGTATATACATATGAGATGAGTAATGCATAGACTAAGATACAGTAGAATAGTATAGAATACAGTATATACATATGAGATGAGTAATGCATAGACTAAGATACTGTAGAATAGTATAGAATACAGTATATACATATGAGATGAGTAATGCATAGACTAAGATACAGTAGAATAGTATAGAATACAGTATATACATATGAGATGAGTAATGCATAGACTAAGATACAGTAGAATAGTATAGAATACAGTATATACATATGATATGAGTAATGCATAGACTAAGATACAGTAGAATAGTATAGAATACAGTATATACATATGAGATGAGTAATGTCAGATATTTATAGCCGAGGCCAGATACCTTTCACAACATTTCCAACAGAGACCATCAGGTTGGTCGGCATGATTAGTGATCATACTGTAGCTCAAACCTACTGTGTCTGTTGAATGTCTGACGACAACCTAACTTTATAATAGTTCGTAGCCTACCTACCAGAATCTGCCCGTCTTTCCTTCAAATCAACACATGTATCTGTCTTCTAATGCAGTGGTGTAAAGTACTTCAGTAAAAATACTTTAAAGTACTACTTCAGTTTTGGGGGAATCTGTCCTTTACTTTACTATTTATATTTTTAACAACTTTTACTTCACTATATTCATAAAGAAAATGATGTACTTTCTACTCCATACATTTACCCTGACACCCAAAAGTACTCGTTACATTTTGAATGCTTAGCAGGACAGGAAATGGTCCAATCACACACTTATCAACAGAACATCCCTGGTCATCCCTACTGCCTCTGATCTGGCAGACTCACTAAACACAAATGCTTAGTTTTTAAATGATGTCTGAGTGTTGGAGTGTGACCCTGGCTATCAGTCAATTAAAATAACAAGAACATGGTGCTGTCTGGTTTGCTTAATATAAGGAGTTTTAAATTATTACTACTTTACTTTTACTTTTGATGCTTAAGTATATTTTAGCAATTACATTTACTTTAGATACTTAATTATATTTGAAACCAAATACTTTTAGACTTTTACTGAAGTAGTCTTTTACTGGGTGACTTTCACTTTTACTTGAGTCATTTTCTATTAATGTATCTTTACTTTTACTCCAGTATGAGAATGCAGTACTTTTCCCACCACTGTTCTACCGCTCTAGAGACATATGAGCCTCAGTTTCAACAGACATTCTGTAACTGCGTCGGCTACAAAGTTACTTTCAATTTCACATCAGGAAATAAACACGTTTGGGTGAAGTCACTGGGTGAAGTCGTTTTGCGTTGCCCGGCTCCCCGGGTGAGCAGAGTTTGCTCATTTTAGACCATTCCATTGGTCCATAAATAAATGTCCCGTCACCTGTAGCACCGGGCCATGCAAAACGAACTTCCCACTGTCAAACTGAGACACAGAGTTCTAAACCCAGACGCGTTTCTTCAAGACATCTCTCTTACATTATTTTTGATAAACATATAATTTACTCAAAACCAAGTTTAGCTGTGTTTTTTTCCTCCAAAATAATTGTAATCAGGCCTACAAACCCAAAAGGTTTTAATTTGAGAATGTTCATTTGTATGCCTCAAATATTAAACTGTCTTAAAATATTTGATGATTAGTTGAATGAGGTGTGTAAGTGCTGGTAAGAACAAAAGGATTGAGAAACCCTGAGATCAACATAAAACCATATAATTGAAAAGCTCCTCCAGCATCTTTACCAGACGTTTTACTGATAACATGTAGACCTACTGATTAGATTCCACTTTGAAAACTGCTGTCCGTCAGCAACTCAGCTCAAGTAGCAGTTCTACTAACTAGTAATATCTCATTCCAGGTATTCATTCTCTTACTCTGTCCTTTAGAATAGATTATTGTTCAGAAATACTTACTTTATTTTTCAATAATCTCCATGTAGTGTTTTCTGCTCTGTCGTCTCAAAATGGATCCTGAACAAAAGAACAGCTTTACTTTCTGTTTCAATCAGCCGCCTCCCCACCCTGATAATAAAGTGTTTTATTGGTATCTTCCACTAGATGGCAGTAAACACCTGCTGTAACTAGACTTTTCAACTATGTGTTCGGTTTTATGCGGGCAGTGTCCCAGAGATGGAGTGCTGATCTAGGATCAGGTCCTCCTTTCAGCAATGCAGCATCTTCAGTAACCCAGAAACTAATGATGCTGCTGCTGATCATAGCTCCTTTGGCTTTGATTGGCTACTTTGTGTCCATTATCTGAAGTAGCCTACTGTGGTGAAACATCAGGAGCGCATTTTATAAATGTACTTTTAATCTTTTTAGAAACCTTTAAATGAACCACATGGATTCTAACTGGGGACACAGCTAAAACTAGAGATATACACTTTTCTTTTTGTCTTTTTGGGACAAAATAAATTGATTCCAACACTAGACAATTCCCAGCAAAAGCATGGGGCTGTCAAGAGGAGAATAGGGGGAGTTTTCCCCTTGGAGAACCCAGAGTGCAACACTGAAGAAAAACATATTGGAGAATAACAACAATCTCAATCTGAAGCTCTAAAGAAAAAAGAGGAATTGTGTAAATCAGGAACACCATTCTTCCTCCTGCCCCACCTATTGTCCCTGGAGGAATATTAGTTGGCATCTAATTGAAGAACATCCTGCTTTATAGATCCCAGCCTGACTAACTATTGTTTGGGCCTTTACTTTGAGCACTTGCACTGGGCCTCCATTGAGTCTCCATGTGTCAAGCAGTACAGAGAAACACCCTCTAGATGACAGCAGAGGCCTGCTCTTGGATCTACCCTGTCTAACCACCAGTTTAGTGACCTTGTTCCATCAATATGTCCATACTACTTCACAACCGATTTGTGGTCTTGACCATCAATGTCCCATTGGGCTCAACCAAGCCCAGAGTGAGGTTCTCTGCCGGTGTAAGCCGGAAGCAGTGTCATTGGTCAGGTACATGAGCCAGAAGCAGTGTCATTGGTCAGGTACATGAGCCAGTAGCAGTGTCATTGGTCAGGTACATGAGCCAGAAGCAGTGTCATTGGTCAGGTACATGAGCCAGAAGCAGTGTCATTGGATGAACTGCTACACAAAAGACCCACTAAAGCTAAAGAACACTCCGTAATGTTCACAACCACATTTACTTTGACCTGGTGAAAAGTGGGAGATGCGGTCAAGAAACACTGGCATGTTTTATCATGGGACCCAGCTTTGCCGGCTGAATTTATAAATCCACCACTTATTGTGTAGAGGAGAGGTCCCAATTTACCTGTTGAATTGGTTCATGCCAACTGCCAGCCACAATAGAAAACCAGCCAGGCTCTTTTACGCCCTCTTCCAGATGATAGCTATACATGCAGAGGATGCCCACAGTGCAACAATATGATGAAGTGGGAATATTTCTGCCACCCACATACAGGAAAACGGTTCCAAATAAATGACATTATTACGTGTTCCACCACCCATGTTATCTACATTATTATGTGTTCCACCACTCATGTTATCTACATTATTACATGCTCCACCAACCATGTTATCTACATTATTACGTGCTCCACCACCCATGTTACCTACATTATTACGTGCTCCACCACCCATGTTATCTACATTATTACGTGTTTTTCACCACCCATGGTATCTACATTATTACGTGCTCCACCACCCATGTTATCTACATTATTACATGCTCCACCACCCGCGTTATCTACATTATTACGTGCTCCACCACCCATGCTATCTACATTATTTCGTGTTCCACTACCAATGTTATCTACATTATTAAATGCTCCACCACCCATGTTATCTACATTATTACGTGCTCTACCACCCATGGTATCTACATTATTACGTGTTCCTCCACCCATGTTATCTAAATTATTACGTGCTCCTCCACCCATGTTATCTACATTATTACGTGCTCCACCACCCATGGTATCTACATTATTATGTGTTCCACCACCCATGGTATCTACATTATTACGTGTTCCACCACCCATGGGGTCTACATTATTACGTGCTCCACCACCCATGGTATCTACATTATTACGTGTTCCTCCACCCATTGTATCTACATTATTACGTGCTCCACCACCCATGTTATCTACATTATTACGTGCTCCACCACCCATGTTATTTACATTATTACGTGCTCCACCACCCATGTTATCTACATTATTACGTGCTCCACCACCCATGTTATCTACATTATTACGTGCCCCACCACCCATGTTATCTACATTATTACGTGCTCCACCACCCATGTTATCTACATTATTAGTGCTCCGCCACCCATGTTATCTACATTATTACGTGTTCCACCACCCATGTTATCTACATTATTACGTGCTCCACCACCCATGTTATCTACATTATTACGTGTTCCACCACCCATGTTATCTACATTATTACATGTCCATGTGGGCTCTGCTATGTCAGTAAAACCTCTCGCTCTCTCAAACAGAGAATCAGTGAACAAGTTCAATCAGGAGAAAGGACAGGGATTATCCAGTCGCAGTACATTTTAATGACCTAAAACATGACATTTCTACCTTTAGATTTAGTGGCATAGAGAAAGTTAAGATATCAGACAGGGGAGGTGATACTAATAACACTCTGAGTAAAAGAGAAGGTTTTGGGATTTTCACCCTCCAGACATTATTTCCTAAAGGACTTAATGATGAAATGCCTACGTATGTTATGTTGTGAATTTGAACATGAATTATGTCCCTATTTCAGATTACTCTGATGTTTCTCGTACGATGTACCCAATGATTAATGAAGACTTGCTATGTCCTCATTGTGGTTTTACAGACGTGTTTAATACGTCTTATTTACACACTTTATTTGAATATTGATGAAATGCATATTGTTATATTTGGTAGCACTTCTATGTTTTCCCTTCGCCTCCAACCCCTTTCCATGCGTGGAACGGATGTGGGTGGGGCTAGGTCTACATAAGGGTGCTCATTTGAAAAAACTCCCAAAAGCTCTGAGGAAGGCCGTGAGGCCGATACGTAAAGCTTATTAAAGATCAGTGATACTATCAAGAGCAGTGTGCGGTTTCCTTTTTCATTCATCTTGTTCAACTGTTGCCGTGCACCTGCAGAAAGTATGCTCAGATGTGCGAGTGCCTTTTGAATTCTTAGACCTGATAGAATGGTAATGTGTTTTATTTGTTGCCTCAAACATAGAAATACATGCTGTTGATAACTTGGTTGACTTTCACTGTCATTGCAGGTACATTAATAAACAGCTAAGATAACGTGCTGTACTATAGAGATGTCAGCCCAGACTAGCATTGTGGACAGGGACAAATGAAAGATAGGTCCATGTACCTTTGTACTCATTTGTCTTCTGTCTTTTCTGGCCCTCTGCAGTGCCAGTGTCCTCCTCCATGTTCACAATGGACCCCTGCTTCTCTTCCACTGTGATCTTCACCTTTCCCCTCCTCCATGACTTAACCCTTAGATTTCTCTGAAGGGTCTGGATAGCTAGAATCAGGAAAGTGGTGGAGCTTACACCATATTGCTTACACCTTACACATATACACACATCTAATGGTTAGGGCCAAGGGAAAGAGTTAGGGAGTGAACTGGGAACGGCTGATTCACTATGGGTAAAGAGTTAGGTAGTGAACTGATTCACTATGGGTAAAGAGTTAGGGAGTGAACTGATTCACTATTGGTAAAGAGTTAGGAAGTGAAGTGATTCTCTATGGGTAAAGAGTTAGGTAGTGAACTGATTCACATTGGGTAAAGAGTTAGGGAGTGAACTGATTCACATTGGGTAAAGAGTTAGGGAGTGAACTGATTCACTATGGGTAAAGAGTTAGGGAGTGAACTGATTCTCTATGGGTAAAGAGCTAGGGAGTGAACTGATTCTCTATGGGTAAAGAGCTAGGGAGTGAACTGATTCACTATGGGTAAAGAGTTAGGGAGTGAACTGATTCTCTATGGGTAAAGAGTTAGGGAGTGAACTGATTCTCTATGGGTAAAGAGTTAGGGAGTGAACTGATTCTCTATGGGTAAAGAGTTAGGGAGTGAACTGATTCTCTATGGGTAAAGAGTTAGGGAGTGAACTGATTCTCTATGGGTAAAGAGTTAGGGAGTGAACTGATTCTCTATGGGTAAAGAGTTAGGGAGTGGACTGATTCTCTATGGGTAAAGAGTTAGGGAGTGAACTGATTCTCTATGGGTAAAGAGTTAGGGAGTGAACTGATTCTCTATGGGTAAAGAGTTAGGTAGTGAACTGATTCACTATGGGTAAAGAGATAGGGAGTGAACTGATTCACTATGGGTAAAGAATTAGGTAGTGAACTGATTCTCGATGGGTAAAGAGTTAGGTAGTGAACTGATTCACTATGGGTAAAGAGATAGGGAGTGAACTGATTCACTATGGGTAAAGAGTTAGGGAGTGAACTGATTCACTATGGGTAAAGAGTTAGGGAGTGAACTGATTCACTATGGGTAAAGAGTTAGGGAGTGAACTGGGAACGGCTGACAGGCTGGGAGTGTTACTCTGGTAATAGAATGCATGGGAGTCAATGAGAGAAGACAGACAGGCTGGGAGTGTTACTCTGGTAATAGAATGCATGGGAGTCAATGAGAGAAGACAGACAGGCTGTGAGCGTTACTCTGGTAATAGAATGCATGGGAGTCAATGAGAGAAGACAGACAGGCTGTGAGCGTTACTCTGGTAATAGAATGCATGGGAGTCAATGAGAGAAGACAGACAGGCTGTGAGCGTTACTCTGGTAATAGAATGCATGGGAGTCAATGAGAGAAGACAGACAGGCTGGGAGGCGTTACTCTGGTAATAGAATGCATGGAGTCAATGAGAGAAGACAGACAGGCTGTGAGCGTTACTCTGGTAATAGAATGCATGGGAGTCAATGAGAGAAGACAGACAGGCTGTGAGCGTTACTCTGGTAATAGAATGCATGGGAGTCAATGAGAGAAGACAGACAGGCTGTGAGCGTTACTCTGGTAATAGAATGCATGGGGTCAATGAGAGAAGACAGACAGGCTGTGAGCGTTACTCTGGTAATAGAATGCATGGGAGTCAATGAGAGAAGACAGACAGGCTGTGAGCGTTACTCTGGTAATAGAATGCATGGTAGTCAATGAGAGAAGACAGACAGGCTGTGAGCGTTACTCTGGTAATAGAATGCATGGGAGTCAATGAGAGAAGACAGACAGGCTGGGAGCGTTACTCTGGTAATAGAATGCATGGGAGTCAATGAGAGAAGACAGACAGGCTGGGAGCGTTACTCTGGTAATAGAATGCATGGGAGTCAATGAGAGAAGACAGACAGGCTGTGAGCGTTACTCTGGTAATAGAATTTATGGGAGTCAATGAGAGAAGACAGACAGGCTGGGAGTGTTACTCTGGTAATAGAATGCATGGGAGTCAATGAGAGAAGACAGACAGGCTGTGAGCGTTACTCTGGTAATAGAATGCATGGGAGTCAATGAGAGAAGACAGACAGGCTGTGAGCGTTACTCTGGTAATAGAATGCATGGGAGTCAATGAGAGAAGACAGACAGGCTGTGAGCTTTAGTCTGGTAATAGAATGCATGGGAGTCAATGAGAGAAGACAGACAGGCTGTGAGCGTTACTTTGGTAATAGAATGCATGGGAGTCAATGAGAGAAGACAGACAGGCTGTGAGCGTTACTCTGGTAATAGAATGCATGGGAGTCAATGAGAGAAGACAGACAGGCTGTGAGCGTTACTCTGGTAATAGAATGCATGGGGTCAATGAGAGAAGACAGACAGGCTGTGAGCGTTACTCTGGTAATAGAATGCATGGGAGTCAATGAGAGAAGACAGACAGGCTGTGTGAGCTGCTACTCTGGTAATAGAATGCATGGTAGTCAATGAGAGAAGACAGACAGGCTGTGAGCGTTACTCTGGTAATAGAATGCATGGGAGTCAATGAGAGAAGACAGACAGGCTGTGAGCGTTACTCTGGTAATAGAATGCATGGGAGTCAATGAGAGAAGACAGACAGGCTGGGAGCGTTACTCTGGTAATAGAATGCATGGGAGTCAATGAGAGAAGACAGACAGGCTGTGAGCGTTACTCTGGTAATAGAATTTATGGGAGTCAATGAGAGAAGACAGACAGGCTGGGATTGTTACTCTGGTAATAGCATGCATGGGAGTCAATGAGAGAAGACAGACAGGCTGTGAGCGTTACTCTGGTAATAGAATGCATGGGAGTCAATGAGAGAAGACAGACAGGCTGTGAGCTTTAGTCCGGTAATAGAATGCATGGGAGTCAATGAGAGAAGACAGACAGGCTGTGAGCGTTACTCTGGTAATAGAATGCATGGGAGTCAATGAGAGAAGACAGACAGGCTGTGAGCGTTACTCTGGTAATAGAATGCATGGGAGTCAATGAGAGAAGACAGACAGGCTGTGAGCGTTACTCTGGTAATAGAATGCATGGGAGTCAATGAGAGAAGACAGACAGGCTGTGAGCGTTACTCTGGTAATAGAATGCATGGGGGTCAATGAGAGAAGACAGACAGGCTGTGAGCGTTACTCTGGTAATAGAATGCATGGGAGTCAATGAGAGAAGACAGACATGCTGTGAGCGTTACTCTGGTAATAGAATGCATGGTAGTCAATGAGAGAAGACAGACAGGCTGTGAGCGTTACTCTGGTAATAGAATGCATGGGAGTCAATGAGAGAAGACAGACAGGCTGTGAGCGTTACTCTGGTAATAGAATGCATGGGAGTCAATGAGAGAAGACAGACAGGCTGGGAGCGTTACTCTGGTAATAGAATTTATGGGAGTCAATGAGAGAAGACAGACAGGCTGGGAGTGTTACTCTGGTAATAGAATGCATGGGAGTCAATGAGAGAAGACAGACAGGCTGTGAGCGTTACTCCGGTAATAGAATGCATGGGAGTCAATGAGAGAAGACAGACAGGCTGTGAGCGTTACTCTGGTAATAGAATGCATGGGAGTCAATGAGAGAAGACAGACAGGCTGTGAGCGTTACTCTGGTAATAGAATGCATGGGAGTCAATGAGAGAAGACAGACAGGCTGTGAGTGTCAATGGCATCATAAGTATATAGAAAGCCAAATTAGAAAGCTATTTTTAGTGCGGCGCAATGCTGGTAAAATGTGCTGATCAATTCTCAGAAAATAGACTGTTTCTGCATTGTTACCGAGTCTGGAATTGTGAAGTGCAGGTTTACATTTTACATCATGAATGTTGTTCTGGAGGCAGCTCTGCTGAGTGGTGACTAGCTGGCACAGCACAAAGTCATAAAACATGATTTAAGGGGCAGCAGGTAGCCTAGTGGTTAGAGCGTTGGACTTGTAACCCGAAGGTTGCAATATCAAATCCTAGAGCTGACAACGTGCTATGCAAGTGGTGCCAATCAACACATGGAGAAAGACTACACCAGTCAAGGAATTCATTTCAACAATAATCTTCATTTTAATTTGACTTTACAAATAACATGAGGGCTTATTTGGAGTCTATGTCTTCAGAGCGAAGACCCATATAAAATAACTGAACTGGCTGAGCCAGGCTGTGTGGCTTAACAGCATCTTTCACAAGACAACAACATGGCCTAATAGAAGTGGGATTTGTATTTATTTATTAGGCCGACTTACAATTGCATCTGGACAAAAAGGTAGCATCCTGCATAAAACAATCATTTAAATAATAAAAGGCGATGCCTGTGTCTGAATGTCTGTAGCCCTGTATCGGGAGTCTGGGATAACCTGCTCCTGTAACGACAAAACAAACAGAAAATACTGTCAGCATGACACCTAAAATATCCATGGATAAGCACTAATAATCACAATAATAATAATAATCACAATAATAACAATCACAATAATGTTAGTATTAAATAAATAGGCATTTAGGCTACTAAGTTATTTACTTAATGGGAAAAGTTGCATTTCCCCTCGGACACGATCTTGTGGATGTCAGGTGAGAGGGATGTGATGTTGATGAGCATGCAGTCCTCCATGATCTTGTGGATGTCAGGTGAGAGGGATGTGATGTTGATGAGCAGGCAGTCCTCCATGATCTTGTGGATGTCAGGTGAGAGGGATGTGATGTTGATGAGCAGGCAGTCCTCCATGATCTTGTGGATGTCAGGTGAGAGAGATGTGATGTTGATACGCAGGCAGTCCTCCATGATCTTGTGGATGTCAGGTGAGAGGGATGTGATGTTGATGCGCAGGCAGTCCTCCATGATCTTGTGGATGTCAGGTGAGAGGGATGTGATTTTGATGCGCAGGCAGTCCTCCATGATCTTGTGGATGTCAGGTGAGAGGGATGTGATGTTGATGAGCAGGCAGTCCTCCATGATCTTGTGGATGTCAGGTGAGAGGGATGTGATGTTGATGGGCAGGCAGTCCTCCATGATCTTGTGGATGTCAGGTGAGAGGGATGAGATGTTGATGGGCAGGCAGTCCTCCATGATCTTGTGGATGTCAGGTGAGAGGGATGTGATGTTGATGGGCAGGCAGTCCTCCATGATCTTGTGGATGTCAGGTGAGAGGGATGTGATGTTGATGCGCAGGCAGTCCTCCATGATCTTGTGGATGTCAGGTGAGAGGGATGTGATGTTGATGAGCAGGCAGTCCTCCATTGACTTATGTGAAAGCCGGTTCCTGTCGTGAGTCTTGATTGTGAGTCAAGATGGCGTAGCAGTGGTCTTGTTGTCCTCTCGTGTGCTTTTTATATTTTTCGTCTTTTTTTGTATATATTTCAATTTGTTTTCAATCTCTTTTCCATTTTTAAATTAAATATACCTTCCGCTAACCTGCCTCACCCAATGTGATACGGATCTGCTGTTTTTATTTCTACTTGCACATCATCATCTGCTCATCTATCACTCCTGTGTTAATCTGCTCATCTATCACTCCAGTGTTAATCTGCTCATCTATCACTCCAGTGTTCATCTGCTCACCTATCACTCCAGTGTTAATCTGCTCACCTATCACTCCAGTGTTAATCTGCTCACCTATCACTCCAGTGTTAATCTGCTCATCTATCACTCCAGTGTTAATCTGCTCATCTATCACTCCAGTGTTAATCTGCTCATCTATCACTCCAGTGTTAATCTGCTCACCTATCACTCCAGTGTTAATCTGCTCCTCTATCACTCCAGTGTTAATCTGCTCATCTATCACTCCAGTGTTAATCTGCTCCTCTATCACTCCAGTGTTAATCTGCTCATCGATCACTCCAGTGTTAATCTGCTGATCGATCACTCCAGTGTTAATCTGCTCATCTATCACTCCAGTGTTAATCTGCTCACCTGTCACTCCAGTGTTAATCTGCTCATCTGTCACTCCAGTGTTAATCTGCTCATCTATCACTCCAGTGTTAATCTGCTCATCTATCACTCCAGTGTTAATCTGCTCATCTATCACTCCAGTGTTAATCTGCTCATCTATCACTCCAGTGTTAATCTGATGAATTGTAATTACTTCGCTACTGTGGCCTATTTATTTCTTTACCTCCTCAAGCCACACTGTATATAGACTTTCTTTATTTTCTATTGTGTTATTGACTGTACGCTTGTTTTACTCCATGTGTAACTCTGTGTTGTTGTTTGTGTTGCACTGCTTTGCTTTATCTTGGCCAGGTTGCAGTTGTAAATGAGAACTTGTTCTCAACTGGCCTACCTGTATTATGACATCATATAGAACTACCTGGTTAAATAAAGGTGAAATAAAAACATAATAAATTAAATGTGAAAGCCGGTTCCTGTCGTGAGTCTTGATTGTGTTCATAGATGAAAAGGAGGACTCCAGGTGTAAAGTCGATCCAAACATTGTTAGCACATAAAAGGCACGTTTCTTTATTGTGCTGTATTCCTCTGAGCATGCCACCCAAAACGCACACAAGGTCTCGGCTCTTCTGAGCGCATCCCTGATTAGGCTCAAATTCAATTTGGAATTCAATCAGCTCAGTTTGAATTGCGGCCTCATCCAGCAAGAGTATGGTATTCTTAGCAAGGAGGAGAATTCCCCACCTGGGCGGACTGTGAAAGGATCATGTACAAACGCACTGATGTCCTGATATCCTTGGGCTGCTGTAGTCTTCAGATCTGGTGGAGAAGTTGTCCCTCGGCTGCTTGATGAAATCTTCCATATCGGCCTGGTCCCTCTGCCTGTCGTTTCTTCAGTGTGCTGAAGAGCAGTAGCCTTCCAGAGGACAAGTCCAAATCGAACAACTCAAGCTTCCTAGTAAATTCCTCAAGTCCACGACTGTTTTCCCTCTTCCTTGTAACTGCAGATTTAACCCGTTTAATTTACAGAATGTCACCAAAAAAACAACATCTGAGAGGAATTCCTCAATTTCCAGAATACGAAGGAGGTCAGCTGCCCTCATGTAGCTTTTTCTGACAGAACCCCCAACCTGGTCATGCAGCTCCCAGAATCTCTCTGGAGCTGTTCCTTTACTCAGCCAGCGCACGTTGTTGTGAAGCAGGAGATCATCCTGGACGGCCTCCTCTGATTCGGTCACCAGCTGGTGGAAAAGACGGTGTTGTGTTGCTTGATGTCCCCCTGACAACGTTGATTATGCGCATTACTTTATCCATCACATCTTTTAGCTCAGCGTTTAGTCTGACACACAGCACACTCTGATGGATGAGACAATGTAAACCACGTTTAGTCTGACACACAGCACACTCTGATGGATGAGACAATGTAAACCACGTTTAGTCTGACACACAGCACACTCTGATGGATGAGACAATGTAAACCACGTTTAGTCTGACACACAGCACACTCTGATGGATGAGACAATGTAAACCACGTTTAGTCTGACACACAGCACACTCTGATGGATGAGACAATGTAAACCACGTCTAGTCTGACACACAGCACACTCTGATGGATGAGACAATGTAAACCACGTCTAGTCTGACACACAGCACACTCTGATGGATGAGACAATGCAAACCATTAATTTTGGGCGATTTCCTTCAACCTGCTGACCAGGCCTCTGTGTCTGCCCATCATAGCAGGAGACCCGTCGGAGACCACAGAGCTGACTTCTTCGAATGACAAGCCATGCTGCGTAAACAATTCTTCCAGGGTTGTGAATATGATGTCCCCGGTGGTGTGTCCTTCCAGGGGAATCAGTGCCAGTAGCTCTTCCTTAAAGACATTTCCATGAAAATAACGGACATATACACACAACTGTGCTACATCGCTGTTGTCAGTACTCTCATCAATATCCGGGGGAAATGCTCAGCCTGACTGAGCCCCTCCAGAACAATCCTATGCACATCATCCACCAGAGGATGGACACGGTGTCCGGCTGTTGACGCAGACAGGGGCACCTGTTTGACAGACGCCATTATGCTATCCATAGACTTGTCTGTAGCCAATTCCTCCTAAACTGTCACCATGTACTGTTTAAATAGCTCTGCGTCTGTGAAGGGCATGTTGTGTTTGGTTAGAACCCACGATGCTTTTAGGAAGCACTTGTGACCTTCTGTTGTTGGGTCAGGCCACGAAGGAGGATTCTACTGCCGTGTTTGTAGCTTGTAGTTAACGCTTCAGTTTTTTTGCGTCGGTCCTCTGTCTGGGGCGGGAAGGCCACTTTGAAAGTACCAGATTCCTAATGCCGTCTGAGATTGAATTCTTTGCAAACAGTGACATTTTCATAGCAAACAAGACACACTGGCTTGGCCTTGGAGAAAGATAGTAAGATGAATGCATATCTCTCTGTCCGTTCTTCCCTGAAACTTCCATTTTCATTACCCACCTTTCCTTTTTCTACTTTTTGAGAGCGACATGTTCTCTTGCTATCAAGCTTTTTGTTCTGAACGAATGTTGACATTAGAAAAAGTAGTGTAGACTACAGTAGGCTACGTAGACCTGTTTTTCCCCACCAATCAACACACAGAGAAATAAACAAAACATTATAATTGAATAGAGATATTAGTGATTTTATGAACTTAATCAGATCTAAATTATTTTATTGTCACTGAATGTATTATGTACTAATCAAATATGTTAAACATGTTGTTCCATTTGTAGTGTAGGCCTATTCATTATGCTAATATTATATGCTAATTATGTTCTGGCCCGTCGACTTTAACTGAGAAAGAAATTGTCCCGAAACCAAACCTAGTTGACCAACCCTGTTTTATAGTATGCCATGGCCTTTACAGGCCAAAGGTTAAACTACTGTTATGTTTATGATATACTATGGTGTTGTGTCACTAGACTTTGACCAGATATTATTGCATCCAAAGATCAACTGTACCTAGAACATAGATACAGAGCCACTTGTCATCAGGAAGGTGCTCTCTCAGCATAGCAGGAAAATATCTCAATGACTTGACATGTTCTGGTTGTGAATTCAGGCTACAAGGTAAGAATCTTCCCAGGGATTATTGTAAAGTGTGTAGGGACATTAAATGTATGGTGTTATTTTAGTATAGTGAATGACAGTAAAACACTCAGATCTAACAGTCCATTTCACCTGGGACAGGTGCGTGACAGTTCCATCATACAAATGGAGCTAACTGGGCGTAGGCAAGTCAAATTCAATAACATGTTGTTCATTTATCGTATTATACGACTAGTACATCGTGGTCATTTTACAAGTAGTAAACATGTTAATGTATCATAGTTCTAAATCATCTTTCAGAATATCAGAATGTGTTGTTTTCTAAATTACAATGATCTCCTGTTTCCTGTGTAATTTGGTATGAAACCACTGAACAGACTTTTCTTAACATTGTTATTATGAACTGAATTCAGTAACAGCAGAATAATAACATACCTGTTGAACAAAGCAGCACACTAGAATGAGAGACATTATTAAAAGACACAGTAACAGCAGAATAATAACATACCTGTTGAACAAAGCAACACACTAGAATGAGAGACATTATTAAAAGACACAGTAACAGCAGAATAATAACATACCTGTTGAACAAAGCAGCACACTAGAATGAGAGACATTATTAAAAGACACAGTAACAGCAGAATAATAACATACCTGTTGAACAAAGCAACACACTAGAATGAGAGACATTATTAAAAGACACAGTAACAGCAGAATAATAACATACCTGTTGAACAAAGCAGCACACTAGAATGAGAGACATTATTAAAAGACACAGTAACAGCAGAATAATAACATACCTGTTGAACAAATCAGCACACTAGAATGAGAGACATTATTAAAAGACACAGTAACAGCAGAATAATAACATACCTGTTGAACAAAGCAGCACACTAGAATGAGAGACAATATTAAAAGACACAGTAACAGCAGAATAATAACATACCTGTTGAACAAAGCAACACACTAGAATGAGAGAAATTATTAAAAGACACAGTAACAGCATAATAATAACATACCTGTTGAACAAAGCAGCACACTAGAATGAGAGACATTATTAAAAGACACAGTAACAGCAGAATAATAACATACCTGTTGAACAAAGCAACACACTAGAATGAGAGACATTATTAAAAGACACAGTAACAGCAGAATATTAACATACCTGTTAAACAAAGCAGCACACTAGAATGAGAGACATTATTAAAAGACACAGTGAGACATTGTTATTATTATTAATATTATATTGTTATTATGATTATTATTATTATTATTATTATTATTAGTTCCACTACATGGAGAAAAGGTGACAAATATCAATCACAACAATATGTTCATGTGATGCATTAAATCACCTGACTGTTTGAATGTTTCTATTACTAAATGTTTTATTTTTAAGAGATAATTAATAAAATAGAACAATTGACCTTCAATAATTAGTTGTCACTGTGTAAACCACAACCAACATGCTGGATCTCTGTTTAGGGGTCAGTGCTCTAAAATGAGTCTCTCTGGGGAGAGAGAGGAGGGGGGCCCTGCCTCTAAAATGAGTCTCTCTGGGGAACATGACACCAAAGCTAAGAGGTAAGAGGACAATTTTATGAAGAATTTATTAAATAGTTTGCTTCTAACTATTTAAGCCACAATTTCAGAAATGATTCCTTACGGGGTACCTTCATGTGTCTGTAAAATATTGTTGTTCAAAGATTTTAATCCCTAGATTTTTGTGTATGAATTTTTGTTTTGCAAAACGCTATATAGCAGGAATGGAATGTTTGTATCTTGTATATTTGACTGTGACATGTGGTTGTCTCACCAGAACACACACACATCTTTACCAGCATACACACACACACACACACACATCTTTACCAGCATGCACACACACATGTATGGAATTGTTGCATTTAGCCTACTCTTAATTATTGGCTAATATGTTGGCATGCATAACCTTGTTGTTTTAACTAATTTTAGCCATTTTTTAAAGATTAATTCTGACAATATATTCGTTATATCAACACACTCTTCACTCCTGTTGCTTAATATACAGAACCACTAAAGTTCTATATAGAACCCTTTATAAGAACTCCAGAGTTCACTGAATTGATCTTCACTTCTACGACCAATTTTCGACTCTGAGACGCGGATATGGGCCCAGATGGCGCCGTAGAAGAAGGCTGTTCTCTCTAATACCGCATGGCAAGCGATACCAGGCGCCAAGTCTAGGTCCAAGAGGCTTCTGAACAGCTTCTACCCCCAAACCATAAGACTCCTGAACATCTAGTCAAATGTCTACCCAGACTATTTGCATTGCCCCTCCTTGACACTGCTGCTACTCTGTTATTATCTATGCATAGTCACTTTAATAACTCTACCTACATGTACATATTACCTCAACTAACCGGTGCCCCAACACATTGACTCTGTACCGGTACCCCCCTGTATATAGTCTTGCTATTGTTATTTTACTGCTGCTTTTACTTGTTACTCAAATTTTTTATTCTTATCCGTATTATTTTTTATTATGTTTTTTTAAACTGCATTGTTGGTTAGGGTCTCGTAAGTAAGCATTTCACTGTAAGGTCTACACCTATTTGGCGCATGTGACTAATAACATTTGATTTTATTTGAGATCTCAAAATATTGTTTTAAAAAACAAAGAATTTTGTTTTACATAATACGTGTCCCTGTACGTAAAAAGCTGCCTGTGTCCAGTTTTCTCTATCCTTGTTTCAATTTGTGGTTCACCGGATTCCTCATCATTCTCATCATCCTCGAGACGAGAGACAGACGAACGACTTGCTACCTAGCCAAGCTAGTCGGTACAGCTCGGTAAGCTAGCTAGCTACTCTACCAGTGTCACGTTTATCCTCTCTCGGGAATGACCAATGCGCAGCGATGTAACCGGAATACATATTTATTGAAAGACGGGACGGAACAAAACAATAAACGATGAACAAGACGTGAGCCCTAATGCTAAATCCTAAACTGAACACAGAGATCTAAACCTAAACACGACTGGCGAAACCTAACTAAACACGAATGGAGAAACCTAACTAGACATGAATGGCGAAACCTAACTAGACACGAATGACAAGGACCTGACTTTACACGAAAGACAAGAACCTGACTGAACATGATAAGCATGATATAAACAATAACCCACGAAACTAAAGTGCAACTCCCAAACATATATATGGTTCCCAATTAGAGGTAACGAGACTCAGCTGCCTCTAATTGGGAACCATTATCCCAACATAGAAATAGACACCATAGAACAGACAAACCCTACACCCAAAACGAAACCAAAACGCTCCAGCCTGACATCTCAGGACTGGGCGTTACAACCAGCAGCATCCTAGTTATCTAGCTAGTCGGTACAGCTCAGTAAGCTAGCTAGCTACTCTACCAGCAGCATCCTAGTTATCTAGCTACCCCTACATCATAACTGGCTTCCTGCATTTCTTGTGGAGCTCCCAAGTTGTTTCTTCCAACTGTTAAATCTCGTGGAGGGCTTCTCCCTCTCTCGTTGACGGATGCTGGCTACCTCTGTCCGGTTCTCCTCTCTTCACTAGATGGACGGTAACTTTACTGTTTAACCCCTCTGTGTCCAAGGACCGAACTTTTAAATATTATTTTCGGGGGGTGCCTCAAGTAGGCTGGACACATGACATTTAAAAAAAAAAAAGTCTGATAAAAACAAGTTCATTGCATCCACCATGGAGCCCAGTTTCATAATATTACCTTATGTCCCTAGTTATGAAGTTATCGCAAAAAAACAGGCCGTATTTTAGGTCATTTTTCTCCCTGACAGCTCCTATTGTCACGCCCTGACCGGTAGGAGTCTTTTTATGTCTCCTTTTGGTTTGGTCAGGGTGTGATTTGGGGTGGGCATTCTATGCTATAGTTTTTGTATTTCTTTGTTTTGGCTGAGTGTGGCTCTCAATCAGGGACAGCTGTCTATCGTTGTCTCTGATTGGGAACCACACTTAAGCAGCTATTTTTCCCTCCAGCTTTGTGGGAGGTTGATGCTGTTATTTGTGTGTATGCTGTTGGTGCTACACCTATTTGGTCTTCATTTTGTTGTTTTGTATTGTGTGAGTTTAACAATAAATATGTTTAACTCCACCCGGCACGCTGCGCCTTGGTCCGTCTTTGAAGATCGTGACAGAACCTCCCACCACCAAGAGACCAAGCAGCGTGCCTACCTGGAGTCCTGGACATGGGAGGAGATACTGGACGGGAAGGGACTCGGGAGGCAGGCGGGGAAATACCGTCGTCCGGAGGAGGAGCTGGAGGCAGCTAAAAAGGAGCGGCGCTTCTACGGACAAAAATATGCGGGAACACGGCTGGCCTTTAAGCCCGAGAGGCAGCCCCAAAAATTTTTTTGGGGGGGGCACACGGGGAGTTTGGCTGGACCAGGTTGGAGACCTGGGCCAGCTCCCCGTGCTTACCAGAGTGAGCAGCACACTGGTAGGGCACCGTGTGAGGAGGTGAAATGCACGGTGTTGCCAGTGCGTGTTCACAGCCCGGTGCGCGACATGCCAGCTTCCGCATAGTTTTTGTGAGTAGGAGTGTTCAGCCTGGGAGGAGTGTGCCGGCTCAGCGCTCTTGGCCTCCAGTACGCCTCCTCGGACCAGGATATCCTGCGCCGGCTCTGCGTACTGTGTCTCCGGTGCGTCTCCACAGCCCGGTACGTCCTGTGCCAGCGCCCGCAGGTGCAGAGCGGAGTTGTCCATTCAGCCAGGACGGGTTGTGCAGGCTGTACGCCGGAGACCTCCAGTGCGTCTTCACGGCCCAGTGTATCCTGCCCCTGTTCCACGCCTCCCGGATCCCTGTGCGTGTGGTGAGCCCAGCATGCACTGTCCCACGCTCCAGGATCCCTGTGCGTGTGGTGAGCCCAGCATGCACTGTCCCACGCTCCAGGATCCCTGTGCGTGTGGTGAGCCCAGCATGTACTGTCCCACGCTCCAGGATTCCTGTGCGCGTTGTGCGCCTTCGGAGTCCGGCACGGCCTGTGCCCGCTCCACGCACCAGGCCCCCTGTGCGCCTCCAGAGTCCGGCGAGGCCTGTTCCTGCTCCACGCACCAGGCCCCCTGTGCGCCTCCAGAGCCCGGCGAGGCCTGTCCCTGCTCCGCGCACCAGGTCCCCTGTGCGCCTTCAGAGCCCGGCACGGCCTGTGCCCGCTCCACGCAGCAGGCCCCCTGTGCGCATCGAGAGCCCGGCACGTCCTGTCCCTGCTCCGCGCACCAGGTCCCCTGTGCGCCTCCAGAGCGCAGCGAGGGTGCCCAGTCCGGGGCCCGCAGCGAGGGTGCCCAGTCCGGGGCCCGCAGCGAGGGTGCCCAGTCCGAGGGCCCGCAGCGAGGTGCCCAGCCCGGGGCCCGCAGCGAGGTGCCCAGCCGAGGCCCGCAGCGAGGGTGCCCAGCCGGGGCCCGCAGCGGGTTGCCGCAACGAGGGTGCCCAGTCCGGGGCCCGCCACGATGTTGCCCGCAGCGAGGGTCCCCAGTCCGCCCGCAACAAGGTTGCCCGCAGCGAGGGTGCCCAGTCCGGGGCCGCAGCGAGGTTGCCCGCAGCGAGGGTGCCCAGTCCGGGGCCCGCAGCGAGGGTGCCCAGTCCGGGGCCCGCAGCGAGGTTGCCCGCAGCGGCGGTGCCCAGTCCGGGGCCCGCAGCGAGGTGCCCAGTCCGGGGCCCGCAGCGAGGGTTCCCAGTCCGGGCCCGCAACGGGGAGCCAGAGGTGGTGCGGGTCTACGCCCGCACCAGAGCCGCCACAGCGGATAGATGCCCACCCAGACCCTCCCCAATAGGGTCAGGTTTTGCGGTCGGAGTCCGCACCTTTGGGTACTGTCACGCCCTGACCGGTAGGAGCCTTTTATGTCTCCTTTTGGTTTGGTCAGGTGTGATTTGGGAGTGGGCATTCTATGCTATAGTTTTTGTATTTCTTTGTTTTGGCTGAGTGTGGCTCTCAATCAGGGACAGCTGTCTATCGTTGTCTCTGATTGGGAACCACACTTAAGCAGCTATTTTTCCCTCCAGCTTTGTGGGAGGTTGATGCTGTTATTGTGTGTATGCTGTTGGTGCTACACCTATTTGGTCTTCATTTTGTTGTTTTGTATTGTGTGAGTTTAACAATAAATATGTTTAACTCCACCCGGCACGCTGCGCCTTGGTCCGTCTTTGAAGATCGTGACACCTATTAGTTCTATTGAGCACCTTTGCAACAACTCACCTTCTGAACGTTCTATTCCCAGCCCATTGTTCTGCATCACAATGTCAGCTTCTCTATTGTTATCAATGAGACCTGTCAGCATTAACCTTGAATGCTGACCTCAGGTAACTTATTATTAACAGGGTTCACCTACGTACACGATGCGGTGACCCACAGTGCTAGCGATGGCTGGTGCATAGCCATCAAACATTAAGCATTTTCTGGTCATGGTTACTTAAAATATATATATTTAACTAGGCATGTCAGTTAAGAACAAATTATTCTTTACAATGACGGCCAACACCATCCAAAGTCAGACGACTCTAGGGGTCTCCCAATCCCGGCTGGTTGTGATACAGCCTGGAATCAAACCAGGGTGTCTGTAGTGACGCCTCTAGCACTGAGATGCAGTGCCTTAGACCTCTGCACCACTTGGGAGCCCATATTTGTTTTCAGAAAAAGGTGTACAACTTAATGAAAATGCATGTCCCTGGCCTCTATTTCAAGATGTGGCCGATTTAAACAGCCAGAATATAATATTTTAATTAAGGTAAAAAAAAAAAAATTACGGTTTATTTTTTCTAAATGGCTGCTGGGTAATTTGAAATGAATTGAAATCTTTGTTCATAGGCATTGAATTGAGCGAATTCTGTGCAGGTTCACTGAGTCGCAAACAAAATGGATAGGTCTACCTCAGATTATGAGCCTAGCAGGTGTGGTGAATTAGTTATGTAGTACCCACAGAAGGCCACAGGGAAGAGCTAGAGAGATATTAACCCAAACTGATTTTTACCTGTAAAACCCTGAACCTAACAATCAATGAAATGTATTTATAAAGCCCTTTATACATCAGCAGATGTCACAAAGTGCTATACAGAAACCCAGCCTTAACCCTAGGTATAACGTATTTTAGCCTTAACTCTTAACCCTAAATCTAGGGTAGGGTAGCCATGAACACTTTTAGATGTTAGTAATAATATTGTTAGTAAATACCATTATAGTAAATAGCATTTTGATTCGTTTGTTAATCAAAACCTGTTTAAACGTTGTGCTGCTTATATTTTGTTATTAGTTGTTTCATTATATTTATTATTAAGAACACTTGATCAACAAGCCACATTAGATTATTTTTTAAATGTGGTTTGAACTGTGTGACCTAGTAACCTCTATGTGAAAGTCCAGCAATTGGCATGGGATAGATGAGGCAGGTTTGAGACTGATCTAAGGAATTACCAAGAAAAATACACTTTATTTCTCAGCTGAATCACCAATGTCTGTACGTGAATTAATAACTTTTAATTGATAAATATTTCCAATAGATGGCAGCATAAGACCACGAAGCATCAGTTATAGGCTATAAGCAGCAATATGATGGACATAAAATAGCATTCAACCACAGACTATATGTCCCATGATTTTCTAAAATGGTTTACTTTAGTTAGCTATATATCTCCTATTAGGGCTGTGTTGCTTTAGGGAGGGCAACATAAATAGTGACTATAGCAGGTATTGAACCCTGGGTAAATAATCACTAGTCAGAACCTCAACCTTAGTATACATGCATTATAAAACATCATCTTAATATCTGATATTGTGAGTCAACAACCTCGGAATAGAAAAGACAAGAGTGTGTCTTCCTGCCCTCCAATAACTTACATCATTCAACCCTCCCGGGTAGCAAATTTACTTCAACATGCCCATGGAGAAGACAGAGTGACAACACAAGCTTTTTAGCAGGGCTGAGTTGACTTCTAGCGCGAGAAGGCAGTGGGTCGATGAAAGAAGCGCACACAGGAGTTTGTGTAAAACCTAGCAGTACTACTGATTTCAATGAGAGTAAGGCAGATATATATTATTACTGTGTAAAACCTAGCAGTACTACTGATTTCTCTGAGAGTGAGGCAGATATATATTATTACTGTGTAAAACCTAGCAGTACTACTGATTTCAATGAGAGTGAGGCAGATATATATTATTACTGTGTAAAACCTAGCAGTACTACTGATTTCAATGAGAGTGAGGCAGATATATATTATTACTGTATAAAACCTAGCAGTACTACTGATTTCTCTGAGAGTAAGGCAGATATATATTATTACTGTGTAAAACCTAGCAGTACTACTGATTTCTCTGAGAGTGAGGCAGATATATATTATTACTGTGTAAAACCTAGCAGTACTACTGATTTCTCTGAGAGTGAGGCAGATATATTATTACTGTGTAAAACCTAGCAGTACTACTGATTTCTCTGAGAGTAAGGCAGATATATATTATTACTGTGTAAAACCTAGCAGTACTACTGATTTCAATGAGAGTGAGGCAGATATATATTATTACTGTATAAAACCTAGCAGTACTACTGATTTCTCTGAGAGTGAGGCAGATATATATTATTACTGTGTTAAACCTAGCAGTACTACTGATTTCTCTGAGAGTAAGGCAGATATATATTATTACTGTGTAAAACCTAGCAGTACTACTGATTTCAATGAGAGTGAGGCAGATATATATTATTACTGTATAAAACCTAGCAGTACTACTGATTTCTCTGAGAGTAAGGCAGATATATATTATTACTGTATAAAACCTAGCAGTACTACTGATTTCTCTGAGAGTGAGGCAGATATATATTATTACTGTGTAAAACCTAGCAGTACTACTGATTTCTCTGAGAGTGAGGCAGATATATATTATTACTGTATAAAACCTAGCAGTACTACTGATTTCAATGAGAGTGAGGCAGATATATATTATTACTGTATAAAACCTAGCAGTACTACTGATTTCTCTGAGAGTAAGGCAGATATATATTATTACTGTGTAAAACCTAGCAGTACTACTGATTTCTCTGAGAGTAAGGCAGATATATATTATTACTGTGTAAAACCTAGCAGTACTACTGATTTCTCTGAGAGTGAGGCAGATATATGGCATTTAGAAAAAAACCATGATGACTCTGAAATGAAACCATCAAGTGATAGATTTTAAACAAATACTGTACATGTCTGTCATTGAACAACCCCATGACACGATTAGAAAGTGAAAAAACAAACCAATCTCTTTAGGAAATAAAAGCTAATTTACAAACGTTTCTGAAAGTGGATATCAAGTGTTTTGGAAGGAAACTCTTCTTATGTTTCTCCACTGCCTCATTGCCTGCATCCCGCGGTCAAACAACCACCCCTTGTCACTGTCAAACGCTCCCTAAAACACTTCTGCGATCAGGCCTTTCTAATCGACCTGGCCCGGTATCCTGGCAGGATATTGACCTCATCCCGTCAGTATGGTCGATCTTTAAAACCACTTAAGACCACTTATCCTACCTCATTTGCACACATTGTATATAGATTTGTTTTTCTACTGTATTATTGACTGTATGTTTGTTTACTCCAATGTGTAACTATGTGTTGTTGTATGTGTTGAACTGCTTTGATTTATCTTGGCCAGGTCGCAGTTGTAAATGGGAACTTGTTCTCAACTTGCCTACCTGGTTAAATAAAGGTGAAATAAAAAAATATATAAAATAAATCTGAGCTCAGAGTAAATGAGAGATGTAATGTTTGTCTCTGTTGTGTTGAAGACCAATCAAGAGGAAGAGACCAGCCTCCCCTGTACCCAGCTGTGTGTCCATGAAGAGTGACCGGTTTGTGGAGCAGCCTCTAAAATTTAGAGAGGGAGACTTTTTTAATGAACAAAGGTAAGAAGAACTCATGGGTCATGGTCAGTGAGTTAAACAACACTGTCTCTAGTCATTTCTCCTCTCCCATTTTCCCATTTCTTGTTGTTGTTTTCATAATCCATAGGCTAATACTTTTGTCCATTTTCATAGTCCTAAAACAATATTAATCAAACACAACATTCCCTCCCTGTGTTTGTGTGCGTGTGTGTGTGTGTGTGTGTGTGTTTGCATTTCCTGGATGAGGAGATATGGCGCCAAGGATATTGTCCAGTTACGCGCAGAGTGGGCTGAGGTGATCTTGGGAAATCATGACGGAGTTCGTTACAGTGTTGAGGCGCTGACGTTTATTGTTCAATTAGCTTTTTGCTTAATGATCAGGGACAGTATGAGTGTAGCCAGATCCTTTTCACTCTCTATCCTTGTTTCATTTTGTGGTTCACCGTATTCCTCATCATCCTCAAGACAATGGACAGACGAACGACCTGCTAGATAGTCAAGCTTGTCGGTACAGCTAGGTAAGCTAGCTAGCTACTCTACCAGCAGCATCCTAGTTATCCTAGCTAGTCGGTACAGCTTGGTAAGCTAGCTAGCTACTCTACCAGCAGCATCCTAGTTATCCTAGCTAGTCGGTACAGCTTGGTAAGCTAGCTAGCTACTCTACCAGCAGCATCCTAGTTATCCTAGCTAGTCGGTACAGCTCGGTAAGCTAGCTAGCTACTCTACCAGCAGCATCCTAGTTATCTAGCTACCACTACATCATCACCGGCTGCCTGCATTTCTTGTGGACCGATGGAGCTCCCCGGTTGTTTCTTCCACCTGTTAAATCCCGTGGAGGGCTTCTCCCTCTCTCGTTGACGGATGCTGGCTACCTCTGTCCGGTTCTCCTCTCTTCACTAGGTTGCCGGTCACTTTAGTGTTGAACCCCTCTGTGTCCAAGGACCAAACTTTTGAATATTATTTTCGGGCGCCTCAATTAGGCTGGACACATTCCATTTTTAACAACGTTTCTTTCTGATTAAAGCTAGTTCATTGCCAATATATTACCAATATGCACCTAGTTATGAAGTAATCATGAAAAAACAGGCCTTATTTTAGGTCATCTTTCACCCTGCCAGCTCCTATTTGTCCTATTGAGCACCGTGGGACCAACTCACCTTCTGAACATTCTATTCCCAGCTCATTGTTCTGCGACACAATGCCATCTTCGCTATTGTTATCATTGAGACCTGCCTGCGTTAACAATGCAGGCTTACCTCAGGTAACTTATTACTAACAGGGTTACTGCTACTTTGTGAGTGATATCACTGTTCACCTGGGTACACGTTGTGGTGACCCACATTCCTAAACGTTAAACATTTTCTTGTCATGGCTAACCATATTTGTTTTCAGAAAAAGGTATACAGCCTAAACAAAACGGATTTCCCTGTCCTCTTTTTCAAGATGTGGCCGATTTTAACAGCCAGAAGACATTGTTTAATTAACAAATAACACTTTTTTCGACGACTTGTTTTTTCTAAATGGCTGCTGGGTAATTTGGCATGCATCAAAATCTTCATTTGTAGGCATCAAATTGTGTGAAAGCTGGTCAGGTTGACTGAGTTCCAAACCAAATGGAAGGTCTAGATCATTGATCTGTAGATCTGACTCAGTTTCTACCTCAGATTATGAGCCTAGCAGGTGTAGTGAATGAGTTATGTAGTACCCACAGAAGGCCACAGGGAGGAGCAAGAGAGATATAAACACATACGGTTTTTACCTTAAAAAACACTAAACCTAACAATCAATCAAATGTATTTATGAAGGCCTTTTTACATCAGCAGATGTCACAAAGTGCTATACAGAAACTCTAACCCTACAAATGACCAATTTTAGCCTTAACCCCTAACCCTAGGTCTAACCTATTTTAGCCTTAACCCCTAACCCTAGGAATTTACAAGAAAAATACAATATATTTCTCAGATGCCTCACCAATGTCTGTACAATAATTAATCACTTTTAATTGCTAAATATTTCCAATAGACCACGAAGCATCAGTTATAGGCTACAAGCAGCAATATGATGGACATAAAATAGCATGCAACCACAGACTATATGTCACATGATTTTCTAAAATGGTCACTCATTACTTTAGTTAGCTATATATCTCGTATTAGTGCTGTGTTGCTTTTGGGAGAGCAACGTAAATAGTGACTATAGCAGGTATTGAACCCCGGGTAAATAATCACTAGTCAGAACCTCAACCTCAGAATACATGCATTATAAAAAATTATCTTAATATCTGATATTGAGAATAAACAACCTCGGAAAAGAGAAGACAAGAGTGCGTCTTCCATCCCGCCAATAAATGACATCATTCAACCCTCCCGGTTAGTAACTAGTTGACTACTAGCTCGAGAAGGCAGAGTGGGTCGATGAAAGAAGCCAGGAGTTTTCCTGTGAGGGGAGTGGTGGTGTATCCAGGGAGAGAACTAAACTAATCTTCTGAAATGTCATTTGTGGTCTTATGCTGCCATCTATTGGAATTATGTAGCAACTGCAGTAGTACTGAATAATGTGTAATTCCTTACTAAAGTAGAAATTATATAACATTTTCTTGTTCATTTTAGCACTTACAAGCAGAAAATAACCATTTATAGCATAACAAACAATGAAACTGGCATAAAACACCATACATTTAGTTAATTGTATTAAAAACAATTTATTTAGATGGGTGACAATATTTGACAAAGTAAAAGTCCTTTAGACAAAGAAGAGCTCTCCAGTAGATACCAAAACATTCAAAGGCCATTTTCTCAAAAGTGAGTTTAAAATTTTATCAAAGTTCAAAGCAGAATTACATTCCCATTGTTCCTCAACTGTAGTGTATGATATACCATTTTCTAGCCCTGAGTCTCTACTTTTTTCCAATGTAAAAAAAACAATTTCAAATGTTGTTTTATAAAACCGAGTCGAGCCGGTCGGCTACATTTGACTGTGTAAAACCTAGCAGTTCTACTGATTTCTCTGAGAGTGAGGCAGATATATATTATTACTGTGTAAAACCTAGCAGTACTACGGATTTCTCTGAGAGTGAGACAGATATATATTATTACTGTGTAAAACCTAGCAGTACTACTGATTTCTCTGAGAGTGAGGCAGATATATATTATTACTGTGTAATACCTAGCAGTACTACTGATTTCTCTGAGAGTGAGGCAGATATATATTATTACTTTTAAAAATCTAGCAGAACTTTTGATTTCTCTGAGAGTGAGGAAGATATATCGCATTTTGCAAACACATATGATTATTTGTCTCTCTGAAATTAAACAAGAAAGTGATAGATTTTAAACAAATACATGTCTGTCATTGAATAACCCCATGACACGATTAGCTAGTGAAAAAACACACCAATCTATTTCATTATTTCTTTAAAACTTCTTAGGGAGCAGTTGATCACAGGCGACCCACCTACGACAACATCCGGAACAAATTCAAAATACTAAAATACTTCCTGCATTAGCATAATAACATAACCAGCACGGGTGTCACAAAACTTAAAAATAGCGATAAAATAAATTGCTTACCTTTGACGATCTTCCTCTGATGGCAATCCAAAGGGTCCAAGCAACACAATAAATGGTCCTTTTGTTCGAAAAAGTCCCTCTTTATGTCAGAAATTCACCTTCCCACTCGTTCAATATACAAGACATGGAAAACGTAAGAAACATACCTATAAACTTTGTCCAAACAACTCAAACAACGTTTCTAATCTATCCTAATATGTATATAAACGATACTATGTCACACAGATAAAATCCTGGTCGATAGAAAATGAAAAAAACGAAGCGCACGCTCTCAGTCACGCGAAAGAGAAGTTAGTCGGTACAGCTCGGTAAGCTGTACTGACTAAGTTTTTGCCGACTAAGTTTTTGCCTGCTAAATCAGTTCTGTTATACTCACATACATTATTTTAACAGTTTTAGAAACTTCAGAGATTTTTCAATACTACTAATTATACTACTACTAATTATGTACATATCCTGGTTTCTGGGCCTGAGTAAAATGCATTTTACTTTGGGCACGCCAGACTCACTGAACCTCCGGACACTGACGCCGCTCCCTAACAGGTTTTAAACAATGAAA
The DNA here is from genome assembly GCA_030435695.1 of Brachymystax lenok tsinlingensis. Lineage (NCBI taxonomy): Eukaryota > Metazoa > Chordata > Actinopteri > Salmoniformes > Salmonidae > Brachymystax > Brachymystax lenok. The sequence continues at coordinate 59,300,891 of CM059791.1, forward strand.
GACATTTTATGAACATTTCTGAAAATGAATACATAGCGTTTTGGAATGAAATCCTCTTATGTTTCCCCATCTGAGCTCAGAGTAGATGTTTGTCTCTGTTGTGTTGAAGCCCAATCAAGCAGGAGAGACCAGCCTCCCCTGTACCCAGCTGTGTGTCCATGAAGAGTGACTGGTCTATGAATCGTCCTATACTGTTTAGAGAGGGAGACTTTTCTACTGAACAAAGGTAAGAAGAACTCATGGGTCATGGTCAGTGAGTTAAACAAGACTGTCTCTAGTCATTTCTCCTCTCCCATTTTCCCATTTCTTTTTGTTGTTTTAATAATCCATAGGCTAAACCTTTTGTCAATTGTCATAGTCCTAAAGCAATATTAAACAAACACAACGTTCCCTCCCTGTGTGTGTACTCTCCATTTTCAGTGGTGCTGATACGCACGTCCTGAGGAAAATGAACCAGAAGGAGCTTGCTGACACACTGGAGAAATGTAAGATCTGTCTGCCTCATGTTGAATGCTGTTTTATAACATTTAAAAGCTGTAGCTAAAGTACAGCTAAAGTAGCTGTGTAACTCAATGATATTGTAGCAGCCTTAACACAACAACTAGTGACCTCATCAAGTAGCAGCAGGGATGTGTTGTGGTGATTCATTTAGAGAGAGAGAGAGAGACAACATTAATAATACCATCAATAATACCAATAATAATATAATCAGTCACACCAGTCTGTAAATCATTATGAAAATATCATAATGAAAACATGTACATTTACACATACACAGTCAGTTAAGAGTATAAATGGTTATAATTTAACTTTAAAACAGTCCTACAACGCTGTAGACATTAAAACAGACGTAAAATTAATATCCTCTGTTATTTCTAGATTCAGATGATCCTGCTGTGATTTGCCAACATGAACTCAAATCTAATCTAAAGAAGAAGTTTCAATGTGTATTTGAGGGGATCGCTAAACAAGGAAACCCAACACTTCTCAATAAGATCTACACAGAGCTCTACATCACAGAGGGTGGAAAAGGAGAGGTCAATAATGAACATGAACTGAGACAGATTGAGACAACAACCAAGAAACAAGCAAGACCAGAGACTGCAATCAAATGTAACAACATCTTCAAACCCTTAACTGGACAAGACAAACTTATCAGAACTGTGCTGACAAAGGGAGTCGCTGGCATTGGAAAAACAGTCTCTGTGCAGAAGTTCATTCTGGACTGGGCTGAAGGAAAAGCAAATCAGGATATCCAATTTGTATTTTCATTCCCTTTTCGGGAGCTGAATTTGATGAAAGAGGACAAACACACCTTCATTCAACTTCTCAATCACTTCTCACTGGAAACCAAAGAATCAAAAATCTCCAACTACGACAAGTACAACGTGTTGTTTATCTTTGATGGTCTGGATGAGTGCCGACTGCCCCTAGACTTCCAGAAGAACAAGATCTGTTGGGATGTCACAAAGTCAACCTCAGTGGATGTTCTACTGACAAATCTCATCAAGGGAAATCTGCTTCCCTCTGCTCTCCTCTGGATAACTACCCGACCTGCAGCAGCCAATAAGATCCCTTCAAGGTGTGTTGACCAGGTGACGGAGGTACGAGGGTTCAATGACCCACAGAAAGAGGAGTACTTCAGGAAGAGATTCAGTGATGAGGACATGGCCAGCAGAATCATCTCACACATAAAGACATCAAGGAGCCTCCACATCATGTGCCACATTCCAGTCTTCTGTTGGATATCTGCGATAGTCCTTGAACACATGTTGAGTACAGACAAGAGGAAAGAGATGCCCAAGACTCTGACTGAGATGTACACACACCTTGTGGTGTTTCATACCAAACAGAAGAATGAAAAGTATCTTGGGAAAGAAGAGCCAGGTCCACACTGGAATAAAGAGAGCATTCTGTCTCTGGGAAAACTGGCTTTTCAACAGCTTGTGAAGGGCAATCTTATTTTCTATGAAGAAGACCTGAAAGAGGCTGGCATTGATGTCAATGAAGCCTCAGTGTTCTCAGGATTGTGCACACAGATCTTTAAAGAGGAATGTGGGCTGTACCAGGTCAAGGTGTACTGCTTTGTGCATCTGAGCATTCAGGAGTTTCTGGCTGCTGTATATGTGTTCCTCTCATTCATCAACAACAATGTGAATCTAATGGACAAACTGCAAACAAAAGATGAGCCTGAAGTTACTGTCTACAAGAGTGCTGTGGATAAAGCCTTACAAAGTGAGACGGGAAACCTGGACCTTTTCCTCCGCTTCCTTCTGGGCCTCTCACTGGAGTCCAATCAGAAGTACTTACGAGGTCTACTGACAAAGACAAGAAGCAGCTCACATTACCATGAAAAAACTGTGAAGTACATCAAGGAGAAGATCAGAGAGAATCCCTCTCCAGAGAAGAGCATCAATCTGTTCCACTGTCTGAATGAACTGAATGACCATTCTCTAGTGGAGGAGATCCAAAGCTACCTGAGATCAGGAAGTGTCTCTAGAGACAACCGGTCACCTGCACAGTGGTCAGCTCTGGTCTTTGTGTTGCTGACTTCAGAAAAGGAGCTGGATGTGTTTGACCTGAAGAAATACTCCAGATCAGAGGAAGGTCTTCTGAGGCTGCTGCCAGTGGTCAAAGCCTCCAGAGCTGTTCTGTGAGTAAATAAAATAACATTTAAGAACTAATCATCAGGAAGAAATATTCAGTTTAGAGAGTAATATGTATTGAAATATGTATATTATATTGAAAAACATTGATTTTCACATTAGAATAACAATATGACCATACAAATCTAGGAGACAGAAGATGAATCTATATGTTGTTTGGGAGATTTAACCAAATGCTTCTGCCATACACTACTCATTAAATCAACAGTGTGTTTGTGAAGTCATGATGATCTCTTTGTCAGGCTGTCAGGCTGTGGAGTCACAGAGGAAGGCTGTGCTTCTCTGGTCTCAGCTCTGAGGTCAAACCCCTCACATCTGAGAGAGCTGGATCTGAGTAACAATGACCTGAAGGATTCAGGAGTGAAACTGCTCTCTGCTGTACTGGGGAATCCCCACTGTAAACTGGAGACTCTGAGGTCAGTATTCCTGTTTTTGGTCAACAAGTTACAACTGCTCACCAGATCCACGTGTGTTTACCAGACACACATGCAGTGAGTGAAAAAAGTATTTGATCCTCTGCTGATTTTGTACATTTGCCCACTGACCCGTCTATAATTTTAATGGTAGGTTTATTTGAACAGTGAGAGACAGAATAACAACAACAAAAAAATCCAGAAAAACGCATGTGAAAATGTTATGAATTGATTTGCATTTTAATGAGGGAAATACGTTTTTGAACCCCTCTCAATCAGAAAGATTTCTGGCTCCCAGGTGTCTTTTATACAGGTAACGAGCTGAGATTAGGAGCACACTCTAGTGCTCCTAATCTCAGCTCGTTACCTGTATAAAAGACACCTGTCCACAGAAGCAATCAATCAATCAGATTCCAAACTCTCCACCATGGCCAAGACCAAAGAGCTCTCCAAGGATGTCAGGGACAAGATTGTAGACCTACACAAGGCTGGAATGGGCTACAAGACCATCGGCAAGCAGCTTGGTGAGAAAGTGACAACAGTTGGTGCGATTATTCGCAAATGGAAGAAACACAAAAGAACTGTCAATCTCCCTCGGCCTGGGGCTCCATGCAAGATCTCACCTCGTGGAGTTGCAATGATCATGAGCACGGTGAGGAATCAGCCCAGAACTACACGGGAGGATCTTGTCAATGATCTCAAGGCAGCTGGGACCATAGTCACCAAGAAAACAATTGGTAACACACTACGCCGTGAAGGACTGAAATCCTGCAGCGCCCGCAAGGTCCCCCTGCTCAAGAAAACACATATACATGCCCGTCTGAAGTTTGCCAATGAACATCTGAATGATTCAGAGGACAACTGGGTGAAAGTGTTGTGGTCAGATGAGACCAAAATGGAGCTCTTTGGCATCAACTCAACTCACGTGTTTGGAGGAAGAGGAATGCTGCCTATGACCCCAAGAACACCATCCCCACCGTCAAACATGGAGGTGGGAAACATTATGCTTTGGGGGTGTTTTTCTGCTAAGGGGACAGGACAACTTCATCGCATCAAAGGGATGATGGACGGGGCCATGTACCGTCAAATCTTGGGTGAGAACCTCCTTCCTCAGCCAGGGCATTGAAAATGGGTCGTGGATGGGTATTCCAGCATGACAATGACCCAAAACACACGGCCAAGGCAACAAAGGAGTGACTCAAGAAGAAGCACATTAAGGTCCTGGAGTGGCCTAGCCAGTCTCCAGACCTTAATCCCATAGAAAATCTGTGGAGGGAGCTGAAGGTTTGAGTTGCCAAACGTCAGCCTCGAAACCTTAATGACTTGGAGAAGATCTGCAAAGGTGAGTGGGACAAAATCCCTCCTGAGATGTGTGCAAACCTGGTGGCCAACTACAATAAACGTCTGACCTCTGTGATTGCCAACAAGGGTTTTGCCACCAAGTACTAAGTCATGTTTTGCAGAGGGGTCAAATACTTATTTCCCTCATTAAAATGCAAATCACATGTTTTTCTGGATTTTTTTGTTGTTATTTTGTCTCTCACTGTTCAAATAAACCTACCATTAAAATTATAGACTGATCATTTCTTTGTCAGTGGGCAAATGTACAAAATCAGCAGGGGATCAAATACTTTTTTCCCTCACTGTAGTCCACACCATCTGTGTTTGGACAGTGAAGCTTACAGTTTTACATTTGGTGCTATGCTCCATAATTTTGGATTTGAGATAGAATGTGTCATATTAGGTGACAGTACAGAATGTCACCTTTTATTTGAGGTTAATGGTGAGAGGTTAGCATGTTTTGTTGTAGCCTCTAACTCTCTCTCATTATTATTCATGATTCATTCATGATCTTTCTCAGTCATGGCAGTCACAGGCTTGATGTAGTCGTTGTGTTCAAAGAATATGGGACCAAATACTAAACCTTTGACTACTTTAATACACTATAAGTGAATTGGTCAGAATACTTATGACTTCTTCAAATAGGGGGACTGGATACATAAAGTGCTTTTATTTTTCTAAATGGTGAAACATATATGAATGAAAATAACCTCAAATAAAAGGTGACAATATACACTGTCAACTCATATGAAACATTTGATCTGAAACCCAAAATGTTGAAGAATAGAGCCACATTTAAAATGTTAGCTTCACTGTCAAAATAGATATGGTGTGGACTGTATACTCAATACAATCTAAATCTGATACCTCACTGTCTGTCTTTTGACTGATACTGCTTTTTAAACTGGTCTAGTCAGTCTACTCAAATATTCGTACTATACATGTTTCTCTCTACAAGTAATATTTTTATCATTTATAATAATGATACATTCATTAATGAATAGATATGGCAGGTTTCAGGACACTGATGTATCTGAATATGTTGAATAAATATACTGCCACTATTTTCACCACCAAAGAATAGCAGTGTGATTTTAATATGATTTTACTCTTTGCAGGCTGTCAGGCTGTCTAGTCACAGAGGAAGGCTGTGCTTCTCTGGTCTCAGCTCTGGAGTCAAACCCCTCACACCTGAGAGAGCTGGATCTGAGTAACAATGACCTGAAGGATTCAGGAGTGAAGCTGCTCTCTGCTGGACTGGGGAATCCCGACTGTAAACTGGAGACTCTGAGGTCAGTATTCCTGTAGTTGGTCAACAAGAGATAACTGTTCATTAGATCCACATGTGTTTACCAGGCACACATAGTCCACACCAGATGTGTTTGGACAGTGAAGCTTACAGTTTTAAATTTGGTGCTACGCTCCAACATTCTGGATTTGAGATTTAATGTTTCATGTTAGGTGACAGTACAGAAAGTCACCTTTTATTTAAAGATATTTATACATATTTCATTTTACAGTTTAGAATTGGAAGCATTATGTATGTATTTCTCCCATTTGAAAAGATAAGTATTTGGACAATTTAATTTAGTCATAAGTTTAGTATTTGGTCCCATATTCCATGCCTGCAGTGATTACATCAAGCTTGTGATTCTACTAACTTGTTGAATTCATTTGCAGTTTGTCTTGGTTGTGTTTTGGATGATGTTTTTCCTAATAGAAACTGAATGGTGAATAATGTCCTGTCATTTTGGAGTCACTTCACTTGTATTGTCAGTAAGAATAGAAGATGTTTCTGAACACTTCTACATTCATGTGGATGCTACCATGATTATGAATATTCATGAATGAGTCGTGAATAATGATGAATAACAAAGTTATAGAGGAACAAAGATCAGAATAAATGCTAGCACGTTTTGTTGTAACCTCTGTTATTGGTAATGGTGAGAGGTTAGCATGTTTTGTTGTAGCCTCTGTTATTGGTAATGGTGAGAGGTTAGCATGTTTTGTTGTAGTCTCTGTTATTGGTAATGGTGAGAGGTTACCATGTTTTGTTGTAGCCTCTGTTATTGGTAATGGTGAGAGGTTAGCATGTTTTGTTGTAGCCTCTGTTATTGGTAATGGTGAGAGGTTAGCATGTTTTGTTGTAGTCTCTGTAAATTTCTTACTCATTATTTATGATTCATTCATGATTTGTCTTAATCATGGCTTCAACAGGATTCATTTAGTCGTGTTTAGAAACATGTTATCTAATCACTTAGACAGAAAATTACTCCAGTGATCATCCACCATTCAGATTCTATTGGGCAAAACATAACCCAAAACACAACCAAAACAATCTGCAAATGTGTCAATGTCACCTCATATGAAATGTTTGATCTGAAATCCAAAATGTTGGAGTATAGAGACACGTTTAAAATGTTAACTCCACTGTGAAAAAATATATGATGTGGACTGTTTACTCAATACAATCTAAATCTGATACCTCACTGTCTGTCTTTTGACTGATACTGCTTTTTAAACTGGTCTGGTCAGTCTACTCAAATATCTGTACTATTCATTTTGCTCTCTTCAAGCAATACTTTGATAATTTGTCATTTCTAATAATGAAACATCCATTAATGAATAGATATGGCAGGTTTCAGGACACTGATGTATCTGAACATGTTAACAAAAATATACTGCCACTATTTTCACCACCAAAGAATAGCAGTGTGATTTGAATATGATTTGACTCTTTGCAGGCTGTCAGGCTGTCTAGTCACAGAGGAAGGCTGTGCTTCTCTGGTCTCAGCTTTGAGGTCAAACCCCTCACACCTGAGAGAGCTGGACCTGAGTAACAATGACCTGAAGGATTCAGGAGTGGAGTTGCTCTCCTCTGTACTGGGGAATCCCCACTGTAAACTGGAGACTCTGAGGTCAGTATTCCTGTAGTTGGTCAACAAGTGATAACTGTTCACCAGATCCACATGTGTTTACCAGGCACGCATAGTCCACACCATATGTGTTTGGACAGTGAATCTTACTGTTTTACTTTTGGTGCTATTCTCCAGTATTTCGGATTTGAGATATAATGTTTCATATTTGGCAGAAGTACAGAATGTCAGCTTTTATTTGAGGGTATTTTTTCATACATATCTGTTTTACCGGTTAGAAATGAAAGCACTTCATGTATCTAGTTCTCCCATTTGAAGAAGTCTTAATTATTTGGACAAATTCACCTATATTGTATTAAAGTAGTCAAAGTTTAGTATGTGGTCCCATATTCCATGCCTGCAGTGATTACATCAAGCTTGTGATTCTACTAACTTGTTGAATTCATTTTCACTTTGTCTTGTTTGTGTTTCCAATGTATTTCCTAATAGAAACTGAAAGGTGAATAATGTCCTGTCATTTTGGAGTCACTTCACTTGTATTGTCAGTAAGAATAGAAGATGTTTCTGAACACCTCTACATTCATGTGGATGCTACCATGATTATGAATAATCATGAATGAATCGTTAATAATGACGAATAACAAAGTTATAGAGGCACAAAGATCCTACCCCCTCTGTTATTGGTAATGGTGAGAGGTTAGCATGTTTTGTTGTAGTCTCTGTTATTGGTAATGGTGAGAGGTTAGCATGTTTTGTTGTAGCCTCTGTTATTGGTAATGGTGAGAGGTTAGTATGTTTTGTTGTAGCCTCTGTTATTGGTAATGGTGAGAGGTTAGCATGTTTTGTTGTAGTCTCTGTTATTGGTAATGGTGAGAGGTTAGCATGTTTTGTTGTAGCCTCTGGAACTTTCTCATTCATAATTGTTCATGATTCATTCATGATTTGTATTAATCGTGACATCATCAGGATTCATTTAGTCGTGTTTAGAAACATGTTATCTACTCACTTAGACAGAAAATTACTCCAGTCATCATTTACCATTCAGTTACAATTGGGCAAAAGAACACAACACAGAACCAAAACGAACTGCAAATACTACCAAATACTCAACTTTTGACAACTTTAATACACATTAAAGGAATTTGTCTGAATAGTCATGACTTCTTCAAATAGGGGGACTAGATACATAAATGCTTTCCTTTCTAATCGTTGAAACAGATATGTATGAACATTCCCTCAAATAAAAGGTGACATTATATACTGTCACCTCATATGAAACATTTGATCTCAAATACAAAGTGTTGGAGTATAGAGCCACATTTAATATGTTAGCTTCACTGTCAAAATAGATATGGTGTGGACTGTATACTCAATACAATCTAAATCTGATTCCTCACTGTCTGTCTTTTGACTGATACTGCTTTTTAAACTGGTCTGGTCAGTCTACTCAAATATTTGTACTATACATGTTTCTCTCTACAAGCAATACTTTGATAATTAGTAATTTCTAATAATGAAACATTAATTTATGAATAGATATGGCAGGTTTCAGGACACTGATGTTTCTGAACATTTTGAAAAAATATGTACTGCCACTATTTTCACCACCAAAGAATAGCAGTGTGATTTTAATATGATTTGACTCTTTGCAGGATGTCAGGCTGTCTAGTCACAGAGGAAGGCTGTGCTTCTCTGGTCTCAGCTCTGAGGTCAAACCCCTCACACCTGAGAGAGCTGGACCTGAGCTACAATCACCCAGGAGCCTCAGGAGTCAGACTGCTCTCTGCTGGACTGGAGGATCCACACTGCAGACTGGAGAAACTCAAGTATGTAGAGGGCTTATGTCAATGTTCATATCAGACATGTTGGACTTTTCAGGCTAGTTAAGACAAACATTCTGACCACCACTTGGACAAAGTTATATGCTGACTGTGTGTGTGTGTGTCCTGTGTGTGTGTGTGAGTTCAGGTGTATCACTCAATGACTGTCTGTTCTTCTGCTTGCCGCTACAGTGTGGAACATGGTGGAGAGAACAGAATGAAACCTGGGCTTAGAAAATGTGAGTGTTGACTGCTGTGAAGAATATGACTAAGAATAAGTCTTAATTCAAGTTAAGTCAAAGTCAAAGACCACCATCATTACTTACTTGGTCATATTAAATATCAGCTGTAGTTCTACAGAAGCACAAATCAGGGACACCAAAGTTTCTAGGACAATGTGTGTGTCTGTGGCACGTTCATGTTACATTAGAAATGTGTGTTTGTGTTCATGCATGCATACAGGTGTGTTTATTTATTTGACCTTTATTGAACTAGAGGGACTTAACTAACAAGTCAGTTAAGAACACATTTTTATTTTCAATGACAGCCTCAGTCGGTTAACTGCCTTGTTCAGAACGACAGAAGTGTACCTTGTCAGCTCAGGGGAATTGATCTTGCAACCTTTCGTTTACTAGTCCAACACTCTAACCACTAGGCTACCAGCCACCCCGTGTCTGTGTCCAGTGTGTGTGTGTGTGTGTGTGTGTGTGTGTGTGTGTGTGTGTGTGTGTGTGTGTGTGTGTGTGTGTGTGTGTGTGTGTGTGTGTGTGTGTGTGTGTGTGTGTGTGTGTGTGTGTGTGTGTTCATGATGCGTACAGGTGTGTTTGTGTGTGTGTAGTTAGTTAATGGGAATAAGTGTGTTTTATATTACCATACAGTATAACATATGATCATTCAACAAGTCTCCAGTTACCTTAACTTCTCCTTTTGATACCTAGAAACATCTACATTAAATGAATTAGTGAAAAGTGAGTTAACATTCTAATGTGAATGATGATGATTTCTAATATTGTGTCTGGTTTCATCCATCAGATGTCTGTGATCTCACACTGGACCCAAACACAGTAAACAGACTCCTCTCTCTGTCTGAGGAGAACAGAAAGGTGACACGTAGGACAGAGGAGCTGCCGTATCCTGATCACCCAGAGAGATTTGAGGACTGTAGACAGGTGCTGTGTAGAGAGGGTCTGACTGGGCGCTGTTACTGGGAGGTAGAGTGGAGTGGGAGAAGGGCTGTTATAGGAGTGACATATAAAGGAATCAGCAGGAGAGGAGAGGTTGATGACTGTAGACTTGGATACAATGACAAGTCCTGGAGTCTGTTCTGCTCTGACAACAATTACTATGCCATGCACAACAATAATCCCACTACCATAGATGTCCTCCCCTCCAGCTCCCACAGAGTAGGAGTGTATCTGGACTGGCCAGCCGGCAATCTGTCCTTCTATAGAGCCTCCTCTGACACACTGACCCACCTGATCACATTCACCTCCACATTCACTGAGCCCCTCTATCCAGGCTTTGGGGTTTGTTATTACTCCTCAGTGTCCCTGTGTCACTGACACACACTCACTGGACACACACACACACATATTAAACACACACAAACACTCAACACACACACACACACTGGACACACACAAAAACACTGGACGCACACTGGACACACACTGAACACACACAAAAACTGGACACACACACACACAGTGGACACACAAATCCAATATTGCCTACTGGCCAGGACTTTGTTATGGCATCTTCTGTTTGAGTGTCTCAGGTCAGGTCTGAGCCATGATCAGAATGAGTCTCTGTCTATTTCCAGCCCTGCCATTTCTACCTGTCCTGATCTAGTGTTTCACCCCTGACCTCCTCATACTGTCCCACTGTCCATGTCTGCTTTTATCCCCCACCTCTACTCCACTGTGTTATAATGGACCTTCTGCTTGTTGACCTGACCTCCTCACACCGTCTCACTGTCCATGTCTGCTTTCAGCCCCCACCTCTACTCCACTGTGTTATAATGGACCTTCTGCTTGTTGACCTGACCTCCTCACACCGTCTCACTGTCCATGTCTGCTTTTATCCCCCACCTCTGCTCCACTGTGTTATAATGGACCTTCTGCTTGTTGACCTGACCTCCTCACACCGTCTCACTGTCCATGTCTGCTTTTATCCCCACCTCTACTCCACTGTGTTATAATGGACCTTCTGCTTGTTGTCCTGACCTCCTCACACCGTCTCACTGTCCATGTCTGCTTTTATCCCCCACCTCTACTCCACTGTGTTATAATGGACCTTCTGCTTGTTGTCCTGACCTCCTCACACCGTCTCACTGTCCATGTCTGCTTTTAGCCCCCACCTCTACTCCACTGTGTTATAATGGACCTTCTGCTTGTTGACCTGACCTCCTCACACCGTCTCACTGTCCATGTCTGCTTTTATCCCCACCTCTACTCCACTGTGTTATAATGGACCTTCTGCTTGTTATGTCACCTCTGTAACCAGCTACAGTTGTCCGTCCTTTGAAAGATTAATTGTATCATTTATTTTATTAACAAAATTATAAAGATGCCATTATTAGTTACATTGTTTTAGTGTGAACGTGCAGACTGGCACTAAGAACAGAGGGAACCTTTCCCTAGTCAGCTCCATTATTAGTTACATTGTTTTAGTTTGAACGTGCAGACTGGCACTAAGAACACTGGGAACCTTTCCCTAGTCAGCTCCATTATTAGGGCAATGCCCCTTAAAGTGTTGCTCCGTGCTGCCCAGTGTGGCGGGATGGGGGTCCACCCCACCTCCCCCTTCTTCCTCCTCCCTTCCCCATGGGCTAGGTCTGTCTTTTGTGCGGGGCTCTGCGTCCCGTCCCGTGCCCCCTGCCCTCGTGTCTTGAACCTCGCGCGCTTTCAGTGGATAAAGCTGGAGAACTGCAAGGCAGTCCCATTGTGCGCCACTCTGGAGCCATCACCAACATGACCAATATATATTGTCCTGCTCATAACAGGGTTAATAATATATCTGGGAGAATATCCAACGGGCTTTTATATCATTCTAAATTAATAATAATCACTTTGTTTCAAAAATAACAATATTTTGGAGATGATTTTGTTTTCAAATAATGTGGGGCGAGACATTGTTACTAATTTGTAATTATTTAGAATGATTTATTTCTGTTTTTAGAGGGAGAGAAACCAAAAACCTACAGTCATCTCATGGGTCTCCCAGTTGAGGCCAGCACGGGTATTTAAACAGCATCTGTAGCAACACAGCTTGCACTGCTATGCAGTGTCTAAGACCTTTGCACCACTCAGGCACTGTACAATGTGACATGTCGGGAGTGGGGTACAGTACTACAGTAAGAGCAAAATTATCCTAACAAAATAAAATATTAAAAACCTTAGTGTTAAAACAGTTTTAGTAAGAAATACTGAAGTCTTGCACAATTATCAGTTTCCATTTGGTTTATGTCGTCCATTCATTGTCAGTTAGAGACACAGGAGACACAGGAGGACCCAAAAGCATAATCAGTGCTCTCACTCCCCCTTGTGGTGGTCTGGAGCAATGACGTGGTGACGCAGGGTACCGTACTAAACCACTAATTACCTCTAAGTCATCGCAAAACCTTTAGTGGAGCAACCACTTTATCAAACATACTGACCTTTCTGACCCTATCCCATGGCCCTACTTTCTAGAACTGAACATTTAAAGTCCTCTGAGGTTTGCTTACTGTCCATTTACTTATGTATTATGTATCTGCTGTGTATTGGGGTTGTGCCGCAGAGCATCATGGGGGTTTGTATGTGTTGAGATGATCACATTCCAGATAAATGGATGAACTGATTCCTGTCTCCCGTCTCATCATTACTGAATTGTTATACAGACTGATTCCTGTCTCCAGTCTCATCATTACTGAATTGTTATACAGACTGATTCCTGTCTCCAGTCTCATCATTACTGAATTGTTATACAGACTGTTTCCTGTCTCCCGTCTCATCATTACTGAATTGTTATACAGACTGATTCCTGTCTCCCGTCTCATCATTACTGAATTGTTATACAGACTGATTCCTGTCTCCAGTCTCATCATTAATTCATTGTTATACAGACTGATTCCTGTCTCCAGTCTCATCATTACTGAATTGTTATACAGACTGATTCCTGTCTCCAGTCTCATCATTACTGAATTGTTATACAGACTGATTCCTGTCTCCAGTCTCATCATTACTGAATTGTTATACAGACTGATTCCTGTCTCCAGTCTCATCATTACTGAATTGTTATACAGACTGATTCCTGTCTCCAGTCTCATCATTACTGAATTGTTATACAGACTGATTCCTGTCTCCCGTCTCATCATTACTGAATTGTTATACAGACTGATTCCTGTCTCCAGTCTCATCATTACTTAATTGTTATACAGACTGATTCCTGTCTCCCGTCTCATCATTACTGAATTGTTATACAGACTGATTCCTGTCTCCAGTCTCATCATTACTGAATTGTTATACAGACTGATTCCTGTCTCCAGTCTCATCATTACTGAATTGTTATACAGACTGATTCCTGTCTCCCGTCTCATCATTACTGAATTGTTATACAGACTGATTCCTGTCTCCAGTCTCATCATTACTGAATTGTTATACAGACTGATTCCTGTCTCCAGTCTCATCATTACTGAATTGTTATACAGACGTGGTTATGAACCCCACAGAACAGAACAAAAGATTGGTGATGAGTAAGTCTGAATCTACAGGAACTATTCTGTCTGGAGGAAGTCGGTTTTTACAACTGTTTAAAGCTGTTATTTTCTGTGGTTCAGTCCAGGCTGATGTTAACACAGTGTATTGATAGCAGAGGCAAGTGCATAGTGGAGCTGGCTAAGAGAGAGAGTGGTTCAGTCCAGGCTGATGTTAGCACAGTGTATTGATAGCAGAGGCAAGTGCATAGTGGAGCTGGCTAAGAGAGAGAGTGGTTCAGTCCAGGCTGATGTTACCACAGTGTATTGATAGCAGAGACAAGTTCATAGTGGAGCTGGCTAAGAGAGAGAGTGGTTCAGTCCAGGCTGATGTTAGCACAGTGTATTGATAGCAGAGACAAGTGCATAGTGGAGCTGGCTAAGAGAGAGAGTGGTTCAGTCCAGGCTGATGTTAGCACAGTGTATTGATAGCAGAGACAAGTGCATAGTGGAGCTGGCTAAGAGAGAGAGTTAGCATCATCATGGATGGCAGAAAAGGACCCGAGACGGATGTCAGATCTGGAAAACAACTTGATTAAAGGAGGAATATATATTGATTAAAGTAAAGGACATTTATTCAACTGTGAAGACGAACTGAGGAATTAAAAACTGCTAAATGAGCGAACTTGAGGAGGAAACGTCAGTGAGTGAAGTGAATGAAGATCACGTGACTGAGGAAAATACTGCTGTGGTTGAGGACAATACTGAAGTGGGGGACCATCAGGAGACTATTGAGAAATGACAAATGTCTGAATTGTTGGAAACATTGGACAGTTTGATGAAAGTATTGAGCAGTGGTGTCACGACTTCCACCGAAGTCGCCTCCTCTCCTTGTTCGGGCGGCGTTCGGCGGGCCACGTCACCGGCTTTCTAGCCATCGCCGCTCAGCTGTTATTTTGTTTCCTTTGTTTTTGTCTTGTTCACCTGGCACCTGGTTTGTATTCCAGTGATTGCGGCATGTATTTATTTCCGGTGAATATGTCATGTCATTGTGTGGAATTATCATTGTTTATTGTGTACAGGCTCATTTTCTCCCGGTAACGGTTGTTAGCCCGTATTTGTATTTTTGTGCGTCACTTGGACTGTGTTTATTGTGACACTTTATTTAGTGGCCTAGAATATATTGACGCGTTGTTTGTGTTCTTTCTTTTGTTTGTTGTGCCATTAAAGTGTTTACGACACGTTCCGCTCTCCTGCACCTGATTTCACCCCAGTAGCGCACACCCTGACAAGTGAACCTCATATACAGAACGGTTTGAATATTCTGTTCTTGGAAATGACATTGATGAGGACAACATTGTGCTAACAGTTTTTAGTGTAATGGGGCCAAAGACATGTAATTTACACGGCAGCCTGCTACAGCCAGACAGAACAGGTAATAAGACGTATTGGGGATATTGTGGAGATCCTTAAAGGACATGTTTCACCAGAACCACTAGTTAATGCTGAAAGGTTCAGGCTCCACAGGAGACATCAGGAACAGGGAGAATCAGTACCAATGTTGGCTGCTGCATTAAAGAACCTATCAGAACACTGGGAGTGGAATGGTGTTCTAAATGACATCATTAGAGACAGACTAGTATGCTGGCCTCACGGAGTGAAGATACACTAAAGAGACTGTTGACTGAAAGTCCTCTGGCCTTGGTGAAGGACGTTGACATCAGTGTGTCCATGGAACTAGCTGCTAAAGAGGCTCACCAGTTGAGTTGATCAGGAACTTAGTGGGTTCATCTGACAATCCTAATCACCGGCTGATACATTGTAATCTCATACACAGGGAATACCTTCACACCTAGAAAACATGATTTAATGAAAATCATAACCTCTCCTCTGTGTGATCTATGTCATCAAGGTGCATTTGGCTCCTTTAATCATATGTACTGGGAGTGACCAGGGGACATGTTTTGGAAAGAGGTACCCTCTGTCTTATCTGCTGTAGTGGATAAGGGTTGTGGAAGGCTACCCGAAACGTTTGACCCAAGTTAAACAATTTAAAGGCAATGCTACCAAATACTAATTGAGTGTATGTAAACTTCTGACCCACTGGGAATGTGATGAAAGAACAAAAAGCCGAAAAAAAATAATTCTCTCTACTATTATTCTGACATTTCACATTCTTAAAATAAAGTGGTGATCCTAACTGACCTAAGACAGGGAATTTTTATTAGGATTAAATGTCAGGAATTGGGAAAACTGAGTTTAAATGTATTTGTCTAAGGTCTACTATATGTAAACTTCAGACTTCAACTGTATATATTCCACCCCTCCCCCATTCACCAACAACCAACACAATGAACAACAGAGAAAAAGAGAAAGACAAAGGAAAACAGAAAACCACCATGAAGACGTCCAGGACAACAACAATCAGAACAGCAAGACAAACTGAATATGTTCAGGGCATGTATGGCACTATTTACATGTGTGTGTGTCTGTGTATGTGCACATGTGTGTATTTGAATGAGAGTGTGTGTATATGCATGTGTTCAAACACCTGCAGGGCATCAGCCTCAGGCAACCCGACATTAGCTGTAACAGCCCTGCCCCTCAGTGTCATTCAAACTGACTTCATGTTCTGTTTTATTTTGACTTTATTTTTTTATACTTTTATCTTTGACCGTCATTCTATCCCGCGCCCAGCAACTCCACTCCCACTTGTCTCCAATTCCACATCCCAACCCTCAGCTTCCCTCAGCCCATCCCACCCATCTCTGCAGGCCACCCTCTTCTGATTGATACGCAACATATATCTTTCAACCATGCTGTGATGTTTAACATACAATTTCAATCTATCTAATCTAATAGAATCCACAGATTGCGAATTGAAGATAAAATAGTTTTACTAAGAGTATTAGTATATTAGTAAATGACTGACCTGGTCTCTCCAGATCTCCCAACAGTACTGTTTCTAGGGTCAATTTTAGATCAATGTTATGCATTTTCAGCCATTCCTGAACCTGAGACCAGAAACAGGCTACCTGAGGGCAATACCAAAATAAATGGTCTATTGATTCTGGATCCTCACAACAAAATCTGCAGAGCTTCCGATGACATTGTGCCCCAAATATTCAACATTTTGTTGGTGGCAAGAATTCTATATAATAATTTTAGCTGAAAAGCACAGTCTTGAATCCTGCGTTGTTGTATATATCAACTCATACACCCTGTACCATGGAATCAGTACATCAACAATCTCT
The DNA here is from genome assembly GCA_030435695.1 of Brachymystax lenok tsinlingensis. Classification (NCBI taxonomy): domain Eukaryota; kingdom Metazoa; phylum Chordata; class Actinopteri; order Salmoniformes; family Salmonidae; genus Brachymystax; species Brachymystax lenok. Next base: position 59,317,936 of record CM059791.1, read on the forward strand.
TCCCAACTATTTTGCAATCTGTATGGCACAGCTGTCAAACATCCTGGTCCTCAAAGGAAACGGGTATACTTTCCTATTTATGCTATTTTATTCCTCTGCCAGTTTAGGTCCTTTATATTGGGCAGACAGACCAGTTCCCTCCCTCCTCCCGCTGCCACCTGCCTCCTCTGTTTCTGGGGTAATGCTGTAATCAACTGGTTGTACTCTTGGATTGAACAGACCTTCCCAAACAATTCTGATAACTTCGTGAAAGACATAACTTTACCATTCCAATTTACAATATCATTTAAAAACAGAATACCCTTTTCATACATCTTTCCCATAAATACAGGTATTTTATCAAGCAGCACATTTGAGTTCAGCCATAATATTTGTTGTAATATTTGTTCTTTCTTTTCAGGGGGATGAAATTGAAATTGTAGCCAGCTCTGCAATGCTTGTTTGAAAAAGAGAGATACATTGAAAAAAGTATAATTTTCAATTAATTGAAAATGAGACATGGCAATCTGCACAAAGGCAAAAAGGCCATTTTTAACAATGGATGAGCTTTTCTTAGTAATCTACTGGAGAACCATTTAGGGTTCAAGTAAAACGGTTGAATAAGTGAAGCTTTTAGAGAGAGGTTTAGTGCTTTTATATTTAATCATCTCAACAGACCCAATTCATATTCATTATATAGATAGGCACGTTTTATTGTGTCTGGTTTAGCGTCCCAGATAAAGCTGATAAATATATATTTTTTTCTCATTGGATTTGAAAAACGAATTATCAGGAGTATACTCGGCTATACTCGGGCTATACTCGGCTATACTCGGGCTATACTCGGGCTATACTCGGCTATACTCGGGCTATACTCGGGCTATACTCGGCTATACTCGGGCTATACTCGGGCTATACTCGGCTATACTCGGCTATACTCGGCTATACTCGGGCTATACTCGGCTATACTCGGGCTGTACTCGGCCTTGTCTCAGGATGGTCAGTTGGTGGTTATTTATTTATTTTTATTATTATTATTTTATGTATTTATTATTTATTAACTGGATACACACCCGTCATGTCAACGTTGGTTTGCTAAACTCATTATCGGGTCTAACGGTCGACTCGCGCCGAACTGCGCATGTGCAGGCCGTCAAACCAAAGACACTCCTTCGATATAAAGTCGTTTTTGACTAAAATAATAACGTGCCAGTTTGTCACTTTCACGAAGTTGGAGTAATAACATGTTCAAATACTTAAGACATCGGCTCGAATCTAGATTTTGCCTTTAGATTTCGAGATAATGTACAACCAAGGAATAATTGGTAACTTCTGACTTCTCAACCCCCAAATAACGGCATCGGTCCTCTTACTGCGGGACGCTCCTCCTCGTTCCCGGTGCCTCGGGATGTTGCGTCTCCGTTTAGGAATTCTGGTTATATAATTTCCTCATCTAGTTGAACGTTAGAAAATGGATGTTGAAACTGTGGCGCACATTTCTCGGCAACATTAGAAGTCGGGTAAAAGTATTGATTTGAAGGAAAGACGAGCAGACTCCGGTAAGTCTAGAGGAGACATATAAACTATTATAAAGTTAGGTGGTCATCAGACATTTAATAGTCAGAGTAGGTTTGATCTATGATCACTGATCATCATGTGTAGTGCTGGGCAGCGCGATGGAGCACTTTCAATTTGAGACTACACCCCAAAACTATTCCGATCAATTCTAAATGAATTATATTTAATTACTAGGTAAATGGAAACGTTACTGTTACAAAACGAATACAGATTTCTAATCAGATTTTAGGACGGTTAGCTGAAGCTGAATAGTAAAAAAAAATGGGAGGATGGATTTTATGCATCTTCTATAACATTATGTGAACTGATCTGAACAGGTTTAGACTGGTCATCTATGATATGTAGGCTATAGCCGAGGTATAGACCTTGATCTGCATATCACTAACAACCCACTACTATACATTATAACCTAGTCTACTTTACATAATATAACATCTACATATCACTAACAACCCACTACTATACATTATAACCTAGTCTACTTTACATAATATAACATCTACATATCACTAACAACCCTCTACTATACATAATAACCTAGTCTACTTTACATAATATAACATCTACATATCACTAACAACCCACTACTATACATTATAACCTAGTCTACTTTACATAATATAACATCTAAATATCACTAACAACCCTCTACTATACATTATAACCTAGTCTACTTTACATAATATAACATCTAAATATCACTAACAACCCACTACTATACATTATAACCTAGTCTACTTTACATAATATAACATCTACATATCACTAACAACCCTCTACTATACATTATAACCTAGTCTACTTTACATACTATAACATCTACATATCACTAAAAACCCACTACTGTACATTATAACCTAGTCTACTTTACATAATATAACATCTACATATCACTAACAACCCACTACTATACATTATAACCTAGTCTACGTTACATAATATAACATCTACATATCACTAACAACCCTCTACTATACATTATAACCTAGTCTACTTTACATAATACAACATCTACATATCACTAACAACCCACTACTATACATTATAACCTAGACTACTTTACATAATATAACATATCTTACTTGTTGCAAATAAAGTTTCTGAATGGATCAATGATTTCCCCCTCAGATCAATCATGTTCGTTTTAGCCCTTCTGTCTACATTCTCAGATACAGTGACTTATTATTATTATTATTATTATTATTATTATTATTGTTGCTGTACTGTCTAGAACTACCTTAACAAACAGTGACTTATTATTATTATTATTATTATTATTATTATTGGTACTGTACTGTCTATAACTACCTTAACAGTGACTAATTATTATTATTATTATTATTATTATTATTATTATTATTATTGTTGCTGTACTGTCTATAACTACCTTAACAAACAGTGACTTATTATTATTATTATTATTATTATTATTATTATTGTTGCTGTACTGTCTATAACTACCTTAACAAACAGTGACTTATTATTATTATTATTATTATTATTATTATTATTATTATTGTTGCTGTACTGTCTATAACTACCTTAACAAACAGTGACTTATTAGTATTATTATTATTATTGTTGCCTCTAAAATGAGACTCTCTGGGGAACATGACACCAAAGCTAAGAGGTAAGATGACAGTTTTGTTTAAGAATTATAAAGTTTATTTCCAATATTCTACAATTATTTCACATTTGTTTTTTAATCATAAAATATTGCTTATGTGTTCATTCAATATCTCTGATCTCTGATTTTTTATAAATAGATTTGTGTTTTTTTGCTAAATGCTATATATCCACCTAGATATCTATATATCCACCTAGATATCTATATATCCACCTAGATATCTATATATCCACCTAGATGTCTATATATCCACCTAGATATCTATATATCCACCTAGATATCTATATATCCACCTAGATATCTATATATCCACCTAGATATCTATATATCCAATGTTTTGCTGGAATGGGATGTTCATATCGTGTATATTTGACTGTGATATGTGGTTGTCTCACTCAGCTACCTTAAGCGAAATGCACTTACAGATGCCATATCTCAATTTGACCCAGTTTCTCACAGCAGAAAAATAATCCTGCAGCAACAGGAAATGTGAATTATTATGTGGATGATAAAAGTTTGATATTTTTTAAGATGCCTTTTTAAAGCTAAAATACACTACAATATGGCAACTGTATTGTAAGTCACTGTGGTCCCGGTTTCCCGATAGTGATGTCATTTAGGCTTCCAAGTGTTTTAAGCGTATCTTTCCTGCAGCTGAAGATGTAAGTCAAAGTCAAAGTCAAAAGTCACCATTATTAGTCAGTTGTACAACCGAATGCCTTCAACCGAAATGTGTCTTCCGCATTCAACCCAACCCCTCTGAATCAGAGAGGTGCGGGGGGCTGCCTTAATCGACATCCACGTCTTCGGCGCCCGGGGAACAGTGCCTTGTTCAGGGGCAGAACGACAGATTTTTACCTTGTCAGCTCGGGGATTTGAACTTGCAGCCCTCCGGTTACAAGTCCAACGCTCTAACCACTAGGCTACCTGCCGCCCCTGTAACATCCATTTCCCACGCAGAAAACACAACCGTGGGACGAACGAGTGACACATTTCCGGGCAAGGGCTGTACATTTAAAATTCACTCATTCTTCCCTCGCCCTTTGCCCAGCACGTGTCAACTCATCATACGTCATGATACGTCATCAGAAGTGTCCACTTAATTTGAGGGCTGAGTGGAGAGGGTGTCTTTTAAGTGTTTGAAATGCAGCCATGGATAGTTTCGAAGTAACATTACCATGTGATCAATGACGTCCGAAGCTTCGTTTGATCACATGCTTTTTCTAACCATGTGTTGCTAAATGTGAGAGATTTCACTGATTTCCACCGGGTGCCGGTGCTTTTTTAGAATCTAAGTCTCTTTCAAACACTGCCCTCTACTGGACACCTTGTTTACACATTTAGTTTGATGTCTTCCAGTTTCTAGAGACTGAACTGTAGCTCAGCAGGTAGGGAAGGGGATTTGGATCAGACATCAACATAGACAGCGTGGTGAAGAAGGCGCAACAGATTCGGCTTGTCACCGAAAACACTCACAAACCTTTACAGATGCACAATTGAGAGCATCCTGTTGGGCTGTATCACCGCCTGGTACGGGAACTGCTCCGCCCACAACCCCAAGGCTCTCCACAGGGTGGTGCTGTCTGCACAACGCATCACCAGGGGCAAACTACCTGCCCTCCAGGACACCGACTTCACCCAATGTCACAGGAAGGCGTGACTGAAAAACAGCTTCTATCTCAAGGCCATCAGACTGTTAAACAGCCATCACTAACATTGAGTGGCTGCTGCCAACATACTGACTCAAATCTCTAGCCACTTTAATAATAAAAAATTGGATGTAATAAATGTATCACTAGTCACTTTAAACAATTATAATGTTTACATACCCTACATTACTCATCTCATATGTATATACTGTACTCTATCCATATGTTTATATGTACATATTCTTATGAATTCCTTTACACTGTGTGTATGAGGTAGTTGTTGTGAAATTGTTAGATTACTTGTTAGATACTACTGCATGGTCGGAACTAGAAGCACAATCATTTCACTACACTCGCATTAACATCTGCTAACCATGTGTATGTGACCAATACAATTTGATTTGATTTGATGTATAGCGTTTTGGAATGAAACTCTTCTTATGTTTCCCCATCTGAGCTCAGAGTAGATGAGAGATGTAATGTTTGTCTCTGTTGTGTTGAAGCCCAATCAAGCAGGAGAGACCAGCCTCCCCTGTTCCCAGCTGTGTGTCCATGAAGAGTGACCAGTCTATGGATCCTCCTCGAAACTTTAGAGAGGGAGACTTTTCTACTGAACAAAGGTAAGAAGAACTCATGGGTCATGGTCAGTGAGTTAAACAACACTGTCTCTAGTCATTTCTCCTCTCCCATTTTCCCATTTCTTTTTGTTGTTTTCATAATCCATAGGCTAATACTTTTGTCCATTTTCATAGTCCTTAAACAATATTAAACAAACACAACATTCCCTGATTGTGTGTGTGTGTGTGTGTGTGTGTGTGTGCACTCCCTGGATGAGGAGATGTAATCTCTATCCTGATGCCCTAGTCACTTTTACCCCTACCTACATGTACACTACCGTTCAGAATTTGGATTCACTTAGAAATGTCCTTGTTTTTGAAAGAAAATCATTTTTTTTGTCCATTAAAATAACATAAATTGATAAGAAACACAGTGTAGACGTTGTTTGTTAATGTTGTAAATGACTATTGTAGCTGGAAACGGCAGATTTGTTAAGGAATATCTACATAGAGTTTCTCTGTCCAGTGTCTGTGTTATTTTGCCCATCTTAATCTTTTCTTTTTATTGGCCAGTCTGAGATATGGCTTTTTCTTTGCAACTCTGCCTAGAAGGCCAGCATCCCAGAGTCCCCTCTTCACCGTTGAGACTGGTGTTTTGCAGGTACTATTGAATGAAGCTGCCAGTTGAGGACTTGTGAGCCGTCTGTTTCTCAAACTAGACACTCTAATGTACTTGTCTTCTTGCTCAGGCTTCCCACTCCTCTTTCTATTCTGGTTAGAGTCAGTTTGTGCTGTTTTTGTGAAGGAGCAGTTTTAATAATAACAGTAGGGAAAAAAACAAATCTATATACAATGCGTGCAAATGAGGTAGGATAAGGAACATAAGGCAATAAATAGGCCATGGTGGCAAAGTAACTACAGTATAGCAATTTAACACTGGAATGGTAAATGTGCAGTAGATGAATGTGCAAAGTAAAAATACTGGGGTGCAAAGGAGCAAGATAAATAAATGACTACGGTAGGGGATGAGGTAGTTGATTGGGCTATGTACAGGTGCAGTGATCTGTGAGCTACTCTGACAGCTGGTGCTTAAAACTAGTGAGGGAGATAAGTGTCTCAGTTTCAATGATTTTTGTAGTTCGTTCAGTCATTGGCAGCAGAGAACTGGAAGGAAAGGCGGCCAAAAGAGGAATTGGCATTGGGGGTGACCAGTCAGATATACCTGCTGGAGCGAGTGCTACGGGTGGGTGCTGCTATGGATACCAGCGAGCTGAGGTAAGGCGGGGCTTGTAGATGACCTGGAGCCAGTGGGTCTGGCGACGAGTATGTAGCGAGGGCCAGCCGACTAGAGCATACAGGTCGCAGTGGTGGGTGGTATAAGGGGCTTTGGTGACAAAGCGGATGGCACTGTGATAGACTGCATCCAGTTTGCTGAGTAAGGTAATTGGAAGCTGTTTTGTAGATGACATTGACGAAGTCGAGGATCGGTAAGATATTCAGTTTTACTAGTGTAAGTTTGGCAGCATGAGTGAACAAGGCTTTGTTGCGAAATAGAAAGCCGAATCTAGATTTAATTTTGGATTGGAGATGTTTAATGTGAGTCTGGAAGGACTCAGTCTAGCCAGACACCTAGGTATTTGTAGTTGTCCACATATTCTAGGTCAGAGCCGTCCAGGGTAGTGATGCTAGTCAGGCGGGCGGGTGCAGGCAGCGAACGATTGAAAAGCATGCATTTGAGCAGTTGGAGGCCACGGAAGGAGTGTTGTATGGCATTGAAGCTCGTTTGGAGGTTAGTTAACACAGTGTCCAAAGAAGGGCCAGAAGTATACAGAATGGTGTCGTCTGCATAGAGGTGGATCAGAGAATCACCAGCAGCAAGAGCGACATCATTGATGTATACAGAGAAGAGAGTCGGGATGAGGTAGTTGGGTGGGCTATTTACAGATGGGCTATGTACAGGTGAAATGATCGGTAAGGTGTTCTGATAGCTGATGCTTAAATTTAGTGAGGGAGATAAGCTTGGATTAGCTAATACAACGTGCCAATGGAACACAGGAGTGATGGTTGCTAATAATGGGCCTCTGTACGTCTATGTAGATATTCTATTAAAAAGCAGTTGTTTACAGCTACAATAGTCATTAACAACATTAACAATGTCTACACTGTATTTCTGATCAATTAGATGTTATTTTAATGGACCAAGAAAATTGCTTTTCTTTCAAAAACAAGGACATTTCAAAGTGACCCCAAACTTTTGAACGGTAATGTACGTATTAATTCAATGGCCTCAACTACCTGGTACCCCTGCACATTGACTTAGTACTGATACTCCTTATAGTCTCATTATTACCTCAACTACCTGGTACCCCTGCACATTGACTCAGCACTGGTACTCCTTATAGTCTCATTATTACCTCAACTACCTGGTACCCCTGCACATTGACTCAGTACTGGTACTCCTTATAGTCTCATTATTACCTCAACTACCTGGTACCCCTGCACATTGACTCAGTACTGGTACTCCTTATAGTCTCATTATTACCTCAACTACCTGGTACCCCTGCACATTGACTCAGTACTGGTACTCCTTATAGTCTCATTATTACCTCAACTACCTGGTACCCCTGCACATTGACTCAGTACTGGTACTCCTTATAGTCTCATTATTACCTCAACTACCTGGTACCCCTGCACATTGACTCAGTACTGGTACTCCTTATAGTCTCATTATTACCTCAACTACCTGGTACCCCTGCACATTGACTCAGTACTGGTACTCCTTATAGTCTCATTATTACCTCAACTACCTGGTACCCCTGCACATTGACTCAGTACTGGTACTCCTTATAGTCTCATTATTACCTCAACTACCTGGTACCCCTGCACATTGACTCAGTACTGGTACTCCTTATAGTCTCATTATTACCTCAACTACCTGGTACCCCTGCACATTGACTCAGTACTGGTACTCCTTATAGTCTCATTATTACCTCAACTACCTGGTACCCTGCACATTGACTCAGTACTGGTACTCCTTATAGTCTCATTATTACCTCAACTACCTGGTACCCCTGCACATTGACTCAGTACTGGTACTCCTTATAGTCTCATTATTACCTCAACTACCTGGTACCCCTGCACATTGACTCAGTACTGGTACTCCTTATAGTCTCATTATTACCTCAACTACCTGGTACCCCTGCACATTGACTCAGTACTGGTACTCCTTATAGTCTCATTATTACCTCAACTACCTGGTACCCCTGCACATTGACTCAGTACTGGTACTCCTTATAGTCTCATTATTACCTCAACTACCTGGTACCCCTGCACATTGACTCAGTACTGGTACTCCTTATAGTCTCATTATTACCTCAACTACCTGGTACCCCTGCACATTGACTCAGTACTGGTACTCCTTATAGTCTCATTATTACCTCAACTACCTGGTACCCCTGCACATTGACTCAGTACTGGTACTCCTTATAGTCTCATTATTACCTCAACTACCTGGTACCCCTGCACATTGACTCAGTACTGGTACTCCTTATAGTCTCATTATTACCTCAACTACCTGGTACCCCTGCACATTGACTCAGTACTGGTACTCCTTATAGTCTCATTATTACCTCAACTACCTGGTACCCCTGCACATTGACTCAGTACTGGTACTCCTTATAGTCTCATTATTACCTCAACTACCTGGTACCCCTGCACATTGACTCAGTACTGGTACTCCTTATAGTCTCATTATTACCTCAACTACCTGGTACCCCTGCACATTGACTCAGTACTGGTACTCCTTATAGTCTCATTATTACCTCAACTACCTGGTACCCCTGCACATTGACTCAGTACTGGTACTCCTTATAGTCTCATTATTACCTCAACTACCTGGTACCCCTGCACATTGACTCAGTACTGGTACTCCTTATAGTCTCATTATTACCTCAACTACCTGGTACCCCTGCACATTGACTCAGTACTGGTACTCCTTATAGTCTCATTATTACCTCAACTACCTGGTACCCCTGCACATTGACTCAGTACTGGTACTCCTTATAGTCTCATTATTACCTAGCAGTTCTACTGATTTCTATGAGATTTGAGGCAGATATATATTATTACTGTGTAAAACCTAGCAGTACTACTGATTTCTCTGAGAGTGAGGCAGATATATATTATTACTGTGTAAAACCTAGCAGTACTACTGATTTCTCTGAGAGTAGAGGCAGATATATATTATTACTGTGTAAAACCTAGCAGTACTACTGATTTCTCTGAGAGTGAGGCAGATATATATTATTACTGTGTAAAACCTAGCAGTACTACTGATTTCTCTGAGAGTGAGGCAGATATATATATTATTACTGTGTAAAACCTAGCAGTACTACTGATTTCTCTGAGAGTAGAGGCAGATATATATTATTACTGTGTAAAACCTAGCAGTACTACTGATTTCTCTGAGAGTGAGGCAGATATATATTATTACTGTGTAAAACCTAGCAGTACTACTGATTTCTCTGAGAGTGAGGCAGATATATATTATTACTGTGTAAAACCTAGCAGTACTACTGATTTCTCTGAGAGTGAGGCAGATATATATTATTACTGTGTAAAACCTAGCAGTACTACTGATTTCTCTGAGAGTGAGGCAGATATATATTATTACTGTGTAAAACCTAGCAGTACTACTGATTTCTCTGAGAGTAGAGGCAGATATATATTATTACTGTGTAAAACCTAGCAGTACTACTGATTTCTCTGAGAGTGAGGCAGATATATATTATTACTGTGTAAAACCTAGCAGTACTACTGATTTCTCTGAGAGTGAGGCAGATATAAAGCATTTAGCAAAAAAACATGATTATATGTCTCTCTGAAATGAAACCATCAAGTGATAGATTATAAACAAATACATGTCTGTCAATGAACAAGCCAATGCCATGATTAAATAGTGAAAAAACACTCAAATCTCTTTCAAAATGTCTTTATGAAATAAAAGCTTATTTACGAACGTTTCTGAAAAGTGGAATGAAACTCTTATTATGTTTCCCCATCTGAGCTCAGAGTAGATGAGAGATGTAATGTTTGTCTCTGTTGTGTTGAAGCCCAATCAAGCAGGAGAGACCAGCCTCCCCTGTTCCCAGCTGTGTGTCCATGAAGAGTGACTGGTCTATAGGTGAACCTATATACTTTAGAGAGGGAGACTTTTCTACTGAACAAAGGTAAGAAGAACTCATGGGTCATGGTCAGTGAGTTAAACAACACTGTCTCTAGTCATTTCTCCTCTCCCATTTTCTCATTTCTATTTGTTGTTTTCATAATTCTTAGGCTAATCCTTTTGTCCATTTTCATTGGCCCAAAACAATATTAAACAAACATAACATCCCCTACCTGTGTGTGTGTGTGTGTGTGTGTGTGTGTGTGTGTGTGTGTGTGTGTGTGTGTGTGTGTGTGTGTGTGTGTGTGTGTGTGTGTGTGTGTGTGTGTGTGTGTGTACTCCCTGGATGAGGAGATGTAATCTCAGGTTTGTCCACAGAAACCAACAGGAGAGATCAGAGTCAGAGATTCTCAGTGGTCAGTCTTCCCAGAGTCATCAAACAGACCTGGCCTCCATATTCAGTGTATGTGGTCCTGTTATGTACATTTGTTTTTGTTTACCTCAAGTAAAGTTGATCTGTCAATCATTCATTAATGTGTTGATGAGAAAGCATTTATTCTCTTGCTTAACTTATTTACTTTATTTATTTCCAGGTGCTTGAAGAGAATATTATGACATTTGTGAAGAACGAGCTGAAGATGTTCAAGAGGATTCTTAGTCCAGAACTCCCACAAGGCTTTGAGAGTCAGAAGCAGGATAAGGAAGTGGTGGATGCTGAAGATGAGAAGCAGGAGAGCAGTGCCAGAGAGGGGCTCTGAAGATCACACTGCACGTCCTGAGGAAAATGAACCAGAAGGAGCTTGCTGACACACTGGAGAAAAGTAAGATCTGTCTGCCTCATGTTGAATGCTGTTTTATAACATTTAAAAACTGTAGCTAAAGTACAGCTAAAGTAGCTGTGTAACTCAATGATATTGTAGCAGCCTTAACACAACACCTAGTGACCTCATCAAGTAGCAGCAGGGATGTGTTGTGGTGATTAATTGAGAGAGAGAGAGAGAGAGAGAGAGAGAGAGAGAGAGAGAGAGAGAGAGAGAGAGAGAGAGAGAGAGAGAGAGAGAGAGAGAGAGAGAGAGAATTAATAATACCAATAATAATATAATCAGTCACACCAGTCTGTAATGCATTATGAAAACATTTACACATTTATACAGTCAGTTAAGAGAATAAATTATAATAATTTAAAACTTTATAACAGTCCTACAATACTGTAGGCATTAAAACAGACGTAATATTAATATCCTCTGTGTTAATTCTAGATTCAGATGAGCTTGCTGTGATTTGCCAACGTGAACTCAAATCTAATCTAAAGATGAAGTTTCAATGTGTATTTGAGGGGATCGCTAAACAAGGAAACCCAACACTTCTCAATAAGATCTACACAGAGCTCTACATCACAGAGGGTGGAACAGGAGAGGTCAATAATGAACATGAGCTGAGACAGATTGAGACAACAACCAGGAAACAAGCAAGACCAGAGACTGCAATCAAATGTAAGCGACATCTTCAAACCCTTAACTGGACAAGACAAACGTATCAGAACTGTGCTGACAAAGGGAGTCGCTGGCATTGGAAAAACAGTCTCTGTGCAGAAGTTCATTCTGGACTGGGCTGAAGGAAAAGCAAATCAGGATGTCCAATTTGTATTTTCATTCCCTTTCCGGGAGCTGAATTTGATGAAAGAGGACAAACACACTTTCATTGAACTTCTCAATCACTTCTCAATGGAAACCAAACAATCAGGGATCTCCATTTACAAAAAGTACAAAGTTCTGTTCATCTTTGATGGTCTGGATGAGTGCCGACTGCCCCTAGACTTCCAGAATAACAAGATCTGTTGGGACGTCACAAAGTCAACCTCAGTGGATGTTCTGCTGACAAATCTCATCAAGGGAAATCTGCTTCCCTCTGCTCTCCTCTGGATAACTACCCGACCTGCAGCAGCCAATAAGATCCCTTCAGGGTGTGTTGACCAGGTGACAGAGAGTACGAGGGTTCAATGACCCACAGAAGGAGGAGTACTTCAGGAAGAGATTTAGGGATGAAGACCTGGCCAACAGAATCATCTCCCACATAAAGACATCAAGGAGCCTCCACATCATGTGCCACATCCCAGTCTTCTGTTGGATTTCTGCAACAGTCCTTGAACACATGCTGAAACATAAGAGAGAAGAGATGCCCAAGACTCTGACTGAGATGTACACACACCTTGTGGGGTTTCATACCAAACAGAAGAATGAAAAGTATCTTGGGAAAGAAGAGACAGGTCCACACTGGAATAAAGAGAGCATTCTGTCACTGGGAAAACTGGCTTTTCAACAGCTTGTGAATGGCAATCTGATTTTCTATGAAGAAGACCTGAAAGAGTCTGGCATTGATGTTAATGAAGCCTCAGTGTACGCAGGATTGTGCACACAGCTCTTTAAAGAGGATTGTGGGCTGTTCCAGGACAAGGTGTACTGCTTTGTTCATCTGAGCATTCAGGAGTTTCTGGCTGCTGTATATGTGTTCCTCTCATTCATCAACAACAATGAGAATCTAATGGACAAACAGCAAACCAAAGACAAGTCTGAAGTTACAGTCTACAAGAGTGCTGTGGATAAAGCCTTACAAAGTGAGACGGGAAACCTGGACCTTTTCCTCCGCTTCCTTCTGGGCCTCTCACTGGAGTCCAATCAGAAGTACTTACGAGGTCTACTGACAAAGACAAGAAGCAGCTCACAGAGCCATGAAGAAACAGTCAAGTACATCAAGAAGAAGATCAGGGAGAATCCCTCTCCAGAGAGGAGCATCAATCTGTTCCACTGTCTGAATGAACTGAATGACCATTCTCTAGTGGAGGAGATCCAAAGATACCTGAGATCAGGAAGTCTCTCAGAAGCCAACCTGTCACCTGCACAGTGGTCAGCTCTGGTCTTTGTGTTGCTGACTTCAGAAGAGGAGCTGGATGTGTTTGACCTGAATAAATACTCCAGATCAGAGGAAGGTCTTCTGAGGCTGCTGCCAGTGGTCAAAGCCTCCAGAGCTGTTCTGTGAGTACATAAAATGACATTAAGAACTAATCATCAGGGAGCAATATTCAGTTTAGAGAAAGATATGTATTATAATATGTATATAATATTATATTGAAAAACATATTGAATAAATGCATTGATTTTCACATTAGTATAACAATGTGACCAGACAGTTCTAGGAGACGGAAGGTGAATCTATATGTTGTTTGGGAGAATAAACCAAATTCATCTGCCATTGTCCTCCTACACTACTCGTTAAATCAACAATGTGTTTGTGAAGTCATGATGATCTCTTTGTCAGGCTGTCAGGCTGTGGAGTCACAAAGAAAGGCTGTGCTTCTCTGGTCTCAGCTCTGGAGTCAAACCCCTCACACCTGAGAGAGCTGGATCTGAGTAACAATGACCTGAAGGATTCAGGAGTGAAGCTGCTCTCTGCTGGACTGGGGAATCCCCACTGTAAACTGGACACTCTGAGGTCAGTATTCCTGTAGTTGGTCAACAAGTGATAACTGTTCACCAGATCCACATGTGTTTACCAGGCACACATAGTCCACACCATATGTGTTTGGACAGTGAAGCTTACAGTTTTACATTTGGCGCTATGCTCCAACATTTTGGATTTGAGATAGAATGTTTCATATTAGGCGACAGTACAGAATGTCACCTTTTATTTGAGAGTATTCATATCTGTTTTACCGTTTAGAAATGAAAGCATTTTATGTATGTACAGTGGCTTGCAAAAGTTTTCACCCCCCTTGGCATTTTTCCTATTTGTTGCCTTACAACCTGGAATTAAAATAGATTTTTGGGGGGTTTGTATCATTTGATTTACACAACATTCCTACCACTTTGAAGATGCAAAATATTTTTTGGGGGTGAAACAAACAAGAAATAAGAAAAAAAGAGATCTTGAACGTGCATAACTATTCACCCCCCAAAGCCAATACTTTGTTGAGCCACCTTTTGCAGCAATTACAGCTGCAAGTCTCTTGGGGTATGTCTCTATAAGCTTGGCACATCTAGCCACTGGGACTTTTGCCCATTTTTTAAGGCAAAACTGGTCCAGCTCCTTCAAGTCTGATGGGTTCTGTTGGTGTACAGAAATCTGTAAGTCATTCCACAGATTCTCAATTTGATTGAGGTCTGTCTTTTGACTTGACCATTACAAGACATTTATATTTTGCCCCTTAAACCACTCGAGTGTTGCTTTAGCAGCCTCAAATCTCTGGAAGACAGAAACAGGTTTCCCTTAATATTTTCCCTGTATTCAGCGCCATCCATCATTCCTTCAATTCTGACCAGTTTCCCAGTCCCTGCCCGATGAATAACAAACCCACAGCATGATGCTGCCACCACCATGCTTCACTGTGGGGATGGGGTTCTCGGGGTGATGAGAGGTGTTGGGTTTGCGCCAGACATAGCGTTTTCCTTGATGGCCAAAAGCTAAATTTTTGTCACATCTGACCAGAGTACCTTCTTCCATATGTTTGGGAGTCTGCCACTTTCCTTTTGGTGAACACCAAAGCGTGTTTACTTTTTTTCTTCAAGCAATGTCTTTTTCTAGCCACTCTTCCGTAAAGCCCAGCTCTGTGTAGTGTACGGCTTCAAGTGGTCCTATGGACAGATACTGTGGAGCTTTGCAGCTCCTTCAGGGTTATCTTTGGTCTCTTTGTTGCCTTTCTGATTAATGCCCTCCTTGCCTGGTATGTGAGTTTTGGTGGGCAGCCCTCTCTTAACTTGAGTTTGTTGTGGTGCCGTATTCTTTCACTTTTTAATAATGGATTTAATGGTGCTCCGTGGGATGTTCAAAGTTTCAGATATTTTTTATAACCCAACCCTGATCTGTACTTCTCCACAACTTTGTCCATGACCTGTTTGGAGAGCTCCTTGGTTTTTCATAGTGACACTTGAATGGTGGTGCCCCTTGCTTGGTGGTGTTGCAGACTCTGGGGCCTTTCAGAACAGGTGTATATATACTGAGATCATGTGACAGTTAGATTGCAAACAGGTGGACTTTAACTAATTATGTGACTTCTGAAGGTAATTGGTTGCACCAGATCTTATTTAGGGGCTTCATAGCAAAGGCTGAATACATATGCACACACCACTTTTCAGTTTTTGATGGTATTTGTTATTTTGTTTGAGATAAAAAAAAAAATCATTTCACTTCACTCAATTTTGACTCTTTGTGTATGTCCACTACATGAAATCCAAATTAAAATCAATTTAAATTACAGGTTGTAATGAAACAAAATAGGAAAACGCCAAGGGGATGAATACTTTTGCAAGGCACTGTAGTTCTCCCATTTGAAGAAGTCTTCATTATTTGGACAAATTCACTTATATTGTATTAAAGTTATAAGTTTAGTATTTGGTCCCATATTCCATGCCTGCAGTGATTACATCGATCTTGTTATTCTACTAACTTGTTGAATTCATTTGCAGTTTGTCTTGGTTGTGTTTTGGCTGAAGTTTTTCCTAATAGAAACTGAATGGTGAATAATGTCCTGTCATTTTGGAGTCACTTCACTTGTATTGTCAGTAAGAACAGAAGATGTTTCTGAACACTTCTACATTCATGTGAATTCTCCATGATTATGAATAATAATAAATGAATCATCAATGATGATGAATGAGAAAGTTACAGAGGCACAAACAACAGACCCCCTCTGTTATTGGTAATGGTGAGAGGTTAGCATGTTTTGTTGTATCCTCTGTTATTGGTAATGGTGAGAGGTTAGCATGTTTCGTTGTAGCCTCTGTTATTGGTAGTGGTGAGAGGTTAGCATGTTTTAATGTAGCCTCTGTTATTGGTAATGGTGAGAGGTTAGCATGTTTCGTTGTAGCCTCTGTTATTGGTAATGGTGAGAGGTTAGCATGTTTTGTTGTAGCCTCTGTTATTGGTAATGGTGAGAGGTTAGCATGTTTTGTTGTAGCCTCTGTTATTGGTAATGGTGAGAGGTTAGCATGTTTTGTTGTAGCCTCTGTTATTGGTAATGGTGAGAGGTTAGCATGTTTTGTTGTAGCCTCTGTTATTGGTAAAGGTGAGAGGTTAGCATGTTTTGTTGTAGCCTCTGTTATTGGTAATGGTGAGAGGTTAGTATGTTTTGTTGTAGCCTCTGTTATTGGTAATGGTGAGAGGTTAGCATGTTTTGTTGTAGTCTCTGTTATTGGTAATGGTGAGAGGTTAGCATGTTTTGTTGTAGTCTCTGTTATTGGTAATGGTGAGAGGTTAGCATGTTTTGTTGTAGTCTCTGTTATTGGTAATGGTGAGAGGTTAGCATGTTTTGTTGTAACCTCTGTTATTGGTAATGGTGAGAGGTTAGCATGTTTTGTTGTAGCCTCTGTTATTGGTAATGGTGAGAGGTTAGCATGTTTTGTTGTAGCCTCTGTTATTGGTAATGGTGAGAGGTTAGCATGTTTTGTTGTATCCTCTGTTATTGGTAATGGTGAGAGGTTAGTATGTTTTGTTGTAGTCTCTGTTATTGGTAATGGTGAGAGGTTAGCATGTTTTGTTGTATCCTCTGTTATTGGTAATGGTGAGAGGTTAGCATGTTTTGTTTTAGCCTCTGTTATTGGTAATGGTGAGAGGTTAGCATGTTTTGTTGTAGCCTCTGTTATTGGTAGTGGTGAGAGGTTAGCATGTTTTGTTGTAGCCTCTGTTATTGGTAATGGTGAGAGGTTAGCATGTTTAGTTGTAGCCTCTGTTATTGGTAATGGTGAGAGGTTAGCATGTTTCATTGTAGCCTCATTGGTAATGGTGAGAGGTTAGCATGTTTTGTTGTAGCCTCTGTTATTGGTAATGGTGAGAGGTTAGCATGTTTTGTTGTAGCCTCTGTTATTGGTAATGGTGAGAGGTTAGCATGTTTTGTTGTAGCCTCTGTTATTGGTAATGGTGAGAGGTTAGCATGTTTTGTTGTAGCCTCTGTTATTGGTAATGGTGAGAGGTTAGCATGTTTTGTTGTAGCCTCTGTTATTGGTAATGGTGAGAGGTTAGCATGTTTTGTTGTAGCCTCTGTTATTGGTAATGGTGAGAGGTTAGTATGTTTTGTTGTATTCTCTGTTATTGGTAATGGTGAGAGGTTAGCATGTTTTGTTGTAGTCTCTGTTATTGGTAATGGTGAGAGGTTAGCATGTTTTGTTGTAGTCTCTGTTATTGGTAATGGTGAGAGGTTAGCATGTTTTGTTATAGTCTCTGTTATTGGTAATGGTGAGAGGTTAGCATGTTTTGTTGTAGCCTCTGTTATTGGTAATGGTGAGAGGTTAGCATGTTTGTTGTAGCCTCTGTTATTGGTAATGGTGAGAGGTTAGTATGTTTTGTTGTAGTCTCTGTTATTGGTAATGGTGAGAGGTTAGCATGTTTTGTTGTATCCTTGTTATTGGTAATGGTGAGAGGTTAGCATGTTTTGTTGTAGCCTCTGTTATTGGTAATGGTGAGAGGTTAGCATGTTTTGTTGTATCCTCTGTTATTGGTAATGGTGGAGGTTAGCATGTTTTGTTGTAGCCTCTGTTATTTGTAATGGTGAGAGGTTAGCATGTTTTGTTGTAGCCTCTGTTATTGGTCATGGTGAGAGGTTAGCATGTTTTGTTGTAGTCTCTGTTATTGGTAATGGTGAGAGGTTAGCATGTTTTGTTGTAGTCTCTGTTATTGGTAATGGTGAGAGTTTAGCATGTTTTGTTGTAGCCTCTGTTATTGGTAATGGTGAGAGGTTAGCATGTTTTGTTGTAGCCTCTGTTATTGGTAATGGTGAGAGGTTAGCATGTTTTGTTGTAGCCTCTGTTATTGGTAATGGTGAGAGGTTAGCATGTTTTGTTGTAGCCTCTGTTATTGGTAATGGTGAGAGGTTAGCATGTTTTGTTGTAGTCTGTTATTTATATGGTAAGAGGTTAGCATGTTTTGTTGTAGCCTCTGTTATTGGTAATGGTGAGAGGTTAGCATATTTTGTTGTAGTCTGTTATTTATATGGTGAGAGGTTAGCATGTTTTGTTGTAGCCTCTGCTATTGGTAATGGTGAGAGGTTAGCATGTTTTGTTGTAGCCTCTGTTATTGGTCATGGTGAGAGGTTAGCATGTTTTGTTGTAGTCTGTTATTTATATGGTAAGAGGTTAGCATGTTTTTTTGTAGCCTCTGTTATTGGTAATGGTGAGAGGTTAGCATATTTTGTTGTAGTCTGTTATTTATATGGTGAGAGGTTAGCATGTTTTGTTGTAGCCTCTGTTATTGGTAGTGGTGAGAGGTTAGCATGTATTGTTGTAGCCTCTGTTATTGGTAATGGTGAGAGGTTACCATGTTTTGTTGTAGCCTCTGTTATTGGTAATGGTGAGAGGTCAGTATGTTTTGTTGTAGTCTCTGTTATTGGTAATGGTGAGAGGTTAGCATGTTTTGTTGTAGTCTCTGTTATTGGTAATGGTGAGAGGTTAGCATGTTTTGTTGTAGCCTCTGTTATTGGTAATGGTGAGAGGTTAGTATGTTTTGTTGTAGCCTCTATAATTTTCTCACACATTATTATGCATGATTGATTCATGATTTGTATTAATTATGGCATCATCAGGATTAATTTAGTCGTGTTTAGAAACATTTTATCTAATCACTTAGACAGAATATTACTCCAGTCATCATCCACCATTCATTTACTATTGGGCAAAACAACCCAAAACACAACCAAAACAAACTGCAAATGCAACTAATGAGGTTGAGACCAAATACTAAACTTTTGACTACTTTAATACACTGTAAGTGAATTGGTCAGAATTCTTATGACTTCTTCAAATGAGGGGACTAGATACATGAAGTGATTTTATTTCTAAACGGTGAAACAGAAATGTATGAAAATACCCTCAAATAAAAGGTGACATTATATACTGTCACCTCATATGAAACATTTGATCTGAAGTCCAAAATGTTGGAGTATAGAGCCACATTTAAAATGTTAACTAATGTATCTGAATATGTTTAAAAAATATACTGCCACTATTTTCACCACCAAAGAATATCAGTGTGATTTTAATATGATTTGACTCTTTGCAGGCTGTCAGGCTGTGGAGTCACAGAGGAAGGCTGTGCTTCTCTGGTCTCAACTCTGGAGTCAAACCCCTCACACCTGAGAGAGCTGGATCTGAGTAACAATGACCTGAAGGATTCAGGAGTGAAGCTGCTCTCTGCTGGACTGGGGAATCCCCACTGTAAACTGGAGACTCTGAGGTCAGTATTCCTGTAGTTGGTCAACAAGTGATAACTGTTCACCAGATCCACATGTGTTTACCAGGCACACATAGTCCACACCATATGTGTTTGGACAGTGAAGCTTACAGTTTTACATTTGGTGCTATGCTCCAGCATTTTGGATTTGAGATAAAATGTTTCATGTTAGGTGACAGTACAGTATGTCACCTTTTATTTGAAGGTAATGGTGAGAGGTTAGTATGTTTTGTTGTAGCCTCTGTTATTGGTAATGGTGAGAGGTTAGCATGTTTTGTTGCAGCCTCTGTTATTGGTAATGGTGAGAGGTTAGTATGTTTTGTTGTATCCTCTGTTATTGGTAATGGTGAGAGGTTAGCATGTTTTGTTGTAGCCTCTGTTATTGGTAATGGTGAGAGGTTAGCATGTTTTGTTGTAGCCTCTGTTATTGGTAATGGTGAGAGGTTAGCATGTTTTGTTGTAGTCTGTTATTGGTAATGGTGAGAGGTTAGCATGTTTTGTTGTAGCCTCTGTTATTGGTAATGGTGAGAGGTTAGCATGTTTTGTTGCAGCCTCTGTTATTGGTAATGGTGAGAGGTTAGCATGTTTTGTTGTAGCCTCTGTTATTGGTAATGGTGAGAGGTTAGCATGTTTTGTTGTAGCCTCTGTTATTGGTAATGGTGAGAGGTTAGCATGTTTTGTTGTAGCCTCTGTTATTGGTAATGGTGAGAGGTTAGCATGTTTTGTTGTAGCCTCTGTTATTGGTAATGGTGTGAGGTTAGCATGTCTTGTTGTAGCCTCTGTTATTGGTAATGGTGAGAGGTTAGCATGTTTTGTTGTAGCCTCTGTTATTGGTAATGGTGAGAGGTTAATATGTTTTGTTGTAGCTTCTGTTATTGGTAATGGTGAGAGGTTACCATGTTTTGTTGTAGCTTCTGTTATTGGTGTAATACCCTTGTTAAAACCAAGTATTGAGTTATTTGTTATAATTAATTAGTATTACATTTTAACAGGTGATTTAAATTGATTCTTAATTGTAATATTGTTAATGCATTTATTTTGAAGAAATAATTATTTAAAGTATAAGTGAATAAGTTGGGTTTACTTTCAAATTGTTGCTTTGACCAATAAGGTCGCTTGTTAAGTTGTGGCCAATGGGAGAGTTGACCTGGTTAACGGGAGGCCTGGGATAGAAAAGAGCGGGAAATAAGAGAGGACCGTTGGTGGAGAAAGGATCGATGCTGAGATTATGACCGTTGGTGAAGACGAATTATAAGAGAAGACAACAACACAAATATACAACAAGATACCTACCTATTAATATATGAATGGAAATACCTATTTTATTCTATAGGAGAGTTGTTGTATTGTGTTGTTGAGAGGGGACTCAGTGAAGACTGAAGCTACCGTCTCGTTGTGGAGGTCGACAGCCTTGAGGTTAGCCTGGCATCGGGAGACACCAGGAGAGAACTTCTTGGGAGGGCTTGGAGACTTCATATTCCCATGGGGTGTCGGCTGCTGTGGACCATGTGAGGAAAACCTGCATGGAACTGTCATACTTCACTGGACAAATATCTACATTAGTGAGGAACCACAACGTGAGGTGCTTCTGGACTTGATGTGTGTCGACATTATTTTGTTGAGCTCCAACGGGTCTATTAAGCAAGCTTAACAATACACATTTGAACCTTATCTATGTTGTCTTGGTGGAGTCATTTAGTGTTTTAATCTAATTGAATGCATGGGATAGATTATCCTGGAAACAATAACAGAAACCTATCATCATTTCATCTGAAGTTAATAGCCTATTGTCATAACCCTAGATAGTTTACAACAGGAATTATTATTGGAGATGTCCTTCTCACCTAGCATCCCATGCTGTTGAGATACTCAACGGAAGATAATATCGTGAGAGGGTTACATTGGTAATGGTGAGAGGTTAGCATGTTTTGTTGTAGCCTCTGTTATTGGTAATGGTGAGAGGTTAGCATGTTTTGTTGTAGCCTCTGTTATTGGTAATGGTGAGAGGTTAGCATGTTTTGTTATTGGTAATGGTGAGAGGTTAGCATGTTTTGTTGTAGCCTCTGTTATTGGTAATGGTGAGAGGTTAGCATGTTTTGTTGTAGCCTCTGTTATTGGTAATGGTGAGAGGTTAGCATGTTTTGTTGTAGCCTCTGTTATTGGTAATGGTGAGAGGTTAGTATGTTTTGTTGTATCCTCTGTTATTGGTAATGGTGAGAGGTTAGCATGTTTTGTTGTAGCCTCTGTTATTGGTAATGGTGAGAGGTTAGCATGTTTTGTTGTAGCCTCTGTTATTGGTAATGGTGAGAGGTTAGCATGTTTTGTTGTAGCCTCTGTTATTGGTAATGGTGAGAGGTTAGCATGTTTTGTTGTAGCCTCTGTTATTGGTAATGGTGAGAGGTTAGCATGTTTTGTTGTAGCCTCTGTTATTGGTAATGGTGAGAGGTTAGCATGTTTTGTTGTAGCCTCTGTTATTGGTAATGGTGAGAGGTTAGCGTGTTTTGTTGTAGCCTCTGTTATTGGTAATGGTGAGAGGTTAGCGTGTTTTGTTGTAGCCTCTGTTATTGGTAATGGTGAGAGGTTAGCATGTTTTGTTGTAGCCTCTGTTATTGGTAATGGTGAGAGGTTAGCATGTTTTGTTGTAGTCTCTGTTATTGGTCATGGTGAGAGGTTAGCATGTTTTGTTGTAGCCTCTGTTATTGGTAATGGTGAGAGGTTAGCGTGTTTTGTTGTAGCCTCTGTTATTGGTAATGGTGAGAGGTTAGCATGTTTTGTTGTAGCCTCTGTTATTGGTAATGGTGAGAGGTTAGCATGTTTTGTTGTAGCCTCTGTTATTGGTAATGGTGAGAGGTTAGCATGTTTTGTTGTAGTCTCTGTTATTGGTCATGGTGAGAGGTTAGCATGTTTTGTTGTGGCCTCTGTTATTGGTAATGGTGAGAGGTTAGCATGTTTTGTTGTAGCCTCTGTTATTGGTAATGGTGAGAGGTTAGCATGTTTTGTTGTAACCTCTGTTATTGGTAATGGTGAGAGGTTAGCATGTTTTGTTGTAACCTCTGTTATTGGTAATGGTGAGAGGTTAGCATGTTTTGTTGTATCCTCTGTTATTGGTAGTGGTGAGAGGTTAGCATGTTTTGTTGTAGTCTCTTATTGGTAATGGTGAGAGGTTAGCATGTTTTGTTGTAGCCTCTGTTATTGGTAATGGTGAGAGGTTAGCATGTTTTGTTGTAGCCTCTGTTATTGGTCATGGTGAGAGGTTAGCATGTTTTGTTGTAGCCTCTGTTATTGGTAATGCTGAGAGGTTAGCATGTTTTGTTGTAGCCTCTGTTATTGGTAATGGTGAGAGGTTAGCATGTTTTGTTGTAGCCTCTGTTATTGGTAATGGTGAGAGGTTAGCATGTTTTGTTGTAGCCTCTGTTATTGGTAATGGTGAGAGGTTAGCATGTTTTGTTGTAGCCTCTGTTATTGGTAATGGTGAGAGGTTAGCATGTTTTGTTGTAGCCTCTGTTATTGGTAATGGTGAGAGGTTAGCATGTTTTGTTGTAGCCTCTGTTATTGGTAATGGTGAGAGGTTAGCATGTTTTGTTGTAGCCTCTGTTATTGTTAATGGTGAGAGGTTAGCATGTTTTGTTGTAGTCTCTGTTATTGGTAATGGTGAGAGGTTAGCATGTTTTGTTGTAGCCTCTGTTATTGGTAATGGTGAGAGGTTAGCATGTTTTTGTTGTAGCCTCTGTTATTGGTAATGGTGAGAGGTTAGCATGTTTTGTTGTAGCCTCTGTTATTGGTAGTGGTGAGAGGTTAACATGTTTTGTTGTAGCCTCTGTTATTGGTAATGGTGAGGTTAGCATGTTTTGTTGTATCCTCTGTTATTGGTAGTGGTGAGAGGTTAGCATGTTTTGTTGTAGTCTCTGTTATTGGTCATGGTGAGAGGTTAGCATGTTTTGTTGTAGCCTCTGTTATTGGTAATGGTGAGAGGTTAGTATGTTTTGTTGTATCCTCTGTTATTGGTAATGGTGAGAGGTTAGTATGTTGTTGTAGTCTCTGTTATTGGTAATGGTGAGAGGTTAGCATGTTTTGTTGTAGTCTCTGTTATTGGTAATGGTGAGAGGTTAGCATGTTTTGTTGTAGCCTCTGTTATTGGTAATGGTGAGAAGTTAGTATGTTTTGTTGTAGCCTCTAATTTTCTCACTCATTATTATTCATGATTGATTCATGATTTGTATTAATTATGGCATCAGGATTAATTTAGTTGTGTTTAGAAACATGTTATCTAGTCACTTAGACAGAAAATTACTCCAGTCATCATCCACCATTCAGTTACTATTGGGCAGAACAACCCAAAACACAACCAAAACAAACTGCAAATGCAACTAATGATGTTGAGACCAAAAACTATACTTTTGCCTACTTTAATACACTATAAGTAAATTGGTCAGAATACTTCTTCAAATAGGGGGACTAGATACATAAAGTGCTTTTATTTCTAAACGGTGAAACAGAAATGTATGAAAATACCCTCAAATAAAAGGTGACATTATATACTGTCACCTCATATGAAACATTTGATCTGAAGTCCAAAATGTTGGAGTATAGAGCCACATTTAAAATGTTAGCTTCACTGTCAAAATAGATATGTATGATATAATGGTAATGTATCTGAATATGTTTAAAAAAAATATACTGCCACTATTTTCACCACCAAAGAATAGCAGTGTGATTTTAATATGATATGACTCTTTGCAGGCTGTCAGGCTGTGGGGTCACAGAGGAAGGCTGTGCTTCTCTGGTCTCAGCTCTGGAGTCAAACCCCTCACACCTGAGAGAGCTGGACCTGAGTAACAATGACCTGAAGGATTCAGGAGTGAAGCTGCTCTCTGCTGGACTGGGGAATCCCCACTGTAAACTGGAGACTCTGAGGTCAGTATTCCTGTAGTTGGTCAACAAGTGATAACTGTTCACCAGATCCACATGTGTTTACCAGGCACACATAGTCCACACCGTATGTGTTTGGACAGTGAAGCTTACAGTTTTACATTTGGTGCTATGCTCCAGCATTTTGGATTTGAGATAGAATGTTTCATATTAGGTGACAGTCCAGAATGTCACCTTTTATTTGAGGTTAAAGGTGAGAGGTTAGTATGTTTTGTTGTAGCCTCTGTAACTCTCTCACTCATTATTATTCATGATTCATTCATGATCTTTCTCAATCATGGCAGTCACAGGCTTGATGTAGTCATTGGGTTCAAAGAATATGGGACCAAATACAAAAATTTTGACTACTTTAAAACTTCTCAAGGATCACTGGGGCGCTAGCGGGCTGCACCCGACACTACCAGGTGAAATGCAAGACAAAATTCCAAAATTGAATTATAAAAAATGCACCAATATACAAGTGTCCCATACTCATCAAAAGCTCTGCTTCTCGGCAGTATCACAGCGTTGTCGGATTTCAAAAAGGCTTTACGGTGAAAGCACTACATTTGATTGTTTGAGGCTAGCACCTCACATATTTTCCATAACCATACCAAGCGCGGTCGATAGAAAATGCATTTCACAGGAAAACCTGTGCCTTACCTTTTGTAGAACGTCTGCAGAGGGCTTCCTAAGTGTCCAACGAAGACAATCCATGGGTATTTGGTTAGAAAAAGTAATTTATTATATCCTTAAATCTCCGTTTGGTTGGCGCTTTGTGTTCAGAAAATCCAATGTGGCGAGAACGCGTTCAACTATACCTATAAACTTTCCCTCAACAAAACAAAAGCGATTTAAAATGCTTCCTTAGCTTATCTTTTATGAATAAAAGTGATCATCTTTCACTTGGATGGTCACCTAAACGTTATTTAAGTCAAATAAAGTGGACCGCTCAGCCAAATGTGCGTTCAAAAACGTGCAACTGAGAAAGAGGTCCCCCGGCTAAAACTTCTCTCAATAGAACCCATTAGTTCCGATTTCCATTAAACTTTGCCTATACACTGCTGACATCCAGTGGAAGCAGTAGGTACTACATTCAGGGTCCTGGTATAAAGATTTTTATAGGCAGTGCCTCAAAGTGAGCTATAAGCCTCAAGAATGAGATTTCGGATGGAAAAATCTGTTTTTGCCTGCCAAATGACTTCTGTTACACTCACAGACAAAATGAAAACACTTTTGTAAACCTCAGAGTGTTTCCTATCCAATAGTACTAATTATGTCCATATCCTAGTTTCTGAGCCTGGGTGGCAAGGATTTTACTTTGGGCACGCCAGACTCTCCAAAACCGACCCCTCAGCTGCCGCTGCCCAACAAGTTTTAATACACTATAAGTAAATTGGTCAGAATACTTCTTCAAATAGGGGACTAGATACATAAAAGTGCTTTTTATTTCTAAAGCGGTAAAACAGAAATGTATGAAAATACCCTCAAATAAAAGGTGACATTATATACTGTCACCTCATATGAAACATTTGATCTGAAGTCCAAAATGTTGGAGTATAGAGCCACATTTAAAATGTTAGCTTCACTGTCAAAATAGATATGTATGATATAATGGTAATGTATCTGAATATGTTTAAAAAAAATATACTGCCACTATTTTCACCACCAAAGAATAGCAGTGTGATTTTAATATGATATGACTCTTTGCAGGCTGTCAGGCTGTGGGGTCACAGAGGAAGGCTGTGCTTCTCTGGTCTCAGCTCTGGAGTCAAACCCCTCACACCTGAGAGAGCTGGATCTGAGTAACAATGACCTGAAGGATTCAGGAGTGAAGCTGCTCTCTGCTGGACTGGGGAATCCCCACTGTAAACTGGAGACTCTGAGGTCAGGATTCCTGTAGTTGGTCAACAAGTGATAACTGTTCACCAGATCCACATGTGTTTACCAGGCACACATAGTCCACACCGTATGTGTTTGGACAGTGAAGCTTACAGTTTTACATTTGGTGCTATGCTCCAGCATTTTGGATTTGAGATAGAATGTTTCATATTAGGTGACAGTCCAGAATGTCACCTTTTATTTGAGGTTAAAGGTGAGAGGTTAGTATGTTTTGTTGTAGCCTCTGTAACTCTCTCACTCATTATTATTCATGATTCATTCATGATCTTTCTCAATCATGGCAGTCACAGGCTTGATGTAGTCATTGGGTTCAAAGAATATGGGACCAAATACAAAAATTTTGACTACTTTAAAACTTCTCAAGGATCACTGGGCGCTAGCGGCTGCACCCGACACTACCAGGTGAAATGCAAGACAAAATTCCAAAATTGAATTATAAAAATGCACCAATATACAAGTGTCCCATACTCATCAAAAGCTCTGCTTCTCGGCAGTATCCACAGCGTTGTCGGATTTCAAAAGGCTTTACGGTGAAAGCACTACATTTGATTGTTTGAGGCTAGCACCTCACATATTTTCCATAACCATACCAAGCGCTGGGTCGATAGAAAATGCATTTCACAGGAAAACCTGTGCCTTACCTTTTGTAGAAACGTCTGCAGAGGGCTTCCTAAGTGTCCAACGAAGACAATCCATGGGTATTTGGTTAGAAAAAGTAATTTATTATATCCTTAAATCTCCGTTTGGTTGGCGCTTTGTGTTCAGAAAATCCAATGTGACGAGCAGCGTTCAACTATACCTATAAACTTTCCCTCAACAAAACAAAAGCGATTTAAAATGCTTCCTTAGCTTATCTTTTATGAATAAAAGTGATCATCTTTCACTTGGATGGTCACCTAAACGTTATTTAAGTCAAATAAAGTGGACCGCTCAGCCAAATGTGCGTTCAAAAACGTGCAACTGAGAAAGAGGCCCCCCGGGTAAAACTTCTCTCAATAGAACCCATTAGTTCCGATTTCCATTAAACTTTGCCTATACACTGCTGACATCCAGTGGAAGCAGTAGGTACTACATTCAGGGTCCTGGTATAAAGATTTTTATAGGCAGTGCCTCAAAGTGAGCTATAAGCCTCAAGAATGAGATTTCCGGATGGAAAAATCTGTTTTTTTGCCTGCCAAATGACTTCTGTTACACTCACAGACAAAATGAAAACACTTTTGTAAACCTCAGAGTGTTTCCTATCCAATAGTACTAATTATGTCCATATCCTAGTTTCTGAGCCTGGGTGGCAAGGATTTTACTTTGGGCACGCCAGACTCTCCAAAACCGACCCCTCAGCTGCCGCTGCCCAACAAGTTTTAATACACTATAAGTAAATTGGTCAGAATACTTCTTCAAATAGGGGGACTAGATACATAAAGTGCTTTTATTTCTAAACGGTAAAACAGAAATGTATGAAAATACCCTCAAATAAAAGGTGACATTATATACTGTCACCTCATATGAAACATTTGATCTGAAGTCCAAAATGTTGGAGTATAGAGCCACATTTAAAATGTTAGCTTCACTGTCAAAATAGATATGTATGTTATAATGGTAATGTATCTGAATATGTTTAAAAAAAATATACTGCCACTATTTTCACCACCAAAGAATAGCAGTGTGATTTTAATATGATATGACTCTTTGCAGGCTGTCAGGCTGTGGGGTCACAGAGGAAGGCTGTGCTTCTCTGGTCTCAGCTCTGGAGTCAAACCCTCACACCTGAGAGAGCTGGACCTGAGTAACAATGACCTGAAGGATTCAGGAGTGAAGCTGCTCTCTGCTGGACTGGGGAATCCCCACTGTAAACTGGAGACTCTGAGGTCAGTATTCCTGTAGTTGGTCAACAAGTGATAACTGTTCACCATATCCACATGTGTTTACCAGGCACACATAGTCCACACCGTATGTGTTTGGACAGTGAAGCTTACAGTTTTACATTTGGTGCTATGCTCCAGCATTTTGGATTTGAGATAGAATGTTTCATATTAGGTGACAGTCCAGAATGTCACCTTTTATTTGAGGTTAAAGGTGAGAGGTTAGTATGTTTTGTTGTAGCCTCTGTAACTCTCTCACTCATTATTATTCATGATTCATTCATGATCTTTCTCAATCATGGCAGTCACAGGCTTGATGTAGTCATTGGGTTCAAAGAATATGGGACCAAATACAAAAATTTTGACTACTTTAAAACTTCTCAAGGATCACTGGGGCGCTTAGGCTGCACCCGACACTACCAGGTGAAATGCAAGACAAAATTCCAAAATTGAATTATAAAAAATGCACCAATATACAAGTGTCCCATACTCATCAAAGCTCTGCTTCTCGGCAGTATCACAGCGTTGTCGGATTTCAAAAGGCTTTACGGTGAAAGCACTACATTTGATTGTTTGAGGCTAGCACCTCACATATTTTCCATAACCATACCAGCGGTCGATAGAAAATGCATTTCACAGGAAAACCTGTGCCTTACCTTTGTAGAACGTCTGCAGAGGGCTTCCTAAGTGTCCAACGAAGACAATCCATGGGTATTTGGTTAGAAAAAGTAATTTATTATATCCTTAAATCTCCGTTTGGTTGGCGCTTTGTGTTCAGAAAATCCAATGTGACGAGAACGCGTTCAACTATACCTATAAACTTTCCCTCAACAAAACAAAAACGATTTAAAATGCTTCCTTAGCTTATCTTTTATGAATAAAAGTGATCATCTTTCACTTGGATGGTCACCTAAACGTTATTTAAGTCAAATAAAGTGGACCGCTCAGCCAAATGTGCGTTCAAAAACGTGCAACTGAGAAAGAGGCCCCCCGGGTAAAACTTCTCTCAATAGAACCCATTAGTTCCGATTTCCATTAAACTTTGCCTATACACTGCTGACATCCAGTGGAAGCAGTAGGTACTACATTCAGGGTCCTGGTATAAAGATTTTTTTATAGGCAGTGCCTCAAAGTGAGCTATAAGCCTCAAGAATGAGATTTCCGGATGGAAAAATCTCTGTTTTTGTGCCTGACAAATGACTTCTGTTACACTCACAGACAAAATGAAAACACTTTTGTAAACCTCAGAGTGTTTCCTATCCAATAGTACTAATTATGTCCATATCCTAGTTTCTGAGCCTGGGTGGCAAGGATTTTACTTTGGGCACGCCAGACTCTCCAAAACCGACCCCTCAGCTGCCGCTGCCCAACGAGTTTTAATACACTATAAGTGAATTGGTCAGAATACTTATGACTTCTTCAAATGAGGGGACTAGATACATAAAGTGCTTTTATTTCTAAACGGTGAAACAGATATGTATTAAAATACCCTCAAATAAAAGGTGACATTATATACTGTCACCTCATATGAAACATTATATCTGAAATCCAAAATGTTGGGAGTATAGAGACACATTTAAAATGTTAGCTTCACTGTCAAAATAGATATGGTGTGGACTGTATACTCAATACAATCTAAATCTGATACCTCACTGTCTGTCTTTTGACTGATACTGCTTTTTAAACTGGTCTGGTCAGTACTCAAATATTTGTACTTCAAATCTACAAGAAATACTTTGATAATAATTAATTTATGAATAGATATGGCAGGTTTCAGGACACTGATATATCTGAATATGTTGAAAAATATATGCTACCACTATTTTCACCACCAAAGAATAGCAGTGTGATTTTAATGTGATTTGACTCTTTGCAGGCTGTCAGGCTGTCTAGTCACAGAGGAAGGCTGTGCTTCTCTGGTCTCAGCTCTGAGGTCAAACCCCTCACACCTGAGAGAGCTGGACCTGAGCTACAATCACCCAGGAGACTCAGGAGTCAGACTGCTCTCTGCTGGACTGGAGGATCCACACTGCAGACTGGAGAAACTCAAGTATGTAGAGGGTTTATGTCAATGTTCATATCAGACATGTTGGACTTATCAGGCTAGTTAAGACAAACATTCTGACCACCACTTGGACAAAGTTATATGCTGACTGTGTGTCCAGTGTGTGTGTGTGTGTGTGTGTGTATGTCCAGTGTGTGTGTGTTTGTCCTGTGTGTGTGTGTGTCCTCTCAAACACAGACTGGACAAAGACAATACACACACACACACACACACACACACTGGACACACACACAGGACAAACACACACACACACACACACACAGGACAAACACACACACACACACACACACACACACACACAATGGGCACACACACACTGGGCACGCACACACTGTGTTTGTGTCCAGTGTGTTTGTGTGTGTGTGTTTGTGTGTGTGTGTGTCCAGTGTGTGTGTCCAGTGTGTGTGTGCCCAGTGTGTTTGTGTGTGTGTGTGTCCAGTGTGTGTGTGTCCTGTGTGTGTCCAGTCTGCGTTTGAGAGGACACACACACACTGGACATACACTGGACACACACACACACACACACTGGACACACACAATGTGTGTGTGCGTGTGTGCCCAGTGTGTGTGTGTGTGCCCAGTGTGTGTGTGTGTGCCCAGTGTGTGTGTGTGTGTGGTCAGTGTGTGTGTGTGTGTGTGTGTGTGTGTGTCCAGTGTGTCCAGTGTGTGTGTGTGTGTGTGTGTGTTTGTGTGAGTTCAGGTGTATCCCTCAATGACTGTCTGTTCTTCTGCTTACCGCTACAGTGTGGAACATGGTGGAGAGAACAGAATGAAACCTGGGCTTAGAAAATGTGAGTGTTGACTGCTGTGAAGAATATGACTAAGAATAAGTCTTAATTCAAGTTAAGTCAAAGTCAAAGACCTCCATCATTACTTACTTGGTCATATTAAATATCAGCTGTAGTTCTACAGAAGCACAAATCAGGGACACCAAAGATTACAAAGAGTTGATAAGACAATGTGTGTGTGTGTGTGTTCAGTGTGTGTGTGTGTGTGTGTGTGTGTGTAAATAATGTGTGTGGGGTGTTTGTGTTACATTAGAAATGTGTCTGTGTGTGTGTGTGTGTGTGTGTGTGTGTGTGTAATTAATGGGAATAAGTGTGTTTTATATTACCATACAGTATAACATATGATCATTCAACAAGTCTCCAGTTACCTTAACTTCTCCTTTTGATACCTAGAAACATCTACATTAAATGAATTAGTGAAAAGTGAGTTAACATTCTAATGTGAATGATGATGATTTCTAATATTGTGTCTGGTTTCATCCATCAGATGTCTGTGATCTCACACTGGACCTAAACACAGTAAACAGACTCCTCTCTCTGTCTGAGGAGAACAGAAAGGTGACATGGAGGACAGAGAAGCAGCCGTATCCTGATCACCCAGAGAGATTTGAGGTCTGGAGACAGGTGCTGTGTAGAGAGGGTCTGACTGGGCGCTGTTACTGGGAGGTAGAGTGGAGTGGAGGGGCTGATATAGGAGTGACATATAAAGGAATCAACAGGAGAGGATGGGGTCTTGACTGTTGTCTTGGATACAATAACAAGTCCTGGTGTCTGTCCTGCTCTGACAACAGTTACTCTGCCTGTCACAATAATAATCACACTACCATAGACGTCCCCTCCTCCAGCTCCCACAGAGTAGGAGTGTATCTGGACTGGCCAGCCGGTACGCTGTCCTTCTATAGAGCCTCCTCTGACACACTGACCCACCTGATCACATTCACCTCCACATTCACTGAGCCCCTCTATCCAGGGTTTAGGCTTTATGATGAAGACTACTCATTCATAATGTTGGCTCCTCAGTGTCCCTGAAATAAAAACCTGACACACTGGACACAAACACACACACACACACACACACTGGACACACACACACACACACACTGGACACAAACACACACACACACACACACACACACACAGGACAAACACACACACTGGACACACACACAGACTGGACACACACTGGACACACACTGGACACACACACACTGGACACACACACACACACACTGGACACACACACACACAGGACACACACACACACAGGATGGACACATACACTCGACGAATACATACACACACACACACACACACACACACAGGACATACACACACACACACACACACACACACACACTGGACACACACACACAGGACAAACACACACACTGGACACACACACAGACTGGACACACACTGGACACACACTGGACACACACATACACACTGGACGAATACATACACACACACACACACACACAGGACATACACACACACACACACACACACACACTGGACACACACACACAGGACAAACACACCCACTGGACACACACACAGACTGGACACACACTGGACACACACACACTGGACACACACACACACACACTAGACACACACACACACACACATACACACACACACACACACACACACACACACACACACACTGGACACACACAGACTGGACACACACTGGACACACACACACTGGACACACACACACTGGACACACACACACACACACACACACTGGACACACACACACAGGACGGACACATACACACTGGACGAATACATACACACACACACACACACACAGGACATACACACACACACACACACACACACACTGGACACACACACACAGTACACACACACACAGGACAAACACACACAGGACGGACACACACACTGGACACACACACACACAACATACACAAACACACACACTGTATACACACACTGGACACACACATTGGACACACACTGAAACAGAATTCACCCAAAACAACATGCAGTCTTTCCACCAGACTCCCATGAAGTTATAGTATGTGTCACGTCCAGGCCAGAGTTTTTAGGCTGGCGTGTTTAGTTTCGTTTTTGGTGAAGTTTTTTTTAGTTCTAGGTGTTGTATTTCTATGTTGGGGTAATGGTTCCCAATTAGAGGCAGCTGAGTGTCGTTACCTCTAATTGGGAACCATATATATGTTTGTAGTTTTCACTAGGGGTTTGTGGGTTATTGTTTGTTCATAGCGTCATTGTGGGTCATGTTATGGTCATTGTGGCGATCTTCGTTCGTCCCCCCCGTTACGTTTCATTTAATAAAAGATGTATACTGGATGCCTCGCTGCGCCTTGGTCTGTCCCTTCTGAAGATCGTGACAGTGTGACGATATGAGTTGACGTTAAAGTAACAGTCTTTATACGTGGAGTTTATACGTGGAGTTTATACGTGGAGTTTATACGTGGAGTTTATACGTGGAGTTTATACGTGGAGCTAATACGTGGTGTTTATACGTGGAGTTTATACGTGGATTTTATACGTGGAGTTTATACGTGGAGTTTATACGTGGAGTTTATACGTGGAGTTTATACGTGGAGTGTGGGACTTTCTTTATTGTGATAGTTGAGGGTGACTATAGCAACAGAGTGTTGCGATGCAGGGTCACTATAGCAACAGAGTGTTGTAATGCAGGATCACTATAGCAACAGAGTGTTGTAGTGCAGTGTCACTATAGCAACAGAGTGTTGTGATGCGCCCCGGTGGAATCTCTCCAGACCAGAGGACTTTCTTCTAGGAGATGAACCCTGTGATGTCATCATCAGAGAGGGAGATACTAGACACACACTCTCTCAGCCTGCTCTCTGCTCTCTCTCTCTCTACTCTTTGCTCTCTCTCTTTTCTCTCTCTGCTCCCTCTCTCTGCTCTATCTCTCTCTGTTCTCTGCTCTCTCTCTCTCTGTCTGCTCTCTCTCTCTTGCTGTCTGCTCTCTCTGCTTCTCTGTCTCTCTCTCTGTTATCTGCTCTCTCTCTCTGTTCTCTGCATGCTGGGAGTGTTTGGTGCATGCTGGGAATTGTGTGAGTGCGTGCGAGTGTTGTGAAGAGTTAGATATCCTGGGTTTTCTTTCGGTTTTCCTTTTCTTCTACGCATGATTAAGGTTATTATTTTTATTTACTTGTTGTGATATAATTAAGTATATTGTTTTTTCGTGTGGGGACGCCGTCCCTGTCACTTCGGCACGGCTTTAGGTGTGTTACTGAAGCTACTGTCACGGTGGAGGAGTTTCTGGTCGCCGTAGGAGAGAAGGTAGGATATGAAAATGTTGCTTATGCGTCACGGATGAATAAAGCGGTGGTGTTTTTTCTTAAAGAAGAGCGTCTTGTTGATCAAAAAAATTATCCCTCATATATTTATTTGAATGTATTATTTTAAGGTTATTTAAAGATGTATTACATGACTTTCAAGAGTGAATAATTTGATAGTATTTATTTTGTAAACGGTGTTAATGCTGTGCTGTCCTTAACGGGAGCCATGTGCTCCTCAGTTTGCTCAGAGCGTGATGAGGACAGGTAGGTGTTATCTACGCTCCCGTCTGGTCAACGCACATGGTCACAAATTCACCAGAAAATACAAGCAACAGTTATATCGTCGCTGATTTACTGTTGCTTTACTGTTCTATAGGAATATATATTCATGTGAATGGGGATGATGTTCCAGTGCAACTTTGCAAGGCTAGTCCAACTAGCGTTCGCTTTGTTGTGGGAGAGGGACTCTTTCAGGTGCAGACAGCGGGAGGTTTTTATTTTCTTCTCATGGGGTTTCTGTACTGTTTTTTTGTGTGTATTTTAGCAGGCAAATATATTGTATGGAGTCCAGACTGCAGCAATAACTTTACCTTGTATTTGTATCCATTCCATGCAGGTATGTTGTGTAATGTGAACATTTTGTATTTCATGTTTATTGTGCTGAGTTAGCTGTTGTTCATTGTGTTACTTGCCCGGGCATGTCAACAATGTTGTTGCTTTGTTAGTATTCTTCAGGTATAAATGGTACAATTGTACATTCTTTAAGAAATGTTTTGCACTTATTAGCAAATGATTGGTGTAGAATATTTGTAAAATGTAATGAGTCTTTTAAGAATACAACATTTTTGTTGTTGATGCGTTTACTGCTGAGTTTGCTCAGAGCGGGATGAGGAGAGCAGGCAAATATATTGTATGGAGTCCAGACTGCAGCAGGAACTCTGCCCTGTATTTATACCCATTCCATGCAGCCATTCAAAGAGACAACCGGCAGAATTGTGTCCAGAGCCTTCTCTTCCACCTACATCTCACCAGAACACAACGCAGAGATACCGGTGCAGAACAGGTTACACTGGCAAAGAACCAAAGACTGGCATTACTTGGAGTAATCTCTGAAGCGGGTTCAAAATGCCTACCTGTTGAAGATCCTCTTGTCTGCAGCAAATAAATGTATCTGGAGAGTGGAGTGGAAAATTGAAAGAAATGTATTTAATGGAAAAATCCCCCATAAAATAAATGTGAAGACAGATGTAGGCTAAACATTGGAACCGCTCCAATATTATTGTGTAGACATGACTTATTAGTATGAAAGCAACCAAACATTTGTTCATGTTATATTCTATTTTTTGCATTTATTTCCTTGTTACTTTATTTCCTTTAGTTTCTTAATTCTATAATTATATTGTTTGTTGTATAGCCTGTATCTCAGACCAGACCCTTAATAATAATCCCCATACTTACATTATTATTTTAATTCTATAGTTATATTGTTTGTTGTATAGCCTGTATCTCAGACCAGACCCTTAATAATAATCCCCATACTTACATTATTATTTTAATTCTATAGTTATATTGTTTGTTGTGTAGCCTGTATCTCAGACCAGACCCTTAATAATAATCCCCATACTTACATCACAGACAATAATTCTACTAGTTGACTGAACGGACACATAGGAGGACACTGACACTCACGCCACAGTGGTCGTGAATGGGTATGAGGGCTGGACACGCCGCGACCCTTGACCCTACAGTTGTCTATTACACATACTAATGCCTCGTTCAGGTGCTAATCGGTGTTCTCGGAAATTCCCAGTTCCGACTAGGAAGTTTCACTTGAATGACCCTCCAAATAGGAATTACAAGTGGGAATTAGAAAATGATGTTTCCAATCTTATTGGTTTAAGAATTGTTCCGACTTCAAAAGCACTTGAACACAATCATGTCGGAGTTACAACTTCCCATTTTCCCATTTCCCACGTGAATGTGAAGCCAGCATAATACTGCATTCAAGTGCTAGTCGGTACTAGGAAACTCAAATCATTGACTTGCTAACTGGTTGAACGCGTTACAGTATCCTAAGCATATAACATGATTGACATGACCGTAATTCATTATTTTACATGAACCTGTTTAACATGTAATAAATGCATTAGGAAGAAAATAGTGTCATTTAAACTCCAGGAAATATGAAATGGGTTATGAAGAAAATCGTGTACTGTCACACGTAAATGTGTGTCTTTTCTCAAATTCTGTTCAGCAAGTCTAAAACAGTACATATAGGCATACAGCCACACATTTTAAAACAGGGTTAAACAAAGACAACATTTCTGTATATTCATAACGTTGAATTACCCATAAAGAAGAACAAAAATGAAATATAGACTATCGTGTCTATATGGTTGTTGCAAAGGCTTGTGTGTAGCCTACTGGTTAAATGTGTCTTTTCTCACGAATTAAGCAACACAAAAACGCACAACATTTTCTGAAATGCATTATGTACATATATGAACGAATTGAATGTGAGACTGTGTTGGACTGAGACATACACTGGACTTTCCATCCTCGGACATCCCAGGATGACCCCCTGAGGAGTCTTTTTAAAAGGTTAAAGGTTAGACAGGTTTAAAACAGTTGTTTCAAAGACACTAGCGACACCCCCTTGTGTACATATAGTTCCCTTGTGTGTAACGGACCCCCTAGATGAGCAACCTGTTGAACATAGAAATATGGATTGCTGAGAACTCTTTTTAAAAGGTTAAAGGTTAGACAGGTTTAAAACAGTTGTTTCAATGACACATCAAACACACACATACACACACCCCAACGGACCAATGTCTCTTGTGTAGATAGAGAGAGAGAGATGAACAGATCGGGGAGACAGACAGAGACAGAGATTTTATTAAAGTGACCAGTCTTCCATTATTAAAGTGGCCAGTGATTCCATGTCTATGTACATAGGGCAGCAGCCTCTAAGGTGAAGGGTTGAGTAACCGGCTGGTAGTTGACTAGTGATGTTTATTTCATCCTTTTAGAAACTTTTAAATGAACCACATGGATTCTAACTGGGGACTCAGCTAAAACTAGACAAATACACTTTTCTTTTTGTCTATTTGGGACCAAATAAATTGATATCTATATATATCTACATTATTACGTGCTCTACCACCCATGTTAATTACATTATTTCGTGCTCCACCACCCATGTTATCTACATTATTACTTGCTCCACCACCCATGTTATCTACATTATTACGTGCTCCACCACCCATGTTATCTACATTATTACGTGCTCTACCACCCATGTTATCTACATTATTACGTGCTCCACCACCCATGGTATCTACATTATTACGTGTTCCTCCACCCATGTTATCTACATTATTACGTGCTCCTCCACCCATGTTATCTACATTATTACGTGCTCCACCACCCATGGTATCTACATTATTATGTGTTCCTCCACCCATGTTATCTACATTATTAGGTGCTCCACCACCCATGATATCTACATTATTACGTGTTCCACCACCCATGTTATCTACATTATTAAGTGTTCCACCAGCCATGTTATCTACATTATTACGTTCTCCACCCATGTTATCTACATTATTGCGTGCTCCACCACCCATTTTATCTACATTATTACGTGCTCCACCACCCATGTTATCTACATTATTACGTGCGCTACCACCCATGGTATCTACATTATTACGTGCTCCACCACCCATGTTATCTACATTATTACGTGCTCCACCACCCGTGTTATCTACATTATTACGTGTTCCACCACCCATGTTATCTACATTATTACGTGCGCTACCACCCATGGTATCTACATTATTACGTGCTCCACCACCCATGTTATCTACATTATTAAATGTCCACGTGGGCTGTGCTATGTTGGTAAACCCTCTCGTTCTCTCAAACACAGAATCAGTGAACATAAAAGTTCAATCAGGAGAAAGGACAGGGATTATCCAGTCGCAGTACATTTTAATGACCTAAAACATGACATTTCTACCTTTAGATTTAGTGGCATAGAGAAAGTTAAGATATCAGACAGGGGAGGTGATACTAATAACACCACTCTGAGTAAAAGAGAAGGTTTTGGGATTTTCACCCTCCAGACATTATTTCCTAAAGGACTTCATAATGAAATGCCTACGTATGTTATGTTGTGAATTTGAACATGAATTATGTCCCTATTTCAGATTACGCTGATGTTTTTCGTACGATGTACCCAATGATTAATGAAGACTTGCTATGTCCTCATTGTGGTTTTACAGACGTGTTTAATACGTCTTATTTACACACGTTATTTGAATATTGATGAAATGCATATTGTTATATTTGGTAGCACTTCTATGTTTTCCCTTCGCCTCCAACCCCTTTCCATGCGTGGAACGGATGTGGGTGGGGCTAGGTCTACATAAGGGTGCTCATTTGAAAAAAACTCCCAGAAGCTCTGAGGAAGGCCGTGAGGCCGATCGTAAGCTTATTAAAGTTCAGTGATACTATCAAGAGCAGTGTGCGGTTTCCTTTTTCATTCATCTTGTTCAACTGTTGCCGTGCACCTGCAGAAAGTATGCTCAGATGTGCGAGTGCCTTTTGAATTCTTAGACCTGATAGAATGGTAATGACATCTCCTCTCCCCTCTCAAGAAGCTAAGCTTCTTCTAGAAAAATGGAAGGATACCAGCATCATGTAATTGTTAAACAGACATTTAAACAAAGTCCATATTTCTGGTGCCTGACATTTCATCCATAGTAAACAACCTGTCTTTGTGTTGCTGAGGTTTAGACCTTTCTTATCTAAACACAGTCAATCTGGAACAGAACATGAAACATAACAACTACAATCACACACAAGCTTCATTACAGCAAATAGGACAATTATCACACTGGCACTATGCACACAGATAGGGGTCAGCATGACAAAGATGTCCACCCCATTGAGAACCCTTCCTACATCAGTGACAGACACCCCTTTCTGGGCACCTTGTACACACAGTAGGAACATCTGGGTCCACATCTGGGTCCTTATGCTGAGAATTCATCAGGGATGTAGTCAGGAATAGGGAACAGGTCATGGAAATCATTCAGTTTCCAAATCCTAATTAAAACCCAATTAAATATCCTCATCAGGGCTATAATTACAGATCAGCATCTCAATGCATTCTTAGCCTAAATCACTATACATGTAGCAGTGTGTAGTCTAAATCAATTACGGGGTACAGTTGACCAACCCCCCTCCCTTCTCCGGCACTCAATCTTCTGGTCTCTTCATTTTCTTCTTCAGATAGCTTCACAGTTCAAAGTGGATGGCCCATGATAATGCCTCTGTCCGTTACAGTCCATTATGTCTTGTCCATTTGCCAAGCAGTAGACCAGCAACATAAGAGAAGTTTGGAACAGATCTCTCTCCATGCTCACTCCACATGGACTCCTGTCGCACTCCTGAGAGAAAAGGCTGTTGATATGTTGGACTGGATGCCGTGTTCAGGTTGCTGGCTCAGACTCAGGTCTCACGGTAGAAGTGGTGAAGGACATTACTGAACACCATTTTCTCCATTATTTCATCTGGTTAGAAGGGGTTTGAGGTTCACACTGTTCTTGGTCAAATTATGGCTTTCATGCATCTAGATACCATCTGTAGTCACCTTTGCTATAACCTCAAGAGAGGATGGACCAGAACAGTTTAGTTTAGGGCATCCAGACAAATGATTCACTGTCTGACCAATTATTATTTCTACCAATATTCTTAATACAAATGTCTAAGACACATGTCAAAGAGAATAACAACACATAGTTGAAATGCTGTTTTCTAATTGGCTTGTACTCCCCCATCATATGGACGAGCTGACCGCAGAGCTACAGGGTCAGGGAGTTAGTTCATTCTGAGGGAGAAGTCTCCACCGTCCAGCAGACCCAATCTGATTTATATTAAAGACACAAACAGATCAAACCAAACGTACAGTCATACCCTTCTGCATATATCATTTGATACCAGTGGCGATTTTAGCGTGTAAATCTTGGTGGGGGAAAAACTTTTTTTTAATAAAGATGCCTGCCAGCAAAGCCACTACACAACACTACACTAAACAATACATTAACTGCACTATAACGCTGACAAACGGTGCCCACAAACTGTTAGGGCCGACATAAAGCTGTCCCCACAGCAGAGTCCCCACACCTTAACACCGCTACACCTGGCTATCAGCTGAGCCTTGTCTGGCAGCGGAACAGTTCATTCAGCCTCATTTACTGCCTTTTAAAAAACACAGCTGATATGGCTGACATGTGCACGTGCACCACCAAGTCAGAACAGTAGGCGGAATTAAGAGGGGAAAAGGACCATGGACTAGCAGCCGTGGGCTACTACCAGCTTTACTACACAACATACACTTAGTATTACTGTCTTAGCTCCAGTATACACATCTCCCTGGCATATTACATCATTTATGCATCAACATACACTTAGTATTACTGTCTTAGCTACAGTATACATATATCCCTGGTATATTACATCATTTATGCATCAACATACACTTAGTATTACTGTCTTAGCTACAGTATACATATATCCCTGGCATATTACATCATTTATGCATCAACATACACTTAGTATTACTGTCTTAGCTACAGTATACATATCTCCCTGGCATATTACATCATTTATGCATCAACATACAAGACATTTTTGGACTCACATTGTTGTGCTCACTTCCTTTCAAACCAGTCATTGTTGAATTTGCGATTTCCAACATGTTGTGTAAAGTTTATGTCCAATGGCCGATGAGAACCGATACGTTTATCTATAGTTTCTCTTCATTATTAATCTCATTTGACAAGGTTTGAAAAGGATTTGGCAGTAGATTGTCAACTTGTTTCATGATGATGACTGCTAGTGTCACGCCCTGATCTGTTTCACCTGTCCTTGTGTTTGTCTCCACCCCCTCCAGATGCCACCCCTCTTCCCCATTATCCCCTGGGTTCTCTATTATCCCCTGGGTACTTCTGTTATCCCCTGGGTACTTCTATTATCCCCTGGGTACTTCTGTTATCCCCTGGGTACTTCTATTATCCCCTGAGTACTTCTATTATCCCCTGGGTACTTCTATTATCCCCTGGGTACTTCTATTATCCCCTGGGTACTTCTATTATCCCCTGGGTACTTCTGTTATCCCCTGGGTACTTCTATTATCCCCTGGGTACTTCTATTATCCCCTGGGTACTGTTATCCCCTGGGTACTTCTATTATCCCCTGGGTACTTCTATTATCCCCTGGGTACTTCTATTGTCCCCTGGGTACTTCTATTATCCCCTGTGTTCTCTATTATCCCCTGGGTACTTCTATTATCCCCTGGGTACTTCTATTATCCCCTGGGTACTTCTGTTATCCCCTGGGTACTTCTATTATCCCCTGGGTACTTCTATTATCCCCTGGGTACTTCTGTTATCCCCTGTGTACTTCTATTGTCCCCTGGGTACTTCTATTATCCCCTGTGTTCTCTGTTATCCCCTGGGTTCTTCTATCATCCCCTGTGTACTTCTATTATCCCCTGGGTACTTCTATTATCCCCTGGGTACTTCTATTATCCCCTGTGTACTTCTATTATCCCCTGGGTACTTCTGTTATCCCCTGTGTACTTCTATTATCCCCTGGGTACTTCTATTATCCCCTGTGTACTTCTATTATCCCCTGTGTACTTCTATTATCCCCTGGGTACTTCTGTTATCCCCTGGGTACTTCTGTTATCCCCTGTGTACTTCTGTTATCCCCTGTGTACTTCTATTATCCCCTGGGTACTTCTGTTATCCCTGGGTACTTCTGTTATCCCTGGGTACTTCTATTATCCCTGGGTACTTCTGTTATCCTGGGTACTTCTATTATCCCTGGGTACTTCTGTTATCCCCTGGGTACTTCTATTATCCCCTGTGTTCTCTATTATCCCCTGGGTACTTATATTATCCCCTGTTTGTCTCTTGCCAATTAGTCTTGTTGTCAAGCTTACCAGCGTTTGTCTTGTCAGGTCCTGTTTTTACCCAGCCACTCTTTTTCTTGCCCTCTTGGTTTTTGACCCTTGCCTGTCCTGACACTGAACCTGCCCGCCTGACCACTCTGCCTGCCCCTGACCCTGAGCCTGCCTGCCCGTCCGGTACATTGCCTCTGTTGCTGTAATAAACATTGTTACTTCGACACGGTCTGCATCTGGGTCTTACCTTATCCTGATAGCTAGCTAAGATTTTGAAAGTTAGATGTTGACATGATCAGTCCAATCAAAGCTACTGTACATATAATGTGATTTGACGTCATTTTATCTGTGGCCAACGACCTTGAGCCTTCTTGGATTGGCACTTCTAATGTATCTCTATGTCAGCACCCAAAGGGCTCAACACGCTCTGTGTTTTCTGCTGGCTTGCCCCACCACCACAGAAAGCACTGAGCTGGGCTGAAACATCTGCATTTTGGAGCTGCCTCACTCAAGAAAACAAAAAAGAGACCATGTTTGTATTTGGCTTTAGTAACTCAATTATATATATATTTGTTACATTGTTTGCAAACTGATATGTGACACATATTAATGCCAAAATAGCTTGTAAAACAGGCCAAAACTTTAATTTTTCTGCAAAAAATGTGGGGCTCATGCCAGCCCTGAATGACGGGTCGCCACTGTTTGATACCGTTCTTCCTTTACAAGCAGGCATGTGAACAACATCAACTAGCATATTTAACCAAAACGCCTCAGCGGACTGGTAATCAACCCTTTCTGACACATGACTTACATCGTGATTAAAACACTGCTGGTTAAATAACAACAATACAAATGAAACTGAATTAGAATCACTATCCTTAATAACTCCATGAAGAAATAATTGTATCAAAGTCAGGTCAGAGGTCATTCAACCCCTGAGTGTTTCTCTCCCTTTCCTTCCCCCTACCTCAGACTAATTATTCATCAACATTTCAAACATTTCTAACATTTCATATAGCAGGTTGACGTATTTATTTTCATGACATTTCTTATCAAAATAATTCACGTGTTCAATTAAAACTCAGAAAATAAAGACTTCCGAAAATAAAACAATCCCAGAGCACC
Organism: Brachymystax lenok tsinlingensis; assembly: GCA_030435695.1. Lineage (NCBI taxonomy): Eukaryota > Metazoa > Chordata > Actinopteri > Salmoniformes > Salmonidae > Brachymystax > Brachymystax lenok. The sequence continues at coordinate 59,361,630 of CM059791.1, forward strand.
TCTGTTTTTGGTGGCTCATCTGCTTCTGTTCTGTGGGTGGCACTGTGTGCTCTTTTCTAAGGATGGGTCCGGTCTCTCGGGGGCCATGGGATCCGGGGGTGGTCTGCCGGTCACTAGGATGACAAGCCAACTCGGGATGGGGAAGGGTTTTAGAGGGTGGAATAGTGGGGAGGTTTACTTAGTAGCAATGCAAATATCATGGTATAGCTATATGGACACTCAATCTCTATGGTAGTCTTTAATGGTGAGTTTACCAACATATATTATTATGAATAGATTTGGAACTTGTGTCTCATTACGTCAAATGATGAAATAAGAATAACCAGTTATAATTGTAATGGCTTAGCAGATAATAAGAAAATAACAATATTTACCTGGCTCAAAGAGAAGGAATATAATATATATTGTTTACAGGAAACTCATTCAACAATTTCAGATGAAGTTGTGTGGAAAATGGAATGGGGGGGTGAAATATACTTCTCCCATGGGCAAAGAAACTCAAAAGGGGTGATGATATTAATTAACAGCAATTTTTATCCTAATGTGCCAATTGTCCAGACAGATCCTCAGGGTGTTACTGCACCATAAACAGATATGGCTCATTAACCGTTACGTACCAATTAATGACGATCCACGTTTCTTTGAAAATATATACAATAAATGATCCACCCTGCAAGCAGCACTAGACTTGATTATTATGGTGGGATATTATAATACTGTTTTAAATACCTCAATGGAGCGTAAAGGAAATCACACTACAAACTATCACCCTCATGCTCTTAAAGGAAATCACACTACAAACTATCACCCTCAAGCTCTTAAAGGAAATCATGAATGTCATGGATATATTGGAACTTGTGTATATATGGAGGCCTAAATATCCTGACCTAGGGAGATATACATGGAGGAGTTTTAATATCCTGACCTAGTGAGATATACATGGAGGAGGTTTAATATCCTGACCTAGTGAGATATACATGGAGGAGGTTTAATATCCTGACCTAGTGAGATATACATGGAGGAGGTTTAATATCCTGACCTAGTGAGATATACATGGAGGTTTAATATCCTGACCTAGTGAGATATACATGGAGGAGGTTTAATATCCTGACCTAGTGAGATATACATGGAGGTTTAATATCCTGACCTAGTGGGATATACATGGAGGAGGTTAAATATCCTGACCTAGTGAGATATACATGGAGGAGGTTTAATATCCTAAACTAGTGAGATATACATGGAGGTTTAATATCCTGACCTAGTGAGATATACATGGAGGTTAAATATCCTGACCTAGTGAGATATACATGGAGGTTTAATATCCTGACCTAGTGAGATATACATGGAAAAGGTTTAATATCCTGACCTAGTGAGATATACATGGAAAAGGTTTAATATCCTGACCTAGTGAGATATACATGGAGGAGGTTTAATATCCTGACCTAGTGAGATATACATGGAGGTTTAATATCCTGACCTAGTGAGATATACATGGAAAAGGTTTAATATCCTGACCTAGTGAGATATACATGGAAAAGGTTTAATATCCTGACCTAGTGAGATATACATGGAGGAGGTTTAATATCCTTGTCAGGAGCTCAGGGGTTAGGACTAGTGTGAAAACCTGAACAGTCAGAAAGGTGAACCCAAATGCAGAAAACCAGATGACAGTCCTGGGAAATGTCTTCAAATCTTTTATTTGATGATAAGGAACATCCAAACATTCCTAGGAAGTATCCAAAAAAGGTTAGACAATGGTTCCAAAAAGTGAAAACAAAAAGTTGACAAAGTTACTCCAAAAGGAATTTGAAAAAAGGTTCACAAAGAACAGAGAGTAACTCAGCAAAGGACTCAGGAGAAGGGTGACTTAAATACACAAACAGGGAACAAGGCATAGGTGACAACAATAAGACCTAATGACAGAGACTGAAAACCAACAAGAGACGCCATGGCGACCTCTAGTGGCCAAACATAAGTCTAAGACCCTGACAGGTATGCTATCAGCAATAAGCATTACCTGTTATCTATCAGGGAGGGGGGGGTGTTGAGACCTGGTGAGACCTGGTGAGACCTAGTTCATATTAACAGGTATGCTATCAGTAATAAGCATTATCACCTGTATCAACTGATGCAGCATAGTGGCTATAAATATATAGGCTGGAGCATGGGGTTTGTCTATCTACATTATCACCTGTATCAACTGATGCAGCATAGTGGTTATAAATATATAGGTTGGAGCATAGGGTGTGTCTATCTACATTATCACCTGTATCAACTGATGCAGCATAGTGGCTATAAATATATAGGCTGAATCATGGGGTTTGTCTATCTACATTATCACCTGTATCAACTGATGCAGCATAGTGGCTATAAATATATAGGCTGGAGCATGAGGTTTGTCTATCTACATTATCACCTGTATCAACTGATGCAGCATAGTGGCTATAAATATATAGGCTGGAGCATGGGGTTTGTCTATCTACATTATCACCTGTATCAACTGATGCAGCATAGTGTCTATAAATATATAGGTTGAATCATGGGGTTTGTCTATCTACATTATCACCTGTATCAACTGATGCAGTATTAACAGCTGTCTGGGTAATGAAACAGCATCTTAAACAGCTGTCTGGGTAATGAAACAGCATCTTAAACTGCTGTATGGGTAATGAAACAGTATCTTAAACAGCTGTCTGGGTAATGAAACAGCATCTTAAACAGCTGTCTGGGTAATGAAACAGCATCTTAAAACAGCTGTATGGGTAATGAAACAGCATCTTAAACAGCTGTCTGGGTAATGAAACAGCATCTTAATCAGCTGTCTGGGTAATGAAACAGCATCTTAAACAGCTGTCTGGGTAATGAAACAGCATCTTAAACAGCTGTCTGGGTAATGAAACAGCATCTTAAACAGCTGTCTGGGTAATGAAACAGCATCTTAAAAAGCTGCCTGGGTAATGTATAAGCATCTTAAACAGCTGTCTGGGTAATGAAACAGTATCTTAAACAGCTGTCTGGGTAATGAAACAGCATCTTAAACAGCTGTCTGGGTAATGAAACAGCATCTTAAACAGCTGTCTGGGTAATGGAACACCATCTTAAACAGCTGTCTGGGTAATGAAAAAGCATCTTAAACAGCTGTCTGGGTAATGAAACAGTATCTTAAACAGCTGTCTGGGTAATGAAACAGCATCTTAAACAGCTGTATGGGTAATGAAACAGCACCTTAAACAGCTGTCTGGGTAATGAAACATCATCTTAAACAGCTGTCTGGGAAATGAAACAGCATCTTAAACAGCTGTCTGGGTAATGAAACAGTATCTTAAACAGCTGTCTGGGTAATGAAACAGCATCTTAAACAGCTGTATGGGTAATGAAACAGCACCTTAAACAGCTGTCTGGGTAATGAAACATCATCTTAAACAGCTGTCTGGGAAATGAAACAGCATCTTAAACATCTGTCTGGGTAATGAAACAGCATCTTAAACAGCTGTCTGGGAAATGAAACAGCATCTTAAACAGCTATATGGGTAATGAAACAGCATCTTAAACAGCTGTATGGTAAATGAAACAGCATCTTAAACAGCTGTCTGGGTAATGAAACAGCATCTTAAACAGCTGTCTGGGTAATGAAACAGCACCTTAAACAGCTGTCTGGGTAATGAAACAGCATCTTAAACAGCTGTCTGGGAAATGAAACAGCATCTTAAACAGCTGTCTGGGTAATGAAACAGCATCTTAAACAGCTGTCTGGGTAATGAAACAGCACCTTAAACATCTGTCTGGGTAATGAAACAGCATCTTAAACAGCTATATGGGTAATGAAACAGCATCTTAAACAGCTGCCTGGGTAATGAAACAACATCTTTTCTGTTTGATGGAAACACTTTGAGAGTTCTAACTACATTCCAACTGTATTTAATGGTGTTATGTAGTTGTGTTGTCATGTTTTCCAATTTGTCTGGTGATGGAGAGAGACACCAGACAAGACACAGAGACATCAATAGACGACACAGAGAAAGTGATGGAGAGAGGCAGAGGAGGGGAGTGCACAGTTGACTGTATCACTTAAAGCTGCAATAGGGATTCTAATTACTGCACAGAGAGAGAGAGAGAGAGAGAGAGAGAGAGAGAGAGAGAGAGAGAGGCAGAACGTTGGTGAATGTTGGGGCACGTTTGGCAGGAGTTTCAGTGATGAAGACTGCTGAACTTGCTGATGTTTCACAATATGCCATTGCCGTCTCAGTCACCAGGTCTCAACACAGTTGAACACCACCATCAACAAAACACCAAATGATGGAATGTCTTGTGGAAGAATGGTGTCACATCCCTCCAATAGAGTTCCAGACAGTTGTAGAATGTATGCCAAGGCACATTGTAAGAGCTGTAAAGAGAGAGGGAGTGGGAGAGAGAACAGGCACAACCTGATATGGAAATGAGCAGAGCAAACGAAAAGAACTTTCGACGACCGAATGAACATTCCAGACTCTGTTTCTATTGAGAGATAAAAGGTAAGACAACGATTGTGATGTGTATTCATATAGTTGATGATATTGTTATGTGTATTCATATAGTTGATGATATTGTTATGTGTATTCATATAGTTGATGATATTGTAATGTGTATTCATATAGTTGATGATATTGTTATGTGTATTCATATAGTTGATGATATTGTGATGTGTATTCATATAGTTGATGATATTGTTATGTGTATTCATATAGTTGATGATATTGTTGGTGGACAGTGTTATAATAGTCCTACTCTACTTAAAATATTTTTGATATAAATTAGATGCGTGGGGTGAATTCGTTCTGTGCCCATCTGTGTTCCCTAGGGTGATCGCTCCTACACTATCTAGAATCTAAAAGGGTTCTTTGGCTGTCCCCATAGGAGAGCACTTTGTAGGACCCTTTTTGGTACTAGGTAGAACCCTTTTGGGTTCCGTGAAGAACCCTTTCCACAGAGGGTTCTACATGGAAGCCAGAAGGGTTCTACCTGGAACCCAAAATAATGTCTTATGGGGACAGCCGGAGGACCCGTTTGGAACCCTTTATTCTAAGAGTGGACTGTATCATAGGTCTATAGACTTGTCTTCTCAAAACAGGCTCAAAACACAACAAGCAACAAACAAACATTTTCTCTTTCTAATCTACCGTTTCTGCTTTTCACTCAGGAAGGCATGTTGTGTGAAAGAGAGACAAATAAGTATTGTGGAAAGCCTAACAACAACTTGCACTTCCTCAAAACAGGTTGTTTGTATTCATTAGTGCCAACCGTAGGAAAACGTTTGGCAACAGAAAACGTTTAGTCCACGTTGTACAGCGTTTGGAGTAAACTGTTCAGGTAACATTTTAAAACTGTTGGCTGTGGAGTTAACTAATGAATACAACCCAGGTTGAAGCCTACGACTCGGCTGTTGATGCCTGATGCTGAAACCTGAACGTAGCCTGGGGGGTATACTATTATGCAAGCTAGACATACTGGTTTTCTAAAGTTAGCCAGCTTCAGTTAGCTTCACATTCCAGCTCAGGCCTCACCCATCAGAATATACAGAGCGCTAGTCACCAGGAAGGTGCTCTCTCAGGAGAACAGAACATATCTCAATGACTTGACATGTTCTGGTTGTGAATTCAGGCTACAAGGTGAGAATCCTGCCAGGGATTATTGTAAAGTGTGTAGAGAAATTAAATGTATGGTGTAGTGTTAGTATAGTGAATGGAAGTAAAACCCTCCTAACAGTCTACTTCTACTGAGACAGGTTGGTGTCAGTTTAATCATACAAAATGGAGCTGACTGGATGTGGTCAAGTCAAATTCCATATATCAATATTCATATATGAAATCAAATCAAATCAAATTATATTGGTCACATACATATGGTTAGCAGATGTTAATGCGAGTGTAGCGAAATGCTTGTGCTTCTAGTTCCGACCATTCAGTAATATCTAACAAGTAATCTATCAATTTCACAACAACTACCTTATACACACAAGTGTAAAGGAATGAATAAGAATATGTACATATAAATAAAATATTTATGGATGAGCGATGGCCGAACGGCATAGGCAAGATGCAGTAGATGGTATAGAGTACAGCATATACATATGAGATGAGTAATGTAGGGTATGTAAACATTATATAAAGGGGCATTGTTTAGAGTGGCTAGTGAGACATTTATTACATACAATTTTTGATTATTAAAGTGGCTAGAGATTTGAGTCAGTATGTTGGCAGCAGCCACTCAATGTTAGTGATGGCTGTTTAACAATCTGATGGCCTTGAGATAGAATCTGTTTTCAGTCTCTCGGTCCCAGATTTGATGCACCTGTACTGACCTCGCCTCCTGGATGATAACGGGGTGAACAGGCAGTGGCTCGGGTGGTTGTTGTCCTTGATGATCTTTTTGGCCTTCCTGTGACATCGGGTGGTGTAGGTGTCCTGGAGGGCAGGTAGTTACTCCTTTGTTTTGTTGACGTTGAGTGATAGGTTATTTTCCTGACACCACATTCCAAGGGCCCTCACCTCCTCCCTGTAGGCCATCTCGTCATTGTAGGTAATCAAGCCTACCACTGTAGTGTCGTCAGCAAACTTGATGATTGAGTTGGATGCGTGCTTGGCCACGCAGTCATGGGTAAACAGGGAGTACAGGAGAGGGCTGAGAACGCACCCTTGTGGGGCCCCAGTGTTGAGGATCAGCAGGGTGGAGATGTTGTTTCCTACCCTCACCACCTGGGGCCGGCCCGTCAGGAAGTCCAGGACCCAGTTGCACAGGGCTGGGTCGAGACCCAGGGTCTCGAGCTTAATGATGAGTTTGGAGGGTACAATGGTTTTAAATGCTGAGCTGTAGTCGATGAACAGCATTCTTACATAGGTATTCCTCTTGTCCAGATGCGTTAGGGGAGTGTGCAGTGTGATTGCAATTGCGTCGTCTGTGGACCTGTTGGGGCGGTAAGCAAATTGAGTGGGTCTAGGGTGTCAGGTAGGGTGGAGGTGATATGATCCTTGACAAGTCTCTCAAAGCACTTCATGATGACAGAGGTGAGTGCTACGGGCGATAGTCATTTAGCTCAGTTACCTTAGCTTTCTTGGGAACAGGAACAATGGTGGCCCTCTTGAAGCATGTGGGAACAGCAGACTGGGATAAGGATTGATTGAATATGTCCGCAAACACACCAGCCAGCTGGTCTGCGCATACTCTGAGGATGCGGCTAGGGATGCCGTCTGGGCCGGCAGCCTTGCGAGGGTTAACAGGTTTAAATGTTTTACTCAAGTTGGCTGTGGTGAAGGAGAGCCCGCAGGTTTTGGTAGCGGGCCATGTCGGTGGCACTGTATTGTCCTCAAAGCGAGCAAAGAAGTTGTTTAGTTTGTCTGGGCGCAAGATGTCGGTGTCCACGAAAGGGGCTGGTTTTCTTTTTGTAGTCCGTGATTGACTGTAGACCCTGCCACATACCTCTCGTGTCTGAGCCGTGGAATTGTCTCTATACTGATGCTTATTTGATTGCCTTGCAGAGGGAAATAGCTACACTGTTTGTATTCGGTCATGTTTCCCGGTCGCCTTGCCCTGATTAAAAGCAGTTGTTCGCACTTTCAGTTTTGCGCGAATGCTGCCATCAATCCACGGTTTCTGGTTGGGGAAGGTTTTAATAGTCACTGTGGGAACAACATCACCGATGCAAACTCGCTCACCGAATCAGTGTATACATCAATGTTATTGTCCGACGCTATCCGGAACGTATCCCAATCCACGTGATCGAGAAGCGTGGAATCAGATTAGTCGGACCAGAGTTGAACAGACCTGAGCACAGGCATTTCCTGTTTTCGTTTTTCTCCATAGGCTGGGAGCAACAAAATGGAGTCGTGGTCAGACTTGCTGAAAGGAGGGCGAGGGCGGGCTTGTATGCGTCGCGGAAGTTAGAGTAACAATGATCCAGAGGACTTCAGTTCCTGTATGTTGATCACACCAGGACTCGTTAATCATCGTTAACCCCGCCCTTCTTCTTACCAGAGATGTTTGTTTCTGTCTGCGCGATGCGTGAAACCAGGTGGCTGTACCGACTCTGATAACGTATCCCGCGTGAGCCATGTTTCCCTGAAACAGAGCATTTTACAATCTCTGATGTCTCTCTGGAAGGCAACCCTTGCTCGGATTTCATCTACCTTGTTGTCAAGAGACTGGACATTGGCGAGTAGTATACTCGGGAGAGGTGGGCGATGTGCCCGTCTACGGAGCCTGACCAAAAGACCACTCCATCTGCCCCTTCTGAGGCGCCATTATTTTGGGTCGCCTGCTGGGATAATTTTTAAAATTTAACATTTCATATAATAATGTAATTGTATCATAGTTCCTCTATACTGTAGTGATCCTCTACATTTCATATGATAATGTAATTGTATCATAGTTCCTCTATAGTGTAGTGATCCTCTACATTTCATATGATAATGTAATTGTATCATAGTTCCTCTATAGTGTAGTAATCCTCTACATTTCATATGATAATGTAATTGTATCATAGGTCCTCTATAGTGTAGTGATCCTCTACATTTCATATTATAATGTAATTATATCACAGTTCCTCTATAGTGTAGTGATCCTCTACATTTCATATGATAATGTAATTGTATCATAGTTCCTCTATAGTGTAGTGATCCTCGCTATATGAGCAACGTCACAATACCAACCAAGTTACCCAATTGGTGCCAGTGACCTTCTACAGATGCGATTTGGGTTCGCTTCCCTGCCTCACTGTTTGCTACATTGGTGTCAGAAGTGGTGTCTGAGACATGCTTTTGTGTGAGCCAGGTAACAATTCCCACCATGTGGGTTAACCCTATTGGTGCAATACGTAGGGTGTTTACCTTTTATGCCAGCGACCTGGGTTCACTGCCCTGCCCGCTGTTTTCTATAATATTAATAGCATAGGCTACCTGTTGAACAAAGCCACACAATAATATGAGTGAAAGGATTTTAGGATAATATCAGTCAGTGTTGATTTAGAGTTCTGGGTTCAGCCTTCTAGTTGCCTTTATCAACAGGTTGTAATATAATAAATGACATGTCCTCAGAGTTGGGAAGATCCTACATATATACACATCATTTACACCCACCATCCACCAACCCCTCTTTTACGCTACTGCTACTCTCTAATTAGCCCGACTAACGGTGCCTGTATATAGCCTCTCTACTGTATATAGCCCCTCTACTGTATATAGTCTCTCTACTGTATATAGCCCCTCTACTGTATATAGCCTCTCTACTGTATATAGCCTCTCTACTGTATATAGCCCCTCTACTGTATATAGCCTCTCTACTGTATATAGCCTCTCTACTGTATATAGTCTCTCTACTGTATATAGCCACTCTACTGTATATATCCTCTCCATTGTATATAGCCTCTCTACTGTATATAGCCTATCTACTGTATATAGCCTCTCTACTGTATATAGCCCCTCTACTGTATATAGCCTCTCTACTGTATATAGTCTCTCTACTGTATATAGCCACTCTACTGTATATATCCTCTCCATTGTATATAGCCTCTCTACTGTATATAGCCTCTCTACTGTATATAGCCTCTCTATTGTATATAGCCTCTCTACTGTATATAGCCTATCTATTGTATACAGCCTCTCTACTGTACATAGCCTCTCTACTGTATATAGCCTCTCTACTGTATATAGCCTCTCTATTGTATACAGCCTCTCTACTGTATATAGTCTCTCTACTGTATATAGTCTCTCTACTGTATATAGCCTCTCTACTGTATATAGCCTCTACTGTATATAGCCTCTCTACTGTATATAGCCTCTCTACTGTATATAGCCTCTCTAGTGTATACAGCCTCTCTACTGTATATAGCCTCTCTACTGTATATAGCCTCTATACTGTATATAGCCTCTACTGTATATTGCCTCTCTACTGTATATAGCCTCTCTACTGTATATAGCCTCTCTACTGTACATAGCCTCTCTACTGTATACAGCCTCTCTATTGTATATAGCCTCTCTACTGTATATAGCCTCTCTACTGTATACAGCCTCTCTACTGTATATAGCCTCTCTACTGTATATAGCCTCTTCTGTATATAGCCTCTACTGTATATAGCCTCTCTACTGTATACAGCCTCTCTATTGTATATAGCCTCTCTACTGTATATAGCCTCTCTACTGTATATAGCCTCTCTACTGTTATGTTTTACTGTCTTCATCAACAGGTTGTAATGTAATAAATGACTTGTCCTCAGAGTTGGGAAGATCCTACATCTGTACACATCATTTTACATGGTGATATGGTGCTGCTAGTGATGGAAAACATTAAGAGACTGAATACAGGCAGTGGAGTTTGCACAAATTGTACGTATAACATTATATTGAACTGGGTAGAATGAGCATAGAGCTATAAGCTGTAAGCACGGGGAAGAAACTGTTCAGATGGGGGTCTATAACATCCAATCACAGAGGTTAACAGCCGCTGACAGTTAAAACTTCATCGATACTAACTCAAACTCTTATTATTTAGCTAAAGACATCATCTCTGTACAGATGTAGGATCTTCATTTGATCCCACTGTTGCAGGATAACTAAAACTTGTAGTGTATTTGATGTTTTAAAAGGCTTCTGAAGTTTGTTATTTCCACTTTTCTGCTTTAAAATGTTAATTATAATCCACATCATTTTCCTGCTGTAGCAAACTGGCTCAAATTAAGATCCTACATCTGTAGCAAAATACCTGTCTTTCATGCATTCTCCTTTGACCATTGTTATTCTTTTGTTTACTGTTGTTTAGGCTGGTTGAACGAGTTGTCTATGAAAGCTACTTCATCTGCAAGAAAACAGGCGGCTGTACCAGTGACCGTAAGTGATGTGATTTCCTCATATGAAATTAAAAAATAAGTTTGTAGCCTTCGCAGTTACAAAATGGCTGTTGAAACTGTGGCACATATTTCTCTGTAACATTAAATAAATGTGCTGGTATGTAGGAAAGATGGGCAGACTCTCATACTGTAGATCTAGGCTACCTACAAACTATTATAAGGTTAGGTCGACGTCAGACATTCAATTGTCAGAGTAGGTTTGAGCTATGATCACTTATCATGCTGACATGATGGTCTCTGTGAACTGATCTGAACAGGTTCAGACTGGTCATTTATGATATGTAGGCTATAGCTGAGATATAGACCTTGATCTACATATCATTAACAACCCACTACTATACATTATAACCTAGTCTACTTAACATAATATACCATCTACATATCACTAACAACCCACTATTATACATTATAACCTAGTCTACTTTACATAATATAACATCTACATATCACTAACAACCCACTACTATACATTATAACCTAGTCTACTTTACATAATATAACATCTACATATCACTAACAACCCACTACTTTACATTATAACCTAGTCTACTTTACATAATATAACATCTACATGTCACTATCAACCCACTACTATACATTATAACCTAGCCTACTTTACATAATATAACATCTACATATAACTAACAACCCACTACTATACATTATAACCTAGTCTACTTTACATAATATAAAATCTCTTACTTGTTGCAAATAAACTTTCTGAATGGACCAATGATTTCCCCCTCAGATCAATCATGTCCGTTTTAGCCCTTCTGTCTATATTCTCAGATACATTTAGAAAATAACAGATTGAAAGACAATAAATAGCCTACTGTTATTTAATACAAATAATTGTGAGACATGGCCTTGTGTTGCTGTACTGTCTAGAACTACCTTAACAAACAGTGACTTATTATTATTATTATTATTATTATTATTATTATTATTATTATTATTATTATTATTGTTGCTGCACTGTCTAGAACTACCTTAATAAACAGTGACTTATTATTATTATTATTATTATTATTATTATTATTATTATTATTATTATTATTATTATTATTATTATTATTATTGTTGCTGTACTGTCTAGAACTACCTTAACAAACAGTGACTTATTATTATTATTATTGTTATTATTATTATTATTATTGTTGCTGTACTGTCTAGAACTACCTTAACAAACGGTGACTTATTATTATTATTATTATTATTATTATTATTGTTGCTGTACTGTCTAGAACTACCTTAACAAACAGTGACTTATTATTATTATTATTATTATTATTATTATTATTGTTGCTGTACTGTCTAGAACTACCTTAACAAACAGTGACTTATTATTATTATTATTATTATTATTATTATTGTTGCTGTACTGTCTAGAACTACCTTAACAAACAGTGACTTATTATTATTATTATTATTTTATTTTTATTATTGTTGCTGTACTGTCTATATCTACCTTAACAAACAGTGACTTATTATTATTATTATTATTATTGTTGCTGTACTGTCTAGAACTACCTTAACAAACAGTGACTTATTATTGATATTATTATTGTTGCTGTACTGTCTAGAACTACCTTAACAAACAGTGACTTATTATTATTATTATTATTATTATTATTATTATTATTATTATTATTATTGCTGTACTGTCTAGAACTACCTTAACAAACAGTGACTTATTATTCTTCTTATTATTATTATTATTGTTATTATTGTTGTTGCTGTACTGTCTAGAACTACCTTAACAAACAGTGACTTATTATTATTATTATTATTATTATTGTTGCTGTACTGTCTAGAACTATCTTAACAAACAGTGACTTATTATTATTATTATTTATTGTTATTATTATTATTATTATTATTATTGTTGCTGTACTGTCTAGAACTACCTTAACAAACAGTGACTTATTAGTATTATTTACAGTTACCATGGAGATGGTCACCTCACTGTTTCGATTTGTCTGTTAGTAAATGTTTTATCAGAGATAATTAATACCTGATGACAACTGACATTCAAGAATTACTGTATTAACCACAACCAACATGCTGGTTCTCTGTTCAGGGGTCAGTTCTCTAAATTGAGTCTCTCTGGGGAGAGAGAGGAGGGGGGCCCTGCCTCTAAAATGAGTCTCTCTGGGGATAGAGAGGCGGGGGGCCCTGCCTCTAAAATGCATCTCTCTGGGGGACATGACACCAAAGCTAAGAGGTGAAATTACCATTTTGTTTAAGAATTATTTTAAGTTTTTTCAAAATGCTATTTCCAAAAAATGTCACGTTTGTTTTTAATCAGAAATTGTAAATATTACACCCTAGATGCCTTCAATTGCCCAATTTATAGTCATGTCCAATTTAGGATAATTGTTTTACAACATGATGTTGCCCTCCACAGGGAGAACTTGAAATAACATGATGTAGATAATTAAATAATCAAAAAGAAAAACGTGTTTATTATACACTCTTAGAAAAGAAGGTTCCTTATAGAACCAAAAGGCTTCTATCACTTCCTTAATATATGGAACCACTAAAAGTTATATATATATTTGGGTTCAGTGAAGAGGAACCTCTAGAGTTCTGATCAACAAAAGGTTCATGTTTTGAGGATGTGAACCCAGCAGCCCTCCAGTGGTCAGATAAATTCCGCCCGGGATTCGAACCAGCCACCTTTCTGCCACAGCTCCAACTCCTTAGCCACTGGGTGAAAACCTGAGTTAATCTTCAGAAATAAGCATGAGTTAATCTGCCAAAATGAAGACAAAATGCTATGCAGACATACATGGTATCACTTAATTACATAATTATTACACATAAATCATTGAAAAAAGCACAAGACATACTGTTGCATGTAGGTCTATATTATTAATGGATTCATCATTTAGAAATAAAAAGCATTATTTTTAACTACTACAAAGCAATTACATGTGGCGCAGGAACCACTGACTCGCTGCGCTATCGTGCATTTTCCACACGCGATCATGACACGCAGGTTAAAATATCAAAACAAACTCTGAACCAATTACATTAATAAAGGTCGAAAAGCATTAAACATGTACGTCAATTTAGCTAGCTTGTAGTTGCTACCTAATTTGTCCTGAGATAGTTAAACATTGAGTTGTTATTTTACCTGAAATGCACAAGGTCCTCTACTCCGACAATTATTCCACACATAAAACGGTCAACCGAATAGTTTCTGGTCATCTCTCCTCCTTGCAGGATTTTTCTTCTCTTGACTTTATATTGCGATTGATTACATAAATTAGGTGCACTGACCCAGTTCGTCTTTCAGTCAAAAGACGTACAGAACTGTCCGCGTCCCCGTACAGAACTGTCCGCGTCCCCGTACAGAACTGTCCGCGTCCCCGTGCAGAACTGTCCGCGTCCCCGTGCAGAACTGTCCGCGTCCCCGTGCAGAACTGTCCGCGTCCCCGTACAGAACTGTCCGCGTCCCCGTACGGTGTGGATATTGTCCGGTTACGCGCAGAGCGGGCTGAGGTGATCTTGGGGAATAACTAAGGAGTTTGTTAAAGTGTTGAGACGCAGAAGTTGATTGTTTCTTGTTCAGTTTTCTTTTTGCTTAATAGTCAGGGACAGTATGAGTGTAGCCAGATCCTTTTCACTCTCTATCCTTGTTTCATTTTGTGGTTGACCGGATTCGTCATCCTCCTCGAGATGAGGGACAGAAACGACCTGCTACCGAGCCAAGCTAGTCGGTACAGCTCGGTAAACTAGCTAGTTACATCATCACCGGCTGTCTCCATTTCTTGTGGACCGATGGAGCTCCCCGGTTGTTTCTTCCACCTGTTGAATCCCGTGGAGGGCTTCTCCCTCTCTCGTTGACGGATGCTGGCTACCTCTGTCCGGTTCTCCTCTCTTCACTAGATGGACGGTCACTTTAGTATTGAACCCCTCTGTGTCCAAGGACCGAACTGTTGAATATTATTTTCGGGGCTCCTCAGTAGGCTGGACACATGACATTTTAACAAGGCTTTTTCTGATGAAAACTAGTTCATTGCATCCGCCATGGAGCCCAGTTTCATAATATTACCTTACCAATGAATGTCGATGCTGGTTGATGAATTTGACAATGAATGTACTATGAAACTACGTTTTCCTCGACCAGAGGTGACTAAATTAGTGTTCAGGCTTATTGATCATCGTTATATTAATGAAGTATAATTTAAAACATGAGCACAAAAACAGGTGATAATAAAGATGAATCATCATTATATTACTTCACAGTAATGTATTAAATGCTTTTTCAGTCCTTCCTCTTGCGTTAGCAGTGTGGAAAGGACAGAAAGAAGCCACACAGGAGTTTTCCTGTGAGGGGAGTGGTGGTGTATCCAGGAGAAAACTAAATGAATCTATTGAAATGTCATTTGTGGTCTTATGCTCTCATCTAATGGAATTATATAGGAACTGCAGTACTGAATGTTTCATTCCTTACTAAAGTAGGAATTACTCAGAATTGCAAAATATAACATTTTCTAGTTCATTTTACCACTTACAACCATGAAATAACCATTTATAGCATAACAAACAATGAAACTGACATGAACCAAAAACAAGATACATTTAGTTAATTATTGTAAGTAAGTACCAAAACATTCAAAGGACATTTTCTCAAAAGTGAGATTTATCACTTATTTATTAAGTGAGGTTACAAGTTTATCATCTTTCAAAGCGGAATTACTTTCCCATTGTTCCTCAGCTGTAGTGTCTGATATACCATTTTCTAGCCCTGAGTCTCTACTTCTATCCAATGTGAAAAACATGATTTCAAATGTTGCTACATTAGACCGAATCGAGCCGGTCGGTCACATTTGACTGTGTAAAACCTATCAGTACTACTGATTTCTCTGAGAGTGAGGCAGATATATATTATTACTGTGTAAAACCTAGCAGTACTACTGATTTCTCTGCGAGTGAGGCAGATATATATTATTACTGTGTAAAACCTAGCAGTACTACTGATTTCTCTGAGAGTGAGGCAGATATATATTATTACTGTGTAAATCCTAGCAGTACTACTGATTTCTCTGAGAGTGAGGCAGATATATATTATTACTGTGTAAAACCTAGCAGTACTACTGATTTCTCTGAGAGAGAAGCAGATATATAGCATTCAGCAAAAAAACATGATTATTTGTCTCTCTGAAATAAAACCATCAAGTGATAGATTTTCAACAAATACATGTCTGTCATTGAACAACCCCATGCCATGATTAAATAGTGATAAAACACACCATTCTTTCATAATTTCTTTAAACAATAAAAGCTAATTTACCAACATTTCTGAAAAGTGAGCTCAGAGTAGATGAGAGATGTAATGTTTGTCTCTGTTGTGTTGAAGCCCAATCAAGCAGGAGAGACCAGCCTCCCTGTTCCCAGCTGTGTGTCCATGAAGAGTGACAAGTCTATGGAACTTCCTATAAAGTTTAGAGAGGTAGACTTTTCTACTGAACAAAGGTAAGTAGAACTCATGGGTCATGGTCAGTGAGTTAAACAACACTGTCTCTAGTCATTTATCCTCTCCCATTTTCCCATTTCTGTTTGTTGAATTCATAATCCATAGGCTAATCCTTTTTTCCATTTTCATAGTCCTAAAACAATATTAAACAAACACAACATTCCCTCCATGTGTGTGTGTGGACTCCCTGGATGAGGAGATGTAATCTATCCTGATTGCCTAGTCCCTTTTACCCCTACATACAAGTACAAATTACCTCAACTACCTGGTCCCCCTGCACATTGACTCAGTACTGGTACTCCTTAAAGTCTCATTATTACCTCAACTACCTGGTACCCCTGCACATTGACTCAGTACTGGTACTCCTTATAGTCTCATTATTACCTCAACTACCTGGTACCCCTGCACATTGACTCAGTACTGGTACTCCTTATAGTCTCATTATTACCTCAACTACCTGGTACCCCTGCACATTGACTCAGTACTGGTACTCCTTATAGTCTCATTATTACCTCAAATACCTGGTACCCCTGCACATTGACTCAGTACTCGTAGTCCTTATAGTCTCATTATTACCTCAACTACCTGGTACCCCTGCACATTGACTCAGTACTGGTACTCCTTATAGTCTCATTATTACCTCAACTACCTGGTAACCCTGCACATTGACTCAGTACTCGTAGTCCTTATAGTCTCATTATTACCTCAACTACCTGGTACCCCTGCACATTGACTCAGTACTGGTAGTCATTATAGTCTCATTATTACCTCAACTACCTGGTACCCCTGCACATTGACTCCGTACTGGTACTCCTTATAGTCTCATTATTACCTCAACTACCTGGTATCCCTGCACATTGACTCAGTACTGGTACTCCTTATAGTATCATTATTACCTAGCAGTTCTACTGATATCTATGTGGTTGAGACAGATATATATTATTACTGTGTAAAACCTAGCAGTTCTACTGATTTCTCTGAGTGTGAGGCAGATATATATTATTACCGTGTAAAACCTAGCAGTACTACTGATTTCTCTGAGAGTGAGGCAGATATATATTATTACTGTGTAAAACCTAGCAGTTCTACTGATTTCTCTGAGTGTGAGGCAGATATATATTATTACCGTGTAAAACCTAGCAGTACTACTGATTTCTCTGAGAGGGAGGCAGATATATATTATTACTGTGTAAAACCTAGCAGTACTACTGATTTCTCTGAGAGTGAGGCAGATATATATTATTACCGTATAATACCTAGCAGTACTACTGATTTCTCTGCGAGTGAGGCAGATATATATTATTACTGTGTAAAACCTAGCAGTACTACTGATTTCTCTGAGAGTGAGGCAGATATATATTATTACTGTGTAAAACCTAGCAGTACTACTGATTTCTCTGAGAGTGAGGCAGATATATATTATTACTGTGTAAATCCTAGCAGTACTACTGATTTCTCTGAGAGTGAGGCAGATATATATTATTACTGTGTAAAACCTAGCAGTACTACTGATTTCTCTGAGAGAGAAGCAGATATATAGCATTCAGCAAAAAAACATGATTATTTGTCTCTGAAATAAAACCATCAAGTGATAGATTTTCAACAAATACATGTCTGTCATTGAACAACCCCATGCCATGATTAAATAGTGAAAAAAGCACATCATTCTTTCATAATTTCTTTACACAATAAAAAGCTAATTTACCAACCTTTCTGAAAAGTGAGCTCAGAGAAGATGAGAGATGTAATGTTTGTCTCTGTTGTGTTGAAGCCCAATCAAGCAGGAGAGACCAGCCTCCTGTTCCCAGCTGTGTGTCCATGAAGAGTGACAAGTCTATGGAACTTCCTATAAAGTTTAGAGAGGGAGACTTTTCTACTGAACAAAGGTAAGAAGAACTCATGGGTCATGGTCAGCGAGTTAAACAACACTGTCTCTAGTCATTAATCCTCTCCCATTTTCCCATTTCTGTTTGTTGAATTCATAATCCATAGGCTAATCATTTTTTCCATTTTCATAGTCCTAAAACAATATTAAACAAACACAACATTCCCTCCATGTGTGTGTGTGCACTCCCTGGATGAGGAGATGTAATCTATCCTGATTGCCTAGTCCCTTTTACCCCTACCTACAAGTACAAATTACCTCAACAACCTGGTCCCCCTGCACAATGACTCAGTACTGGTACTCCTTATAGTCTCATTATTACCTCAACTACCTGGTACCCCTGCACATTGACTCAGTACTGGTACTCCTTATAGTCTCATTATTACCTCAACTACCTGGTACCCCTGCACATTGACTCAGTACTGGTACTCCTTATAGTCTCATTATTACCTCAACTACCTGGTACCCCTGCACATTGACTCAGTACTGGTACTCCTTATAGTCTCATTATTACCTCAACTACCTGGTACCCCTGCACATTGACTCAGTACTGGTAGTCCTTATAGTCTCATTATTACCTCAACTACCTGGTACCCCTGCACATTGACTCAGTACTGGTACTCCTTATAGTCTCATTATTACCTCAACTACCTGGTACCCCTGCACATTGACTCAGTACTGGTAGTCCTTATAGTCTCATTATTACCTCAACTACCTGGTACCCCTAAACATTGACTCAGTACTGGTAGTCCATATAGTCTCATTATTACCTCAACTACCTGGTACCCCTGCACATTGACTCAGTACTGGTACTCCTTATAGTCTCATTATTACGTCATCTACCTGGTACCCCTGCACATTGACTCCGTACTGGTACTCCTTATAGTCTCATTATTACCTCAACTACCTGGTATCCCTGCACATTGTCTCAGTACTGGTACTCCTTATAGTCTCATTATTACCTAGCAGTTCTACTGATTTCTATGTGGTTGAGACAGATACATATTATTACTGTGTAAAACCTAGCAGTACTACTGATTTCTCTGAGTGTGAGGCAGATATATATTATTACTGTGTAAAACCTAGCAGTACTACTGATTTCTCTGAGAGTGATGCAGATATATATTATTACTGTGTAAAACCTAGCAGTACTACTGATTTCTCTGAGCGTGAGGCAGATAATTATTATTATTCCTGTGTAAAACCTAGCAGTACTACTGATTTCTCTGAGAGTGAGGCAGATATATATTATTACTGTGTAAAACCTAGCAGTACTACTGATTTCTCTGAGAGTGAGGCAGATATATATTATTACCGTGTAAAACCTAGCAGTACTACTGATTTCTCTGAGAGTGGGGCAGATATATATTATTACCGTGTAAAACCTAGCAGTACTACTGATTTCTCTGAGAGTGAGGAAGATATATATTATTACTGTATAAATCCTAGCAGTACTACTGATTTCTCTGAGAGTGAGGCAGATATATATTATTACTGTGTAAAACCTAGCAGTACTACTGATTTCTCTGAGAGTGAGGCAGATATTTATTATAACTGTGTAAAACCTAGCAGTACTACTGATTTCTCTGAGAGTGAGGCAGATATATATTTTTACTGTGTAAAACCTAGCAGTACTACTGATTTCTAAGAGATTGAGGCAGATATATATTATTACCGTGTAAAACCTAGCAGTACTACTGATTTCTCTGAGAGTGAGGCAGATATATATTATTACCGTATAAAACCTAGCAGTACTACTGATTTCTCTGAGAGTGAGGCAGATATTGATTATTGCCGTGTAAAACCTAGCAGTACTACTGATTTCTATGAGATTGAGGCAGATATATATATTATTACCGTGTAAAACCTAGCAGTACTACTGATTTCTCTGAGAGTGAGGCAGATATATATTATTACTGTGTAAATCCTAGCAGTACTACTGATTTCTCTGAGAGTGAGGCAGATATATATTATTACTGTATAAAACCTAGCAGTACTACTGATTTCTCTGAGACTGAGGCAGATATATATTATTACCGTATAAAACCTAGCAGTACTACTGATTTCTCTGAGAGTGAGGCAGATATATATTATTACCGTGTAAAACCTAGCAGTACTACTGATTTCTCTGAGAGTGAGGCAGATATAGATTATTACCGTATAATACCTAGCAGTACTACTGATTTCTCTGAGAGTGAGGCAGATATATATTATTACTGTGTAAAACCTAGCAGTACTACTGATTTCTCTGAGAGTGAGACAGATATATATTATTACTGTGTAAAACCTAGCAGTACTACTGATTTCTCTGAGAGTGAGGCAGATATATATTATTACTATATAAAACCTAGCAGTACTACTGATTTCTCTGAGAGTGAGACAGATATAAAGCATTTAGCAAAAAAACATGATTATATGTCTCTCTGAAATAAAACCATCAAGTGATAGATTTTCAACAAATACATGTCTGTCATTGAACAACCCCATGCCATGATTAAATAGTGAAAAAACACACCAATCTTTCATAATTTCTTTACACAATAAAAGCTAATTTACCAACATTTCTGAAAAGTGAGCTCAGAGTAGATGAGAGATGTAATGTTTGTCTCTGTTGTGTTGAAGCCCAATCAAGCAGGAGAGACCAGCCTCCCCTGTTCCCAGCTGTGTGTCCATGAAGAGTGACAAGTCTATGGGTCTTCCTATAAAGTTTAGAGAGGGAGACTTTTCTACTGAACAAAGGTAAGAAGAACTCATGGGTCATGGTCAGTGAGTTAAACAACACTGTCTCTAGTCATTTCTACTCTCCCATTTTCCCATTTCTTTTTGTTGTTTTCATAATTCTTAGGCTAATCCTTTTGTCCATTTTCATTGTCCTAAAACAATATTAAACAAACATAACATCCCCTACCTGTGTGTGTGTGTGTGTGTGTGTGTGTGTGTGTGTGTGTGTGTGTGTGTGTGTGTGTGTGTGTGTGTGTGTGTGTGTGTGTGTGTGTGTGTGTGTGTGTGTGTGTGTGTGTGTGTGTGTGTGTGTGTACTCCCTGGATGAGGAGATGTAATCTCATGTTTTGTCCACAGAAACCAACAGGAGAGATCAGAGTCAGAGATTCTCAGTGGTCAGTCTTCCCAGAGTCATCAATCAGACCTGCCCTCCATATTCAATGTATGTGGTCCTGTTATGTACATTTGTATTTGTTTACCTCAAGTAAAGTTGATCTATCAATCATTCATTAATGTGTTGATGAGAAAGCATTTAATCTCTTGCTTAACTTATTTACTTGATTTATTTCAGTTGCTTGAAGAGAATATTATGACATTTGTGAAGAACGAGCTGAAGATGTTCAAGAGGATTCTTAGTCCAGAACTCCCAGAAGGCTTTGAGAGTCAGAAGCAGGATAAGGAAGTGGTGGACGCTGAAGATGAGAAGCAGGAGAGCAGTGCCAGAGAGGGGGCTCTGAAGATCACACTGCACGTCCTGAGGAAAATGAACCAGATGGAGCTTGCTTACACACTGGAGAAAAGTAAGAACTGTCTGCCTCATGTTGAATGCTGTTTTATAACATTTAAAAGCTGTAGCTAAAGTACAGCTAAAGTAGCTGTGTAACTCAATGATATTGTAGCAGCCTTAACACAACACCTAGTGACCTCATCAAGTAGCAGCAGGGATGTGTTGTGGTGATTAATTTAGAGAGAGAGAGAGAGAGAGAGAGAGAGAGAGAGAGAGAGAGAGAGAGAGAGACAACATTAATAATACCATCAATAATACCAATAATAATATAATCAGTCACACCAGTCTGTAATGCATTATGAAAACATTTACACATTTATACAGTCAGTTAAGAGAATAAATTATTAACTTTTCAAACTTTAAAACAGTCCTTCAATACTGTAGGCATTAAAACAGACGTAATATTAATATACTCTGTGTTATTTCTTCATTCAGATGAGCTTGCTGTGATTTGCCAACGTGAACTCAAATCTAATCTAAAGAAGAAGTTTCAATGTGTATTTGAGGGATCGCTAAACAAGGAAACCCAACACTTCTCAATAAGATCTACACAGAGCTCTACATCACAGAGGGGTGGAACAGGAGAGGTCAATAATGAACATGAGCTGAGACAGATTGAGACAACAACCAGGAAACAAGCAAGACCAGAGACTGCAATCAAATGTAACAACATCTTCAAACCCTTAACTGGACAAGACAAACGTTTCAGAACTGTGCTGACAAAGGGAGTCGCTGGCATTGGAAAAACAGTCTCTGTGCAGAAGTTCATTCTGGACTGGGCTGAAGGAAAAGCAAATCAGGATGTCCAATTTGTATTTTCATTCCCTTTTCGGGAGTTGAATTTGATGAAAGGGGACAAACACACTTTCATTGAACTTCTCAATCACTTCTCAATGGAAACCAAACAATCAAGAATATCCAACTACAGCAAGTACAAAGTTCTGTTCATCTTTGATGGTCTGGATGAGTGCCGACTGCCCCTAGACTTCCAGAAGAACAAGATCTGTTGGGATGTCACAGAGTCAACCTCAGTGGATGTTCTGCTGACAAATCTCATCAAGGGAAATCTGCTTCCCTCTGCTCTCCTCTGGATAACTACCCGACCTTCAGCGGCCAATAAGATCCCTTCAGTGTGTGTTGACCAGGTGACAGAGGTACGAGGTTCAATGACCCACAGAAGGAGGAGTACTTCAGGAAGAGATACAGTGATGAGGACCTGGCCAGAAGAATCATCTCTCACATAAAGACATCAAGGAGCCTCCACATCATGTGCCACATTCCAGTCTTCTGTTCGATTTCTGCAACAGTCCTTGAACACATGTTGAAACATAAGAGAGAAGAGATGCCCAAGACTCTGACTGAGATGTACACACACCTTGTGGTGTTTCATACCAAACGGAAGAATGAAAAGTATCTTGGGAAAGAAGAGACAGGTCCACACTGGAATAAAAAGAGCATTCTGTCACTGGGAAAACTGGCTTTTCAACAGCTTGTGAATGGCAATCAGATTTTCTATGAAGAAGACCTGAAAGTGGCTGGCATTGATGTCAGTGAAGCCTCAGTGTACTCAGGATTGTGCACACAGCTCTTTAGAGAAGAATGTGGGCTGTACCAGGACAAGGTGTACTGCTTTGTTCATCTGAGCATTCAGGAGTTTCTGGCTGCTGTATATGTGTTAATCTCATTCATCAACAACAATGAGAATCTAATGGACAAACTGCAAACAAAAGACAAGACTGAAGTTACTTTCTACAAGAGTGCTGTGGATAAAGCCTTACAAAGTGAGACAGGAACCCTGGACCTTTTCCTCCGCTTCCTTCTGGGCCTCTCACTGGAGTCCAATCAGAAGCACTTACGAGGTCTACTGACAAAGACAAGAAGCAGCTCACAGAGCCATGAAGAAACAGTCAAGTACATCAAGGAGAAGATCAGGGAGAATCCCTCTCCAGAGAGGTGCATCAATCTGTTCCACTGTCTGAATGAACTGAATGACCATTCTTTAGTGGAGGAGATCCAATGCTTCCTGAGCTCAGGAAGTCTCTCAGAAGACGAACTGTCACCTGCACAGTGGTCAGCTCTGGTCTTTGTGTTGCTGACTTCAGAAAAGGAGCTGGATGTGTTTGACCTGAAGAAATACTCCAGATCAGAGAAAGGTCTTCTGAGTCTCCTGCCAGTGGTCAAAGCCTCCAGAGCTGTTCTGTGAGTACAAAAAAATGACATATAAGTACAAATCATCAGGAAGAAATATTCAGTTCAGGGAAAAATATGTATATAATATTATATTGAAAAACATATTGAATACATGCATTGATTTTCACTAGAGGTCTACCGATTAATCGGCATGGTCGATTAATTAGGGCCAATTTCAAGTTTTCATAACAATCGGTAATTAGCATTTTTGGACACCGATTATATTACATTGCATTCCACAAGGAAACTGCGTGGCAGGCTGACCACCTGTTACGCGAGTGCAGCAAGAAGCCAAGGTAAGTTGCTAGCTAGCATTAAACTGATCGTTTTTTATATGATAAATCTTCACATAATCACTAGTTAACTACACATGGTTGATGATATTACTAGTTTAACTAATTTGTCCTGTGTTGCATATAATCAATGCGGTTCCTGTTCATTTATCATTGAATCACAGCCTACTTCAACTTCGCCAAACGGGTGATGATTTAACAAAAGTGCATTCGCGAATAAAGCACAATCGTTGCACGAATGTACCTAACCATAAACATCAATGCCTTTCTTAAAATCAATACACAGAAGTATATATTTTTAAACCTGCATATTTAGTTAAAATAAATTAATGTTAGCAGGCAATATTAACTAGGGAAATTGTGTCACTTGCGTTCATTTGCACGCAGAGTCAGGGTATATGCAACAGTTTGGGCCGCCTGGCTCGTTGCAAACTAATTTGCCAGAATTGTACATAATGATGACATAACATTGAAGGTTGTGCAATGTAACAGTAATATTTAGACTTAGGGTTGCCACCCATTTGATAAAATACGTAACGGTTCCGTATTTCACTGAAAGATTAAACGCTTTGATTTCGAAATGATAGTTTCGGATTTGACCATATTAATGACCAAAGGTTCGTATTTCTGTGTTTATTATATTATAATTGAGTCTATGATTTGATATTTGATACAGCAGTCTGACTGAGCGGTGGTAGGCAGCAGCAGGCTCGTAAGCATTCATTCAAACATCACTTTACTGCGTTTGCCAGCAGCTCTTAGCAATGCTTGAAACACAGCGCTGTTTATGACTTCAAGCCTATCAACTCCTGAGATTAGGCTGGCAATACTAAAGTACCTATTAAAACATCTAATAATCAAAGGAATATGAAATACAAATGGTATAGAGAGAAATAGTTGACGAATCATAATTCCTATAATAAAAAATCATAATCGGTCGACCTCTAATTTTCACATTAGTATAACAATATGACCGTACAATTCTAAGAGACGGAAGATGAATCTATATGGTGTTTGAGAGAATAAACCAAATGTATCTGCCATTGTCCTTCTACACTACTGGTGTTAATGAACAGTGTGTTTGTGAAGTCATGATGATCTCTTTGTCAGGCTATCAGGCTGTGGAGTCACAGAGGAAGGCTGTGCTTCTCTGGTCTCAGCTCTGAGGTCAAACCCCTCACACCTGAGAGAGCTGGATCTGAGTAACAATGACCTGAAGGATTCAGGAGTGAAGCTGCTCTCTGCTGGACTGGGGAATCCCCACTGTAAACTGGAGACTCTGAGGTCAGTATTCCTGTAGTTGGTCAACAAGTGATAACTGTTCACCAGATCCACATGTGTTTACCAGGCACACATAGTCCACACCATATGTGTTTGGACAGTGGAGCTTACAGTTTTACATTTGGTGCTATGCTCCAGCATTTTGGATTTGAGATAGAATGTTTCATATTAGGTGACAGTACAGAATGTCACCTTTAATTTGAGGTCAATGGTGAGAGGTTAGTATGTTTGTTGTAGTCTCTGTTATTGGTAATGGTGAGAGGTTAGTATGTTTTGTTGTAGCCTCTGTTATTGGTAATGGTGAGAGGTTAGTATGTTTTGTTGTAGCCTCTGTTATTGGTAATGGTGAGAGGTTAGTATGTTTTGTTGTAGCCTCTGTTATTGGTAATGGTGAGAGGTTAGTATGTTTGTTGTAGTCTCTGTTATTGGTAATGGTGAGAGGTTAGCATGTTTTGTTGTAGCCTCTGTTATTGGTAATGGTGAGAGGTTAGTATGTTTTGTTGTAGTCTCTGTTATTGGTAATGGTGAAAGGTTAGTATGTTTTGTTGTAGTCTCTGTTATTGGTAATGGTGAGAGGTTAGCATGTTTTGTTGTAGCCTCTGTTATTGGTAATGGTGAGAGGTTAGCATGTTTTGTTGTAGCCTCTGTTATTGGTAATGGTGAAAGGTTAGTATGTTTTGTTGTAGCCTCTGTTATTGGTAATGGTGAGAGGTTAGTATGTTTTGTTGTAGCCTCTGTTATTGGTAATGGTGAGAGGTTAGTATGTTTTGTTGTAGCCTCTGTTATTGGTAATGGTGAGAGGTTAGTATGTTTGTTGTAGTCTCTGTTATTGGTAATGGTGAGAGGTTAGTATGTTTTGTTGTAGCCTCTGTTATTGGTAATGGTGAGAGGTTAGCATGTTTTGTTGTAGCCTCTGTTATTGGTAATGGTGAGAGGTTAGTATGTTTTGTTGTGGCCTCTGTAATTTTCTCACTCATTATTATGCATGATTGATTCATGATTTGTATTAATTATGGCATCATCAGGATTAATTTAGTCGTGTTTAGAAACATGTTATCTAATCACTTAGACAGAATTTTACTCCAGTCATCATCCACCATTCAGTTACTATTGGGCAAAACAACCCAAAACACAACCAAAACAAACTGCAAATGCAACTAATGAGTTTGGGACCAAATACTAAACTTTTGACTACTTTAATACACTGTAAGTGAATTGGTCAGAATTCTTATGACTTCTTCAAATGGGGGGACTAGATACATAAAGTGCTTTTATTTCTAAACGGTGAAACAGAAATGTATGAAAATACCCTCAAATAAAAGGTGACATTATATACTGTCACCTCATATGAAACATTTGATCTGAAGTCCAAAATGTTGGAGTATAGAGCCACATTTAAAATGGTAGCTGATGTATCTGAATATTTTTAAAAATATATACTGCCACTATTTTCACCACCAAAGAATAGCAGTGTGATTTTAATATGATTTGACTCTTTGCAGGCTGTCAGGCTGTCTAGTCACAGAGGAAGGCTGTGCTTCTCTGGTCTCAGTTCTGTGGTCAAACCCAACACATTATTCTTGCACGGGTGACAGCGTAAACAGGGAAAGCTAAGTGTAACATTTTAATACAACCTGTCTGCCATTCTATTTCTTCTGTGTTGGCAGACTCACTGGCTGTAAACTCACAGACACATCCTGTAAAGTGTTGGACTCAGTTCTTAGTTCAAACACCTCACACCTGAGAGAGCTGGATCTGAGTAACAATGACCTTAAGGATTCAGGAGTGAAGCTGCTCTCTGCTGGACTGGGGAATCCCCACTGTAAACTGGAGACTCTGAGGTCAGTATTCCTGTAGTTGGTCAACAAGTGATAACTGTTCACCAGATCCACATGTGTTTACCAGGCACACATAGTCCACACCATATGTGTTTGGACAGTGAAGCTTACAGTTTTTCATTTGGTGCTATGCTCCAGCATTTTGGATTTGAGATAGAATGTTTCATATTAGGTGACAGTACAGAATGTCACCTTTTATTTGTAATGGTGAGAGGTTAGTATGTTTGTTGTAGCCTCTGTAACTCTCTCACTCATTATTATTCATGATTCATTCATGATCTTTCTCAATCATGGCAGTCACAGGCTTGATGTAGTCATTGTGTTCAAAGAATATGGGACCAAATACTAAACTTTTGACTACTCTAATACACTATAAGTGAATTGGTCAGAATACGTATGACTTCTTCAAATGGGGGGACTAGATACATAAAGTGCTTTTATTTTTTCTAAATGGTGAAACCGATATGTATTAAAATACCCTCAAATAAAAGGTGACATTATATACTGTCACCTCATATGAAACATTTGATCTGATATCCAAAATGTTGGAGTATAGAGCCACATTTAAAATGTCATCTTCACTGTCAAAATAGATATGGTGTGGACTGTATACTCAATACAATCTAAATCTGATACCTCACTGTCTGTCTTATGACTGATACTGCTTTTTTAAACTGGTCTGGTCAGTCTACTTAATTATTTTTACTTCATATTTTTCTCTCTACAAGTAATATTATGATAATTTATAATAATGATACATTCATTAATTTATGAATGGATATGGCAGGTTTCAGGACACTGATGTATCTGAAAAAGTTGACCAAAATTAACTGCCACTATTTTCACCACCGAAGAATAGCAGTGTGATTTTAATATGATTTGACTCTTTGCAGGCTGTCAGGCTGTCTAGTCACAGAGGAAAGCTGTGCTTCTCTGGTCTCAGCTCTGAGGTCAAACCCCTCACACCTGAGAGAGCTGGACCTGAGCTACAATCACCCAGGAGACTCAGGAGTCAGACTGCTCTCTGCTGGACTGGAGGATCCACACTGCAGACTGGAGAAACTCAAGTATGTAGAGGGTTTATGTCAATGTTCATATCAGACATGTTGGACTTATCAGGCTAGTTAAGACAAACATTCTGACCACCACTTGGACAAAGTTGTATGCTGACTGTTTGTGTCCAGTATGTGTGTGTGGGTGTCCAGTGTGTGTGTCCAGTGTGTGTGTGTGTGTGTGTGCCCAGTGTGTGTGTGTCCAGTGTGTGTGTGTCTCCTGTGTGTGTGTTCAGTGTGTGTGTGTGTTTGTCCTGTGAGTGTGTGTTTGTCCTGTGAGTGTGAGTGTGTGTGCCCAGTGTGTGTGTGCCCAGTGTGTGTGTGCCCAGTTTGTGTGTGCCCAGTGTGTGTGTGCCCAGTGTGTGTGTGCCCAGTGTGTGTTTGCCCAGTGTGTGTGTGTGTGTGCCCAGTGTGTGTGTGTTTGTGCCCAGTGTGTGTGTGTGTGTGCCCAGTGTGTGTGTGTGTGTGCCCAGTGTGGGTGTGTGTGTGTGCCAAGTGTGTGTGTGTGTGTCCAGTGTGTATGTGTGTTTCCAGTGTCCAGTGTGTGTGTTTGTTCAGTGTGTGTGTGTCCAGTGTGTGTGTGTTCAGTGTGTGTGTGTGTTCAGTGTGTGTGTGTGTTCAGTGTGTGTGTGTGTGTTTGTGTGTCCAGTGTGTATATGTGTTCAGTGTGTATATGTGTTCAGTGTGTATATGTGTTCAGTGTGTGTGTGTGTGTGTGTGTGTGTGTCCAGTGTGCGTGTATGTGTCCAGTGTGTGTCCAGTGTGTGTCCAGTGTTAGTCCAGTGTGTGTCCAGTGTGTGTGTGTGTGTGTGTGTGTGTCCGTCCAGTGTGTGTGTCCTTCCAGTGTGTGTGTCCGTCCAGTGTGTGTGTGTGTGTTCAGTGTGTGTGTGTGTGTTCAGTGTTTGTGTGTCCAGGGTGTGTGTGTTTCCAGTGTGTGTGTGTTTCCAGTGTGTATGTGTGTGTGTCCAGTGTGTGTGTGTCCAGTGTGTGTGTGTGTGTGTCCAGTGTGTATGTGTGTGTGTCCAGTGTGCGTGTGTGTGTGTGTGTGTGTTTGTGTCCAGTGTGTGTGTGTGTGTCCAGTGTGTATGTGTGTGTCCAGTGTGTGTGTGTGTGTGTGTGTGTGTGTGTGTCCAGTGTGCGTGTCCAGTGTGTGTGTTCAGTGTGTGTGTGTGTGTGTTTGTGTGTCCAGTGTTTGTGTGTCCAGTGTGTGTGTGTCCATTCTGCATGGGTGTCCAGTGTGTGTGTCCAGTGTGTGTGTGTGTGTGTGTAATCAGTGTGTGTGTGTGTGTGTGTCCAGTGTGTGTGTGTGTGTGTGTGTGTGTGTGTGTTCAGTGTATGTGTGTGTGTCCAGTGTGTATGTGTGTGTCCAGTGTCCATGTGTGTGTGTGTCCAGTGTGTGTGTCCAGTGTGTGTGTGTGTCGTGTGTGTGTCCAGTGTGTGTGTGTGTGTGTTCAGTGTCCAGTGTTTGTGTGTCCAGTGTGTATGTGTGTGTCCAGTGTGTGTGTGTGTGTGTCCAGTGTGTGTGTGTCCAGTGTGTGTGTGTGTCCAGTGTGTGTGTGTGTGTGTTCAGTGTGTGTGTGTGTGTCCAGTGTTTGTGTGTCCAGTGTCCAGTGTGTGTGTGTGTGTGTCCAGTGTTTGTGTGTCCAGTGTGTGTGTGTTCAGTGTGTGTGTCTGTGTGTCCAGTGTGTATGTGTGTTTCCAGTGTCCAGTGTGTGTGTTTGTTCAGTGTGTGTGTGTGTTCAGTGTGTGTTCAATGTGTGTGTGTGTGTTTGTGTGTCCAGCGTGTATATGTGTTCAGTGTGTATATGTGTTCAGTGTGTGTGTGTATGTGTGTCCAGTGTGCGTGTGTGTGTCCAGTGTTTGTCCAGTGTGTGTCCAGAGTGTGTGTGTGTCCGTCCAGTGTGTGTGTCCGTCCAGTGTGTGTGTCATCCATTGTGTGTGTGTGTGTTCAGTGTGTGTGTGTGTTCAGTGTGTGTGTTTGTGTGTCCAGTGTGTGTGTGTTTCCAGTGTGTGTGTGTTTCCAGTGTGTATGTGTGTGTGTCCAGTGTGTATGTGTGTGTTTCCAGTGTGTGTATGTGTGTGTGTCCAGTGTGTGTGTGTGTGTGTGTGTGTGTCCAGTGTGCGTGTCCAGTGTGTGTGTTCAGTGTGTGTGTGTGTGTTTGTGTGTCCAGTGTGTGTGTGTGTGTTCAGTGTGTGTGTGTCTGTCCAGTGTGTGTGTGTGTGTGTCCTGTGTGTGTGTGTGTCCAGTGTGTGTGTGTGTGTTCAGTGTGTGTGTGTGTCCAGTGTTTGTGTGTCCAGTGTCCAGTGTGTGTGTGTGTGTGTGTGTGTTCAGTGTGTGTGTGTGTCCAGTGTGTGTGTGTGTGTGTGTGTGTGTGTGTGTGTGTGTTCAGTGTGTGTGTGTGTCCAGTGTTTGTGTGTCCAGTATGTATGTGTGTGTGTTCAGTGTGTGTGTGTGTGTGTGTGTGTGTGTGTGTGTATTCAGTGTGTGTGTGTGTATCCAGTGTGTGTGTGTCCAGTGTGTATGTGTGTGTGTCCAGTGTGTATGTGTGTGTCCAGTGTGTGTGTCCAGTGTGTGTGTTTGTCGTGTGTGTGTGTCCAGTGTGTGTGTGTGTTCAGTGTGTGTGTGTGTGTTTGTGTTCAGTGTGTGTGTGTGTGTGTCCAGTGTGTGTGTGTAGTGTGTGTGTGTGTCGTGTGTGTGTGTCCAGCGTGTATGTGTGTGTCCAGTGTGTGTGTGTGTGTGTCCAGTGTGTGTGTGTGTGTCCCCAGTGTGCGTGTCCAGTGTGTGTGTTCAGTGTGTGTGTGTGTGTGTTTGTGTGTCCAGTGTTTGTGTGTCCAGTGTGTGTGTGTCCATTCTGCATGGGTGTCCAGTGTGTGTGTCCAGTGTGTGTGTGTGTGTGTGTAATCAGTGTGTGTGTGTGTGTGTGTGTCCAGTGTGTGTGTGTGTGTGTGTGTGTGTGTGTGTTCAGTG
The DNA here is from genome assembly GCA_030435695.1 of Brachymystax lenok tsinlingensis. Lineage (NCBI taxonomy): Eukaryota > Metazoa > Chordata > Actinopteri > Salmoniformes > Salmonidae > Brachymystax > Brachymystax lenok. The sequence goes on from CM059791.1 coordinate 59,393,003, forward strand.
TATGTGTGTGTGTCCAGTGTGTATGTGTGTGTCCAGTGTCCATGTGTGTGTGTGTCCAGTGTGTGTGTCCAGTGTGTGTGTGTGTCGTGTGTGTGTGTCCAGTGTGTGTGTGTGTGTGTTCAGTGTCCAGTGTTTGTGTGTCCAGTGTGTATGTGTGTGTCCAGTGTGTGTGTGTGTGTGTCCAGTGTGTGTGTGTGTGTGTGTCCAGTGTGGGTGTGTGTCCAGTGTGTGTGTGTGTGTGTGTTCAGTGTGTGTGTGTGTCCAGTGTTTGTGTGTCCAGTGTCCAGTGTGTGTGTGTGTGTCCAGTGTTTGTGTGTCCAGTGTGTGTGTGTTCAGTGTGTGTGTCTGTGTGTCCAGTGTGTATGTGTGTTTCCAGTGTCCAGTGTGTGTGTTTGTTCAGTGTGTGTTCAATGTGTGTGTGTGTGTTTGTGTGTCCAGCGTGTATATGTGTTCAGTGTGTATATGTGTTCAGTGTGTGTGTGTATGTGTGTCCAGTGTGCGTGTGTGTGTCCAGTGTTTGTCCAGTGTGTGTCCAGAGTGTGTGTGTGTGTGTCCGTCCAGTGTGTGTGTCCGTCCAGTGTGTGTGTCATCCATTGTGTGTGTGTGTGTTCAGTGTGTGTGTGTGTTCAGTGTGTGTGTTTGTGTGTCCAGTGTGTGTGTGTTTCCAGTGTGTGTGTGTTTCCAGTGTGTATGTGTGTGTGTCCAGTGTATATGTGTGTGTTTCCAGTGTGTGTATGTGTGTGTGTCCAGTGTGTGTGTGTGTGTGTGTGTGTGTCCAGTGTGCGTGTCCAGTGTGTGTGTTCAGTGTGTGTGTGTGTTTGTGTGTCCAGTGTGTGTGTGTGTGTTCAGTGTGTGTGTGTGCGTGTCCAGTGTGTGTGTGTGTGTGTCCTGTGTGTGTGTGTGTCCAGTGTGTGTGTGTGTGTGTTCAGTGTGTGTGTGTGTCCAGTGTTTGTGTGTCCAGTGTCCAGTGTGTGTGTGTGTGTGTGTGTGTTCAGTGTGTGTGTGTGTCCAGTGTGTGTGTGTGTGTGTGTGTGTGTGTGTGTGTGTGTGTGTTCAGTGTTTGTGTGTGTCCAGTGTTTGTGTGTCCAGTATGTATGTGTGTGTGTTCAGTGTGTGTGTGTGTGTGTGTGTGTGTGTATTCAGTGTGTGTGTGTGTATCCAGTGTGTGTGTGTCCAGTGTGTATGTGTGTGTGTCCAGTGTGTATGTGTGTGTCCAGTGTGTGTGTCCAGTGTGTGTGTTTGTCGTGTGTGTGTGTCCAGTGTGTGTGTGTGTTCAGTGTGTGTGTGTGTGTCCAGTGTGCGTGTGTGTGTGTGTCCAGTGTGTGTGTGTAGTGTGTGTGTGTGTCGTGTGTGTGTGTCCAGCGTGTATGTGTGTGTCCAGTGTGTGTGTGTGTGTGTCCAGTGTGTGTGTGTGTGTGTCCAGTGTGTATGTGTGTGTGTCCAGTGTGTGTGTGTGTGTGTGTTCAGTTTGTTTGTGTGTCCAGTGTTTGTGTGTCCAGTGTCCAGTGTGTGTGTGTGTGTGTCCAGTGTTAGTGTGTCCAGTGTGTGTGTGTGTGTGTTCAGTGTGTGTGTGTGTGTCCAGTGTGTTTCCAGTGTCCAGTGTGTGTGTTTGTTCAGTGTGTGTGTGTCCAGTGTGTGTGTGTGTTCAGTGTGTGTGTGTGTTCAGTGTGTGTGTGTGTTCAGTGTGTGTGTGTGTGTTTTTGTGTCCAGTGTGTATATGTGTTCAGTGTGTGTGTGTCCATTCTGCATGGGTGTCCAGTGTGTGTATCCAGTGTGTGTGTGTGTGTGTGTGTTCAGTGTGTGTGTGTGTCCAGTGTGTGTGTGTGTGTGTGTGTGTGTGTGTGTTCAGTGTGTGTGTGTGTCCAGTGTTTGTGTGTCCAGTGTGTATGTGTGTGTGTTCAGTGTGTGTGTGTGTGTTCAGTGTGTGTGTGTGTCCAGTGTGTGTGTGTGTGTGTGTGTGTTCAGTGTGTGTGTGTGTCCAGTGTTTGTGTGTCCAGTGTGTGTGTGTTCAGTGTGTGTGTGTGTGTGTTCAGTGTGTGTGTGTGTCCAGTGTTTGTGTGTCCAGTGTCCAGTGTGTGTGTGTGTGTGTCCAGTGTTAGTGTGTCCAGTGTGTGTGTGTGTGTTCAGTGTGTGTGTGTGTGTCCAGTCTGTATGTGTGTTTCCAGTGTCCAGTGTGTGTGTGTGTGTCCAGTGTGTGTGTGTGTGTGTTCAGTGTGTGTGTGTGTCCAGTGTTTGTGTGTCCAGTGTCCAGTGTGTATGTGTGTGTGTCCAGTGTGTATGTGTGTGTGTGTGTGTGTGTGTCCAGTGTGCGTGTGTGTGTGTGTGTGTGTCCAGTGTGTGTGTGTGTCCAGTGTGTATGTGTGTGTTTCCAGTGTGTATGTGTGTGTGTGTGTGTGTCCAGTGTGCGTGTGTGTGTGTGTGTGTGTGTGTCCAGTGTGTGTGTGTGTGTCCAGTGTGTGTGTGTATGTGTGTGTGTGTGTTCAGTGTGTGTGTGTGTCCAGTGTTTGTGTGTCCAGTATGTATGTGTGTGTGTTCAGTGTGTGTGTGTGTGTGTGTATTCAGTGTGTGTGTGTGTATCCAGTGTGTGTGTGTCCAGTGTGTATGTGTGTGTGTCCAGTGTGTATGTGTGTGTCCAGTGTGTGTGTCCAGTCTGTGTGTGTGTCGTGTGTGTGTGTCCAGTGTGTGTGTGTGTTCAGTGTGTGTGTGTGTGTTCAGTGTGTGTGTGTGTGTGTCCAGTGTGTGTGTGTAGTGTGTGTGTGTGTCGTGTGTGTGTGTCCAGTGTGTATGTGTGTGTCCAGTGTGTGTGTGTGTGTGTCCAGTGTGTGTGTGTGTGTGTCCAGTGTGTATGTGTGTGTGTCCAGTGTGTGTATGTGTGTGTTCAGTGTGTGTGTGTGTCCAGTGTTCATTTGTCCAGTGTCCAGTGTGTGTGTGTGTGTGTCCAGTGTTAGTGTGTCCAGTGTGTGTGTGTGTGTGTTCAGTGTGTCTGTGTGTGTCCAGTGTGTATGTGTGTTTCCAGTGTCCAGTGTGTGTGTTTGTTCAGTGTGTGTGTGTCCAGTGTGTGTGTGTGTTCAGTGTGTGTGTGTGTTCAGTGTGTGTGTGTGTGTTTTTGTGTCCAGTGTGTATATGTGTTCAGTGTGTGTGTGTCCATTCTGCATGGGTGTCCAGTGTGTGTATCCAGTGTGTGTGTGTGTGTGTGTGTTCAGTGTGTGTGTGTGTGTGTGTCCAGTGTGTGTGTGTGTTCAGTGTGTGTGTGTGTCCAGTGTTTGTGTGTCCAGTATGTATGTGTGTGTGTTCAGTGTGTGTGTGTGTGTGTGTATTCAGTGTGTGTGTGTGTATCCAGTATGTGTATGTCCAGTGTGTATGTGTGTGTGTCCAGTGTGTATGTGTGTGTCCAGTGTGTGTGTCCAGTGTGTGTGTGTGTCGTGTGTGTGTGTCCAGTGTGTGTGTGTGTGTCGTGTGTGTGTGTGTGTGTCCAGTGTGTATGTGTGTGTGTCCAGTGTGTGTGTGTGTGTGTTCAGTGTGTGTGTGTGTCCAGTGTTTATTTGTCCAGTGTCCAGTGTGTGTGTGTGTGTGTCCAGTGTTAGTGTGTCCAGTGTGTGTGTGTGTGTGTTCAGTGTGTGTGTGTGTGTTCAGTGTGTGTGTGTGTCCAGTGTGTGTGTGTGTGTGTGTCCAGTGTGTGTTTGTGTGTCCAGTGTGTGTGTGTGTGTGTCCAGTGTGTGTGTGTGTGTGTGTGTTCTGTGTGTGTGTGTGTCCAGTGTGTGTGTGTGTGTGTGTGTGTGTGTGTGTGTGTTCAGTGTGTGTGTGTGTTCAGTGTGTTTGTGTGTGTTTTTGTGTCCAGTGTGTATATGTGTTCAGTGTGTGTGTGTCCATTCTGCATGGGTGTCCAGTGTGTGTATCCAGTGTGTGTGTGTGTGTGTGTGTTCAGTGTGTGTGTGTGTGTGTGTCCAGTGTGTGTGTGTGTGTGTGTGTGTGTGTGTGTTCAGTGTGTGTGTGTGTCCAGTGTTTGTGTGTCCAGTGTGTATGTGTGTGTGTTCAGTGTGTGTGTGTGTGTTCAGTGTTTGTGTGTGTCCAGTGTGTGTTTGTGTGTCCAGTGTGTGTGTGTGTGTGTCCAGTGTGTGTGTGTGTGTTCAGTGTGTGTGTGTCCAGTGTGTGTGTGTGTGTGTGTGTGTGTGTGTGTCCAGTGTGCGTGTCCAGTGTGTGTGTTCAGTGTGTGTGTGTGTGTGTTTGTGTGTCCAGTGTTTGTGTGTCCAGTGTGTGTGTGTCCATTCTGCATGTGTGTCCAGTGTGTGTGTCCAGTGTGTGTGTGTGTGTGTGTGTTCAGTGTGTGTGTGTGTGTGTGTCCAGTGTGTGTGTGTGTGTGTGTGTGTGTGTGTGTGTGTGTGTGTGTGTGTGTGTGTGTTCAGTGTGTGTGTGTGTCCAGTGTTTGTGTGTCCAGTGTGTATGTGTGTGTGTTCAGTGTTTGTGTGTGTGTTCAGTGTGTGTGTGTGTCCAGTGTGTGTGTGTGTGTGTGTGTCCAGTGTGTGTTTGTGTGTCCAGTGTGTGTGTGTGTGTCCAGTGTGTGTGTGTGTGTGTGTGTGTTCAGTGTGTGTGTGTGTCCAGTGTGTGTGTGTGTGTGTGTGTGTGTGTGTGTGTGTGTGTGTTTGTGTGTGTTCAGTGTGTGTGTGTGTCCAGTGTTTGTGTGTCCAGTGTGTGTGTGATCTGTGTGTGTGTGTGTGTGTGTGTGTATTCAGTGTGTGTGTGTGTATCCAGTGTGTGTGTGTCCAGTGTGTATGTGTGTGTGTCCAGTGTGTATGTGTGTGTCCAGTGTGTGTGTCCAGTGTGTGTGTGTGTCGTGTGTGTGTGTCCAGTGTGTGTGTGTGTGTGTCCAGTGTGTGTGTGTGTGTGTCCAGTGTGTATGTGTGTGTGTCCAGTGTGTGTGTGTGTGTGTTCAGTGTGTGTGTGTGTCCAGTGTTTGTGTGTCCAGTGTGTGTGTGTGTGTGTTCAGTGTGTGTGTGTGTGTGTGTCCAGTGTGTATGTGTGTTTCCAGTGTCCAGTGTGTGTGTTTGTTCAGTGTGTGTGTGTCCAGTGTGTGTGTGATTGTGTCCAGTGTTAGTGTGTCCAGTGTGTGTGTGTGTGTGTTCAGTGTGTGTGTGTGTGTGTCCAGTGTGTATGTGTGTTTCCAGTGTCCAGTGTGTGTGTTTGTTCAGTGTGTGTGTGTCCAGTGTGTGTGTGATCAGTGTGTGTGTGTGTTCAGTGTGTGTGTGTGTTCAGTGTGTGTGTGTGTGTTCAGTGTGTGTTTGTGTGTGTCCAGTGTGTGTGTGTGTGTGTGTGTGTGTGTGTGTGTGTGTGTGTCCAGTGTGTATGTGTGTGTCCAGTGTGTGTGTGTGTGTGTCCAGTGTGTGTGTGTGTGTGTCCAGTGTGTATGTGTGTGTGTCCAGTGTGTGTGTGTGTGTGTTCAGTGTGTGTGTGTGTCCAGTGTTTATTTGTCCAGTGTCCAGTGTGTGTGTGTGTGTGTCCAGTGTTAGTGTGTCCAGTGTGTGTGTGTGTGTGTTCAGTGTGTCTGTGTGTGTCCAGTGTGTATGTGTGTTTCCAGTGTCCAGTGTGTGTGTTTGTTCAGTGTGTGTGTGTCCAGTGTGTGTGTGTGTTCAGTGTGTGTGTGTGTTCAGTGTGTGTGTGTGTGTTTTTGTGTCCAGTGTGTATATGTGTTCAGTGTGTGTGTGTCCATTCTGCATGGGTGTCCAGTGTGTGTATCCAGTGTGTGTGTGTGTGTTCAGTGTGTGTGTGTGTGTGTGTCCAGTGTGTGTGTGTGTGTGTGTGTGTGTGTGTGTTCAGTGTGTGTGTGTGTCCAGTGTTTGTGTGTCCAGTGTGTATGTGTGTGTGTTCAGTGTGTGTGTGTGTGTTCAGTGTGTGTGTGTGTCCAGTGTGTGTGTGTGTGTGTGTCCAGTGTGTGTTTGTGTGTCCAGTGTGTGTGTGTGTGTGTCCAGTGTGTGTGTGTGTGTGTGTGTTCAGTGTGTGTGTGTGTCCAGTGTGTGTGTGTGTGTGTGTGTGTGTGTGTGTGTGTTCAGTGTGTGTGTGTGTCCAGTGTTTGTGTGTCCAGTGTGTGTGTGATCAGTGTGTGTGTGTGTGTGTGTGTGTGTATTCAGTGTGTGTGTGTGTATCCAGTGTGTGTGTGTCCGTGTGTGTATGTGTGTGTGTCCAGTGTGTATGTGTGTGTCCAGTGTGTGTGTCCAGTGTGTGTGTGTGTCGTGTGTGTGTGTCCAGTGTGTGTGTGTGTGTGTCCAGTGTGTGTGTGTGTGTGTCCAGTGTGTATGTGTGTGTGTCCAGTGTGTGTGTGTGTGTGTTCAGTGTGTGTGTGTGTCCAGTGTTTGTGTGTCCAGTGTCCAGTGTGTGTGTGATTGTGTCCAGTGTTAGTGTGTCCAGTGTGTGTGTGTGTGTGTGTTCAGTGTGTGTGTGTGTGTGTCCAGTGTGTATGTGTGTTTCCAGTGTCCAGTGTGTGTGTTTGTTCAGTGTGTGTGTGTCCAGTGTGTGTGTGATCAGTGTGTGTGTGTGTTCAGTGTGTGTGTGTGTTCAGTGTGTGTGTGTGTGTTCAGTGTGTGTGTGTGTGTGTCCAGTGTGTGTGTGTAGTGTGTGTGTGTGTCGTGTGTGTGTGTCCAGTGTGTATGTGTGTGTCCAGTGTGTGTGTGTGTGTGTCCAGTGTGTGTGTGTGTGTGTCCAGTGTGTATGTGTGTGTGTCCAGTGTGTGTGTGTGTGTGTTCAGTGTGTGTGTGTGTCCAGTGTTTATTTGTCCAGTGTCCAGTGTGTGTGTGTGTGTGTCCAGTGTTAGTGTGTCCAGTGTGTGTGTGTGTGTGTTCAGTGTGTGTGTGTGTGTCCAGTGTGTATGTGTGTTTCGAGTGTCCAGTGTGTGTGTTTGTTCAGTGTGTGTGTGTCCAGTGTGTGTGTGTGTTCAGTGTGTGTGTGTGTTCAGTGTGTTTGTGTGTGTTTTTGTGTCCAGTGTGTATATGTGTTCAGTGTGTGTGTGTCCATTCTGCATGGGTGTCCAGTGTGTGTATCCAGTGTGTGTGTGTGTGTGTGTGTTCAGTGTGTGTGTGTGTGTGTGTGTCCAGTGTGTGTGTGTGTGTGTGTGTGTGTGTGTGTGTGTGTGTGTGTGTGTGTTCAGTGTGTGTGTGTGTCCAGTGTTTGTGTGTCCAGTGTGTATGTGTGTGTGTGTTCAGTGTGTGTGTGTGTGTTCAGTGTGTGTGTGTGTCCAGTGTGTGTTTGTGTGTCCAGTGTGTGTGTGTGTGTGTCCAGTGTGTGTGTGTGTGTGTTCAGTGTGTGTGTGTGTCCAGTGTGTGTGTGTGTGTGTGTGTGTGTGTGTTCAGTGTGTGTGTGTGTCCAGTTTTTGTGTCCAGTGTGTGTGTGTTCAGTGTGTGTGTGTGTGTGTTCAGTGTGTGTGTGTGTGTGTGTCCAGTGTGTGTGTGTGTGTGTGTGTGTGTGTTCAGTGTGTGTGTGTGTCCAGTGTTTGTGTGTCCAGTGTGTATGTGTGTGTGTTCAGTGTGTGTGTGTGTGTAGTGTGTGTTTGTGTGTCCAGTGTGTGTTTGTGTGTCCAGTGTGTGTGTGTGTGTGTCCAGTGTGTGTGTTTGTTCAGTGTGTGTGTGTGTCCAGTGTGTGTGTGTGTCTGTGTGTGTGTGTGTGTGTGTGTGTGTTCAGTGTGTGTGTGTGTGTCCAGTGTTTGTGTTTCCAGTGTGTGTGTGTGTTCAGTGTGTGTGTGTGTGTGTGTGTATTCAGTGTGTGTGTGTGTATCCAGTGTGTGTGTGTCCAGTGTGTATGTGTGTGTGTCCAGTGTGTATGTGTGTGTCCAGTGTGTGTGTCCAGTGTGTGTGTGTGTCGTGTGTGTGTGTCCAGTGTGTGTGTGTGTTCAGTGTGTGTGTGTGTGTTCAGTGTGTGTGTGTGTGTGTCCAGTGTGTGTGTGTAGTGTGTGTCGTGTGTTTGTGTCCAGTGTGTGTGTGTGTGTGTCCAGTGTGTGTGTGTGTGTGTCCAGTGTGTATGTGTGTGTGTCCAGTGTGTGTGTGTGTGTGTTCAGTGTGTGTGTGTGTCCAGTGTTTGATTCTCCAGTGTCCAGTGTGTGTGTGATTGTGTCCAGTGTTAGTGTGTCCAGTGTGTGTGTGTGTGTGTTCAGTGTGTGTGTGTGTCCAGTGTGTGTGTGTGTGTGTGTGTGTGTGTGTGTGTGTTCAGTGTGTGTGTGTGTGTTTTTGTGTCCAGTGTGTATATGTGTTCAGTGTGTGTGTGTCCATTCTGCATGGGTGTCCAGTGTGTGTATCCAGTGTGTGTGTGTGTGTGTGTGTTCAGTGTGTGTGTGTGTGTGTGTCCAGTGTGTGTGTGTGTGTGTGTGTGTGTGTGTGTGTGTGTGTGTGTTCAGTGTGTGTGTGTGTCCAGTGTTTGTGTGTCCAGTGTGTATGTGTGTGTGTGTTCAGTGTGTGTGTGTGTGTGTTCAGTGTGTGTGTGTGTCCAGTGTGTGTTTGTGTGTCCAGTGTGTGTGTGTGTGTGTCCAGTGTGTGTGTGTGTGTGTTCAGTGTGTGTCCAGTGTGTGTGTGTGTGTGTGTGTGTGTGTGTGTGTGTTCAGTGTGTGTGTGTGTCCAGTGTTTGTGTGTCCAGTGTGTGTGTGTTCAGTGTGTGTGTGTGTGTGTGTGTGTTCAGTGTGTGTGTGTGTGTGTCCAGTGTGTGTGTGTGTGTGTGTGTGTGTGTGTGTGTTCAGTGTGTGTGTGTGTCCAGTGTTTGTGTGTCCAGTGTGTATGTGTGTGTGTTCAGTGTGTGTGTGTGTGTTCAGTGTGTGTGTGTGTCCAGTGTGTGTTTGTGTGTCCAGTGTGTGTGTGTGTGTGTCCAGTGTGTGTGTGTGTGTTCAGTGTGTGTGTGTGTCCAGTGTGTGTGTGTGTCTGTGTGTGTGTGTGTGTGTGTTCAGTGTGTGTGTGTGTGTGTGTCCAGTGTTTGTGTGTCCAGTGTGTGTGTGTGTTCAGTGTGTGTGTGTGTGTGTGTATTCAGTGTGTGTGTGTGTATCCAGTGTTTGTGTGTCCAGTGTGTATGTGTGTGTGTCCAGTGTGTATGTGTGTGTCCAGTGTGTGTGTCCAGTGTGTGTGTGTGTGTCGTGTGTGTGTGTCCAGTGTGTGTGTGTGTTCAGTGTGTGTGTGTGTGTTCAGTGTGTGTGTGTGTGTGTCCAGTGTGTGTGTGTAGTGTGTGTAGTGTGTTTGTGTCCAGTGTGTGTGTGTGTGTGTCCAGTGTGTGTGTGTGTGTGTCCAGTGTGTATGTGTGTGTGTCCAGTGTGTGTGTGTGTGTGTTCAGTGTGTGTGTGTGTCCAGTGTTTGATTCTCCAGTGTCCAGTGTGTGTGATTGTGTCCAGTGTTAGTGTGTCCAGTGTGTGTGTGTGTGTGTTCAGTGTGTGTGTGTGTGTCCAGTGTGTATGTGTGTTTCCAGTGTCCAGTGTGTGTTTTTTTTGTTCAGTGTGTGTGTGTCCAGTGTGTGTGTGATCCAGTGTGTGTGTGTGTTCAGTGTGTGTGTGTGTTCAGTGTGTGTGTGTGTTCAGTGTGTGTGTGTGTGTTTTTGTGTCCAGTGTGTATATGTGTTCAGTGTGTGTGTGTCCATTCTGCATGGGTGTCCAGTGTGTGTGTCCAGTGTGTGTGTGTGTGTGTGTGTTCAGTGTGTGTGTGTGTGTGTGTTCAGTGTGTGTGTGTGTCCAGTGTGTATGTGTGTTTCCAGTGTCCAGTGTGTGTGTTTGTTCAGTGTGTGTGTGTCCAGTGTGTGTGTGTTCAGTGTGTGTGTGTGTTCAGTGTGTGTGTGTGTTCAGTGTGTGTGTGTGTTCAGTGTGTGTGTGTGTGTTTTTGTGTCCAGTGTGTATATGTGTTCAGTGTGTGTGTGTCCATTCTGCATGGGTGTCCAGTGTGTGTGTCCAGTGTGTGTGTGTGTGTGTGTGTGTGTGTGTTCAGTGTGTGTGTGTGTCCAGTGTTTGTGTGTCCAGTGTGTATGTGTGTGTGTTCAGTGTGTGTGTGTGTGTGTGTGTGTGTGTGTCCAGTGTAAGTGTGTCCAGTGTGTGTGTGTGTGTGTTCAGTGTGTGTGTGTGTGTCCACTGTGTATGTGTGTTTCCAGTGTCCAGTGTGTGTGTTTGTTAAGTGTGTGTGTGTCCAGTGTGTGTGTGTTCAGTGTGTGTGTGTGTGTCCAGTGTGTATATGTGTTCAGTGTGTGTGTGTCCATTCTGCATGGGTGTCCAGTGTGTGTGTCCAGTGTGTGTGTGTGTGTGTGTGTGTTCAGTGTGTGTGTGTGTGTGTGTCCAGTGTGTGTGTGTGTGTGTGTGTGTGTCCAGTGTGTATGTGTGTGTGTTCAGTGTGTGTGTGTGTGTTCAGTGTGTGTGTGTGTCCAGTGTGTGTGTGTGTCCAGTGTGTGTTTGTGTGTCCAGTGTGTGTGTGTTTGTCCAGTGTGTGTGTGTGTGTGTTCAGTGTGTGTGTGTGTCCAGTGTTTGTGTGTCCAGTGTCCAGTGTGTGTGTGTGTGTGTGTGTGTGTCCAGTGTGTGTGTGTGTCCAGTGTGTGTGTGTGTGTGTTCAGTGTGTGTGTGTGTCCAGTGTTTGTGTGTCCAGTGTTTGTGTGTCCAGTGTCCAGTGTGTGTGTGTGTCCAGTGTGTGTGTGTCCAGTGTGTGTGTGTGTGTCCAGTGTGTGTGTGTGTATCCAGTGTGTGTGTGTGTGTGTGTGTGTGTGTGTCCAGTGTGTGTGTCCAGTGTGTGTGTCCTGTGTGTGTGTGTGTGTGTCCAGTGTGTGTGTGTGTGTGTGTGTGTGTATGTGTGTGTGTGTGTGTCCAGTGTGTGTGTCCAGTGTGTGTGTCCTGTGTGTGTGTGTGTGTGTCCAGTGTGTGTGTCCAGTGTGTGTGTCCAGTGTGTGTGTGTGTGTGTGTGTGTGTGTGTGTGTGTGTGTGTGTGTGTTTTTGTGTCCAGTGTCTATATGTGTTCAGTGTGTGTGTGTCCATTCTGCATGGGTGTCCAGTGTGTGTGTTCAGTGTGTGTGTGTGTTCAGTGTGTGTGTGTGTGTTTTTGTGTCCAGTGTGTATATGTGTTCAGTGTGTGTGTGTCCATTCTGCATGGGTGTCCAGTGTGTGTTTCCAGTGTGTGTGTGTGTGTGTGTTCAGTGTGTGTGTGTGTGTGTGTCCAGTGTGTGTGTGTGTGTGTGTGTGTGTGTGTTCAGTGTGTGTGTGTGTCCAGTGTTTGTGTGTCCAGTGTGTATGTGTGTGTGTTCAGTGTGTTTGTGTGTGTTCAGTGTGTGTGTGTGTCCAGTGTGTGTGTGTGTCCAGTGTGTGTTTGTGTGTCCAGTGTGTGTGTGTGTGTCCTGTGTGTGTGTGTGTGTGTGTGTGTTCAGTGTGTGTGTGTGTGTGTGTGTGTGTCCATTGTGTGTGTCCAGTGTGTGTGTCCTGTGTGTGTGTGTGTGTGTGTCCAGTGTGTGTGTCCAGTGTGTGTGTCCAGTGTGTGTGTGTGTGTGTGTGTGTGTGTTCAGTGTGTGTGTGTGTGTTTTTGTGTCCAGTGTGTATATGTGTTCAGTGTGTGTGTGTCCATTCTGCATGGGTGTCCAGTGTGTGTATCCAGTGTGTGTGTGTGTGTGTGTGTTCAGTGTGTGTGTGTGTGTGTGTCCAGTGTGTGTGTGTGTGTGTTCAGTGTGTGTGTGTGTCCAGTGTTTGTGTGTCCAGTGTGTATGTGTGTGTGTTCAGTGTGTGTGTGTGTGTTCAGTGTGTGTGTGTGTCCAGTGTGTGTGTGTGTGTGTGTCCAGTGTGTGTTTGTGTGTCCAGTGTGTGTGTGTGTGTGTCCAGTGTGTGTGTGTGTGTGTGTGTTCAGTGTGTGTGTGTGTCCAGTGTGTGTGTGTGTGTGTGTGTGTGTGTGTGTGTGTTCAGTGTGTGTGTGTGTCCAGTGTTTGTGTGTCCAGTGTGTGTGTGATCAGTGTGTGTGTGTGTGTGTGTGTGTATTCAGTGTGTGTGTGTGTATCCAGTGTGTGTGTGTCCGGTGTGTATGTGTGTGTGTCCAGTGTGTATGTGTGTGTCCAGTGTGTGTGTCCAGTGTGTGTGTGTGTCGTGTGTGTGTGTCCAGTGTGTGTGTGTGTGTGTCCAGTGTGTGTGTGTGTGTGTCCAGTGTGTATGTGTGTGTGTCCAGTGTGTGTGTGTGTGTGTTCAGTGTGTGTGTGTGTCCAGTGTTTGTGTGTCCAGTGTCCAGTGTGTGTGTGATTGTGTCCAGTGTTAGTGTGTCCAGTGTGTGTGTGTGTGTGTTCAGTGTGTGTGTGTGTGTGTCCAGTGTGTATGTGTGTTTCCAGTGTCCAGTGTGTGTGTTTGTTCAGTGTTTGTGTGTCCAGTGTGTGTGTGATCAGTGTGTGTGTGTGTTCAGTGTGTGTGTGTGTTCAGTGTGTGTGTGTGTGTTCAGTGTGTGTGTGTGTGTGTCCAGTGTGTGTGTGTAGTGTGTGTGTGTGTCGTGTGTGTGTGTCCAGTGTGTATGTGTGTGTCCAGTGTGTGTGTGTGTGTGTCCAGTGTGTGTGTGTGTGTGTCCAGTGTGTATGTGTGTGTGTCCAGTGTGTGTGTGTGTGTGTTCAGTGTGTGTGTGTGTCCAGTGTTTATTTGTCCAGTGTCCAGTGTGTGTGTGTGTGTGTCCAGTGTTAGTGTGTCCAGTGTGTGTGTGTGTGTGTTCAGTGTGTGTGTGTGTGTCCAGTGTGTATGTGTGTTTCCAGTGTCCAGTGTGTGTGTTTGTTCAGTGTGTGTGTGTCCAGTGTGTGTGTGTGTTCAGTGTGTGTGTGTGTTCAGTGTGTTTGTGTGTGTTTTTGTGTCCAGTGTGTATATGTGTTCAGTGTGTGTGTGTCCATTCTGCATGGGTGTCCAGTGTGTGTATCCAGTGTGTGTGTGTGTGTGTGTGTGTTCAGTGTGTGTGTGTGTGTGTGTCCAGTGTGTGTGTGTGTGTGTGTGTGTGTGTGTGTGTGTGTGTGTGTGTGTGTGTGTCAGTGTGTGTGTGTGTCCAGTGTTTGTGTGTCCAGTGTGTATGTGTGTGTGTGTTCAGTGTGTGTGTGTGTGTTCAGTGTGTGTGTGTGTCCAGTGTGTGTTTGTGTGTCCAGTGTGTGTGTGTGTGTGTCCAGTGTGTGTGTGTGTGTGTTCAGTGTGTGTGTGTGTCCAGTGTGTGTGTGTGTGTGTGTGTGTGTTCAGTGTGTGTGTGTGTCCAGTTTTTTTGTGTCCAGTGTGTGTGTGTTCAGTGTGTGTGTGTGTGTGTGTGTGTTCAGTGTGTGTGTGTGTGTGTGTCCAGTGTGTGTGTGTGTGTGTGTGTGTGTGTTCAGTGTGTGTGTGTGTCCAGTGTTTGTGTGTCCAGTGTGTATGTGTGTGTGTTCAGTGTGTGTGTGTGTGTAGTGTGTGTTTGTGTGTTCAGTGTGTGTTTGTGTGTCCAGTGTGTGTGTGTGTGTGTCCAGTGTGTGTGTTTGTTCAGTGTGTGTGTGTGTCCAGTGTGTGTGTGTGTCTGTGTGTGTGTGTGTGTGTGTGTGTGTTCAGTGTGTGTGTGTGTGTCCAGTGTTTGTGTTTCCAGTGTGTGTGTGTGTTCAGTGTGTGTGTGTGTGTGTGTGTATTCAGTGTGTGTGTGTGTATCCAGTGTGTGTGTGTCCAGTGTGTATGTGTGTGTGTCCAGTGTGTATGTGTGTGTCCAGTGTGTGTGTCCAGTGTGTGTGTGTGTCGTGTGTGTGTGTCCAGTGTGTGTGTGTGTTCAGTGTGTGTGTGTGTTCAGTGTGTGTGTGTGTGTGTCCAGTGTGTGTGTGTAGTGTGTGTCGTGTGTTTGTGTCCAGTGTGTGTGTGTGTGTGTCCAGTGTGTGTGTGTGTGTGTCCAGTGTGTATGTGTGTGTGTCCAGTGTGTGTGTGTGTGTGTTCAGTGTGTGTGTGTGTGTCCAGTGTTTGATTCTCCAGTGTCCAGTGTGTGTGTGATTGTGTCCAGTGTTAGTGTGTCCAGTGTGTGTGTGTGTGTGTTCAGTGTGTGTGTGTGTCCAGTGTGTGTGTGTGTGTGTGTGTGTGTGTGTGTTCAGTGTGTGTGTGTGTGTTTTTGTGTCCAGTGTGTATATGTGTTCAGTGTGTGTGTGTCCATTCTGCATGGGTGTCCAGTGTGTGTATCCAGTGTGTGTGTGTGTGTGTGTGTTCAGTGTGTGTGTGTGTGTGTGTCCAGTGTGTGTGTGTGTGTGTGTGTGTGTGTGTGTGTGTGTGTGTTCAGTGTGTGTGTGTCCAGTGTTTGTGTGTCCAGTGTATGTGTGTGTGTGTTCAGTGTGTGTGTGTGTGTTCAGTGTGTGTGTGTGTCCAGTGTGTGTTTGTGTGTCCAGTGTGTGTGTGTGTGTGTCCAGTGTGTGTGTGTGTGTGTTCAGTGTGTGTCCAGTGTGTGTGTGTGTGTGTGTGTGTGTGTGTGTGTGTTCAGTGTGTGTGTGTGTCCAGTGTTTGTGTGTCCAGTGTGTGTGTGTTCAGTGTGTGTGTGTGTGTGTGTGTGTTCAGTGTGTGTGTGTGTGTGTGTCCAGTGTGTGTGTGTGTGTGTGTGTGTGTGTGTGTGTGTTCAGTGTGTGTGTGTGTCCAGTGTTTGTGTGTCCAGTGTGTATGTGTGTGTGTTCAGTGTGTGTGTGTGTGTTCAGTGTGTGTGTGTGTCCAGTGTGTGTTTGTGTGTCCAGTGTGTGTGTGTGTGTGTCCAGTGTGTGTGTGTGTGTTCAGTGTGTGTGTGTGTCCAGTGTGTGTGTGTGTCTGTGTGTGTGTGTGTGTGTGTGTTCAGTGTGTGTGTGTGTGTGTGTGTCCAGTGTTTGTGTGTCCAGTGTGTGTGTGTGTTCAGTGTGTGTGTGTGTGTGTGTGTATTCAGTGTGTGTGTGTGTATCCAGTGTTTGTGTGTCCAGTGTGTATGTGTGTGTGTCCAGTGTGTATGTGTGTGTCCAGTGTGTGTGTCCAGTGTGTGTGTGTCGTGTGTGTGTGTCCAGTGTGTGTGTGTGTTCAGTGTGTGTGTGTGTGTTCAGTGTGTGTGTGTGTGTGTCCAGTGTGTGTGTGTAGTGTGTGTCGTGTGTTTGTGTCCAGTGTGTGTGTGTGTGTGTCCAGTGTGTGTGTGTGTGTGTCCAGTGTGTATGTGTGTGTCCAGTGTGTGTGTGTGTGTGTTCAGTGTGTGTGTGTGTCCAGTGTTTGATTCTCCAGTGTCCAGTGTGTGTGATTGTGTCCAGTGTTAGTGTGTCCAGTGTGTGTGTGTGTGTGTTCAGTGTGTGTGTGTGTGTCCAGTGTGTATGTGTGTTTCCAGTGTCCAGTGTGTGTTTTTTTTGTTCAGTGTGTGTGTGTCCAGTGTGTGTGTGATCAGTGTGTGTGTGTGTTCAGTGTGTGTGTGTGTTCAGTGTGTGTGTGTGTTCAGTGTGTGTGTGTGTGTTTTTGTGTCCAGTGTGTATATGTGTTCAGTGTGTGTGTGTCCATTCTGCATGGGTGTCCAGTGTGTGTGTCCAGTGTGTGTGTGTGTGTGTGTGTTCAGTGTGTGTGTGTGTGTGTGTTCAGTGTGTGTGTGTGTCCAGTGTGTATGTGTGTTTCCAGTGTCCAGTGTGTGTGTTTGTTCAGTGTGTGTGTGTCCAGTGTGTGTGTGTTCAGTGTGTGTGTGTGTTCAGTGTGTGTGTGTGTTCAGTGTGTGTGTGTGTTCAGTGTGTGTGTGTGTGTTTTTGTGTCCAGTGTGTATATGTGTTCAGTGTGTGTGTGTCCATTCTGCATGGGTGTCCAGTGTGTGTGTCCAGTGTGTGTGTGTGTGTGTGTGTGTGTGTGTTCAGTGTGTGTGTGTCCAGTGTTTGTGTGTCCAGTGTGTATGTGTGTGTGTTCAGTGTGTGTGTGTGTGTGTGTGTGTGTGTGTCCAGTGTAAGTGTGTCCAGTGTGTGTGTGTGTGTGTTCAGTGTGTGTGTGTGTGTGTCCACTGTGTATGTGTGTTTCCAGTGTCCAGTGTGTGTGTTTGTTAAGTGTGTGTGTGTCCAGTGTGTGTGTGTTCAGTGTGTGTGTGTGTGTCCAGTGTGTATATGTGTTCAGTGTGTGTGTGTCCATTCTGCATGGGTGTCCAGTGTGTGTGTCCAGTGTGTGTGTGTGTGTGTGTGTGTGTTCAGTGTGTGTGTGTGTGTGTGTCCAGTGTGTGTGTGTGTGTGTGTGTGTGTCCAGTGTGTATGTGTGTGTGTTCAGTGTGTGTGTGTGTGTTCAGTGTGTGTGTGTGTCCAGTGTGTGTGTGTGTCCAGTGTGTGTTTGTGTGTCCAGTGTGTGTGTGTTTGTCCAGTGTGTGTGTGTGTGTGTTCAGTGTGTGTGTGTGTCCAGTGTTTGTGTGTCCAGTGTCCAGTGTGTGTGTGTGTGTGTGTGTGTGTCCAGTGTGTGTGTGTGTCCAGTGTGTGTGTGTGTGTGTTCAGTGTGTGTGTGTGTCCAGTGTTTGTGTGTCCAGTGTTTGTGTGTCCAGTGTCCAGTGTGTGTGTGTGTCCAGTGTGTGTGTGTCCAGTGTGTGTGTGTGTGTCCAGTGTGTGTGTGTGTATCCAGTGTGTGTGTGTGTGTGTGTGTGTGTGTCCAGTGTGTGTGTCCAGTGTGTGTGTCCTGTGTGTGTGTGTGTGTGTCCAGTGTGTGTGTGTGTGTGTGTGTGTGTGTATGTGTGTGTGTGTCCAGTGTGTGTGTCCAGTGTGTGTGTCCTGTGTGTGTGTGTGTCCAGTGTGTGTGTCCAGTGTGTGTGTCCAGTGTGTGTGTGTGTGTGTGTGTGTGTGTGTGTGTGTGTGTGTGTGTGTGTGTGTGTTTTTGTGTCCAGTGTCTATATGTGTTCAGTGTGTGTGTGTCCATTCTGCATGGGTGTCCAGTGTGTGTGTTCAGTGTGTGTGTGTGTTCAGTGTGTGTGTGTGTGTTTTTGTGTCCAGTGTGTATATGTGTTCAGTGTGTGTGTGTCCATTCTGCATGGGTGTCCAGTGTGTGTTTCCAGTGTGTGTGTGTGTGTGTGTTCAGTGTGTGTGTGTGTGTGTGTCCAGTGTGTGTGTGTGTGTGTGTGTGTGTGTGTTCAGTGTGTGTGTGTGTCCAGTGTTTGTGTGTCCAGTGTGTATGTGTGTGTGTTCAGTGTGTTTGTGTGTGTTCAGTGTGTGTGTGTGTCCAGTGTGTGTGTGTGTCCAGTTTGTGTTTGTGTGTCCAGTGTGTGTGTGTGTGTCCTGTGTGTGTGTGTGTGTGTGTGTTCAGTGTGTGTGTGTGTGTGTGTGTGTGTGTCCAGTGTGTGTGTCCAGTGTGTGTGTCCTGTGTGTGTGTGTGTGTGTCCAGTGTGTGTGTCCAGTGTGTGTGTCCAGTGTGTGTGTGTGTGTGTGTGTGTGTGTGTGTGTGTGTGTGTGTGTGTGTGTGTGTGTGTTTTGTGTCCAGTGTGTATATGTGTTCAGTGTGTGTGTGTCCATTCTGCATGGGTGTCCAGTGTGTGTGTTCAGTGTGTGTGTGTGTTCAGTGTGTGTGTGTGTGTTTTTGTGTCCAGTGTGATATTTGTGTGCTTTGACAATGTGTGTGTCTGTGTGTGTGTGTAATTAATGGGAATAAGTGTGTTTTATATTACCATACAGTATAACATATGATATATGTGTTCAGTGTGTCAGTGTCTATTCTGCATGGGTGTCCAGTGTGTGTGTCCAGTGTGTGTGTGTGTGTGTGTGTTCAGTGTGTGTGTGTGTGTGTGTCCAGTGTGTGTGTGTGTGTGTGTGTGTGTGTGTGTTCAGTGTGTGTGTGTGTCCAGTGTTTGTGTGTCCAGTGTGTATGTGTGTGTGTTCAGTGTGTGTGTGTGTGTGTGTTCAGTGTGTGTGTGTGTCCAGTGTGTGTGTGTGTCCAGTGTGTGTTTGTGTGTCCAGTGTGTGTGTGTTTGTCCAGTGTGTGTGTGTGTGTTCAGTGTGTGTGTGTGTCCAGTGTTTGTGTGTCCAGTGTCCAGTGTCCAGTGTGTGTGTGTGTGTGTGTGTGTGTGTGTGTGTGTGTGTGTGTGTTCAGTGTGTGTGTGTGTCCAGTGTGTGTGTGTGTCCAGTGTGTGTGTGTGTGTGTGTTCAGTGTGTGTGTGTGTCCAGTGTTTGTGTGTCCAGTGTCCAGTGTGTGTGTGTGTTTGTCCAGTGTTTGTGTGTCCAGTGTGTGTGTGTGTGTGTGTGTTCAGTGTGTGCATGTCCAGTGTTTGTGTGTCCAGTGTTTGTGTGTCCAGTGTCCAGTGTGTGTGTGTGTCCAGTGTGTGTGTGTCCAGTGTGTGTCTGTGTGTCCAGTGTGTGTGTGTGTATCCAGTGTGTGTGTGTGTGTGTGTGTCCAGTGTGTGTGTCCAGTGTGTGTGTCCTGTGTGTGTGTGTGTGTGTGTGTGTCCAGTGTGTGTGTGTGTGTGTGTGTGTGTGTGTGTCCAGTGTGTGTGTCCAGTGTGTGTGTCCTGTGTGTGTGTGTGTGTCCAGTGTGTGTGTCCAGTGTGTGTGTCCAGTGTGTGTGTGTGTGTGTGTGTGTTTGTGTGTGTGTGTGTGTGTTTGTGTGTGTGTGTGTGAGTTCAGGTGTATCCCTCAATGACTGTCTGTTCTTCTGCTTACCGCTACAGTGTGGAACATGGCGGAGAGAACACAATGAAACCTGGGCTTAGAAAATGTGAGTGTTGACTGCTGTGAAGAATATGACTAAGAATAAGTCTTAATTCAAGTTAAGTCAAAGTCAAAGACCACCATCATTACTTACTTGGTCATATTAAATATCAGCTGTAGTTCTACAGAAGCACAAATCAGGGACACCAACGTTTACAAAGAGTTGCTTTGACAATGTGTGTGTCTGTGTGTGTGTGTAATTAATGGGAATAAGTGTGTTTTATATTACCATACAGTATAACATATGATCATTCAACAAGTCTCCAGTTACCTTAACTTCTCCTTTTGATACCTAGAAACATCTACATTAAATGAATTAGTGAAAAGTGAGTTAACATTCTAATGTGAATGATGATGATTTCTAATATTGTGTCTGGTTTCATCCATCAGATGTCTGTGATCTCACACTGGACCTAAACACAGTAAACAGACTCCTCTCTCTGTCTGAGGAGAACAGAAAGGTGACATGTAGGAGAGAGAAGCAGCCGTATCCTGATCACCCAGAGAGATTTGAGGACTGTGCACAGGTGCTGTGTAGAGAGGGTCTGACTGGGCGCTGTTACTGGGAGGTAGAGTGGAGTGGGGGGGCTGATATAGGAGTGACATATAAAGGAATCAACAGGAGAGGAGGGGGTGAGGACTGTTGTCTTGGATACAATGACAAGTCCTGGAGTCTGTTCTGCTCTGACAACAGTTACTATGCCTGCCACAATAATAATTCCACTATCATAGACGTCCCCTCCTCCAGCTCCCACAGAGTAGGAGTGTATCTGGACTGGCCAGCCGGCACTCTGTTCCTTCTATAGAGCCTCCTCTGACACACTGACCCACCTGTACACATTCACCTCCACATTCACTGAGCCCCTCTATCCAGGGTTTTGGGTTTATGATGACTCCTCAGCGTCCCTGTAAATAAAAATAAATAATAACCTGACACACACACACTGGACACACACACATACACACACACTGGACACACACACACACACACACACTGGGCACACACACACTGGACACACGCGCACACACACAGACACACACTACACACACACACTGGAAACACACACACACTGGACACACACACACACACACTGGACACACACTGGACACACACTGGACACACACACACACACTGGACACACACATACACACACACACACACACACACTGGACACACACACACATACACACACTGGACACACACAGACACACACACACTGGACACACACACACACACAGACACACACACACTAGACACACACGCACACACACATACACACACACACACTGGACACACACACACACACTGGACACACACATACACACACACACACACACACAGACACACACACACACTGGACACACACACACACTGGACACACACAGACACACACACACTGGACACACACACAGACACACACACACTAGACACACACACACACTGGACGCACACACACAGACACACTGACACACACACACACACACTGGACACACACACACACTGGACACACACACACACACACTGGACACACACTGGACACACACTGGACACACACACACACACTGGACACACCCACACACACACAGACACACACTGACACACACACACTAGACACACACTGACACACACACACACACAGACACACACACACACTGGACACACACACTAGACACACACACACTGGACACACACACACACACTGGACACACACACACACACACTGGACACACACACACTGACACACACACACACACACTGGACACACACACACACACACTGGACACACACACACACTGGACACACACACACTGGGCACACACACACTGGACACACACACTGGACACACACGCACACACACAGACACACACACTGGACACACCCACACACACACACACACTGGACACACACACACACACTGGACACACACACACACACACACATACACTGGACACACACACACTGGACACAGACACACACACACACACTGGACACACACACACACACGAACACACACAGACACACACACACTGGACACACCCACACACACACACACACTGGACACACACACACACACATACACTGGACACACACACACTGGACACAGACACACACACGCACACTGGACACACACACACACACACACACTGGGCACACACACACACACACTGGGCACACACACACACACACTGGACACACACACTAGACACACACTGGACACACTGGACACACACTGGACACACAGACACACACACACACAGACACACACACACTGGACACACACACACACACACTAGACACACACTGACCCACACACACACTGGACACACACACACACTGGACACACTGGACACAGACACACACACACACACTGGACACACACACACTGGACACACTCACACACACACACACACACTGGACACACACACACTGGACACAGACACAAACACACACACTGGACACACACACACACACGAACACAGACACACACACACTGGACACACCCACACACACACACACACTGGACACACACACACACACACATACACTGGACACACACACACTGGACACAGACACACACACGCACGCACACTGGACACACACACACACACACACACTGGGCACACACACACACACACTGGGCAAACACACACACACACACTGGACACACACACTAGACACACACTGGACACACTGGACACACACTGGACACACAGACACACACACACACAGACACACACACAATGGACACACACACACACACTAGACACACACTGACACACACACACACTGGACACACACACACACTGGACACACTAGACACAGACACACACACACACACACTGGACAAACACACACTGGACACACACACACACACACACACACACACACTGGACACACTGACACACACACACACTCTGATACACACTGACACACACTGACACACACACACACTGGACACACTGGACACAGACACACACACACACACACTGGACACACACACACTGGACACACACACACACACACACACACACACTGGACACACTGACACACACACACACACACACACACTGACACACACTGACACACACTGACACACACACACACACTGGACACACTGGACACACACACACACACACTGGACACAGACACACACACACTAGAAACACACACACACTAGACACACACACACACACTAGACACACACACACACACACACACTGGACACACACACCCACCCAGAACAACATCAGTCTTTCCACCAGACTCCCATGAAGTTATAGTGTGACGTTGTGAGTTGACGTTAAAGTAACATTCTCAGAACATACTGCACTTGTTTTATACTGTTTTAGATGGATCCTCTGTTTAAACATTTAAACTCTGACAATAACTCAGTTAAAATACCAATGTGATCATTTGTTGTATGTCTTTTATGTTGAATAACAAATTGTACAATTATATCTGGACATACGCTCCATAGTTGTACAAGGATACAAGGATATATTGTACTTTTCATAATAAAACATACTGAAACAAGAAAAAACATGTTAATTGTGAAATGTCGTTATTGATTTTACATTTCCTCTGTCAGGTTGACGTTAACCTGCGACTGGATGCATGAAACAAATATGAAATGAAATACAAATTCATTAAATATGTGAAATTGAATTAAACAATAATGTATGTTGATGCTAATATGATGTACAATAATCAGTTATGTTTCTATATGATAACAATAGCCTAATATATTCAATATGCCATAAACTATTGTTTTAACAGTTTCACTAATTCATTCTAATTAACTTTATCATTAAGACACTATATTACACCACTCTCTCAATCTGCTCTCTCTGTTCTCTCTCGCCCTCTCTCTCTACTCTCTCTGCTCTCTTCTCTCTTTCTCTCTCTGCTCTCTCTCTCTGCTCTCTCTGCTCTCTCTCTGCTCTCTCTTCTCTTTCTTCTCTCTGCTTCTCTATCTCTCTCTCCCCCAATATCTCTCTCTGCTATCTCTCTCTCTCTCTAGGCTCTCTGCTCTCTCTGCTCTCTGGTCTCTCTCTGCTCTCTCTCTGCTCACTGCTCTCTCTGCTCTCTGCTTCTCTATCTTTCTCTCTCTCTGCTCTCTTCTCTTCACAATGTATTGTGATGATAGTTGGCCAAGCCTATGTTAACACAATGTGTTGGGATGATAGTTGGCCATGCCTATGTTAACACAATGTGTTGGGATGAGAGTTGGCCAAGCCTTTTTTACACAATGTGTTGGGATGATAGTTGGCCAAGCCTATTTTAACACAATGTATTCGTGGTGATAGTTGGCCAAGCCTATGTTAACACAAAGTATTGTGATGATAGTTGGCCAAGCCTATGTTAACACAATGTGTTGTGATTCTAGTTCCCTATTAGGCAGTATGTCTGTAAGGCTGCAGGAACGGGTGTGGTTGGAGGCGTGGCCAGCCAATGACGTTGACTACAGCAATTCAAATGGTGGAAGACATTAATGGCCCTGCTCATGCTGATGTGGCCTTTTGGCCACTAGAGGCCTCTATCATTCTCTATGGGATTACTGTTTTCCATTGGATTCTTCCTATGTTCTTGGATTTGAACTTCCTTTTGAAGACTCAACGAGAGGTTCAGGTAGGACTAAAGGTTTCCATTCTCATGGTGCATTTTCTATTAGAGTGATTCCTCACCAAACGAGGGAGTAAATACTTTTGGTATTTTCATGGAATTTATCCATGGAATGCTTGTTCGAGGAAGGATTGTTGACAGATATTTGACATTTTGTATCTTAAAGCATGTGTCACAAGTGTGACAGTGAGCCTCCATTGCTTATCATGCATACGTCTGCCTTGCTAATTGACAAATTGATCTTGTAATTTCATTGGCTGACTGTCTCTGTGTTGTTTATGTGTGTCCGCCTGGGGAAGGTGCGGGGGCTGAACAGGTTACTTTCTATTTTTACTCACTACTTGTCCTAAACTTTTATTCTCCCAACATGTTTGTTAGCTTAGCTTTGGAGCTACTTGATTGGTTCATATTTGTTCTCTTGGCAGCACGAGTAGCACCATTGTGCAAAATGTCCTTCAAATTAAGAGTCCCCATACTCTTTGACTCTTGGGATTGGACATTAGCTGGTGTAATAGTCTATAATATAAGACAGTCAAACAGTCATTTGTTTCAGGTTATAGTGTGTCTGATGCAGCTTTTATACATCATGTCCCTTCACAGTTATAGGTAGCCTAATCCTTCACTTGATGAAATATTCCTATTATCACAAACAATGAGGAATACCAATTAACATTTTAGACAGATAGACCTATACAACCTGATTCAACTAGTATAGTAACTAGATGACTAGTTGACTATTTGAATCACTAGATGTGCTGTCTTGTTAAAGGACAGATAGACCCTATACAACCTGATTCAACTAGTATAGTAACTAGATGACTAGTTGAATCACTAGATGTGCTGTCTTGTTAAAGGACAGATAGACCTATACAACCTGATTCAACTAGTATAGTAACTAGATGACTAGTTGACTAGTTGAATCACTAGATGTGCTGTCTTGATAAAGGACAGATAGACCCTATACAACCTGATTCAACTAGTATAGTAACTAGTTGACTAGTTGAATCACTAGATGTGCTGTCTTGTTAAAGGACAGATAGACCCTATACAACCTGATTCAACTAGTATAGTAACTAGTTGACTAGTTGAATCACTAGATGTGCTGTCTTGATAAAGGACAGATAGACCCTATACAACCTGATTCAACTAGTATAGTAACTAGATGACTAGTTGACTAGTTGAATCACTAGATGTGCTGTCTTGATAAAGCGACAGATAGACCCTATACAACCTGATTCAACTAGTATAGTAACTAGTTGACTAGTTGAATCACTAGATGTGCTGTCTTGATAAAGGACAGATAGACCCTATACAACCTGATTCAACTAGTATAGTAACTAGTTGACTAGTTGAATCACTAGATGTGCTGTCTTGTTAAAGGACAGATAGACCCTATAACAACCTGATTCAACTAGTATAGTAACTAGTTGACTAGTTGAATCACTAGATGTGCTGTCTTGATAAAGGACAGATAGACCCTATACAACCTGGATTCAACTAGTATAGTAACTAGATGACTAGTTGACTAGTTGAATCACTAGATGTGCTGTCTTGATAAAGGACAGATAGACCCTATACAACCTGATTCAACTAGTATAGTAACTAGTTGACTAGTTGAATCACTAGATGTGCTGTCTTGATAAAGGACAGATAGACCCTATACAACCTGATTCAACTAGTATAGTAACTAGTTGACTAGTTGAATCACTAGATGTGCTGTCTTGTTAAAGGACAGATAGACCCTATACAACCTGATTCAACTAGTATAGTAACTAGATGACTAGTTGACTATTTGAATCACTAGATGTGCTGTCTTGTTAAAGGACAGATAGACCCTATACAACCTGATTCAACTAGTATAGTAACTAGTTGACTAGTTGAATCACTAGATGTGCTGTCTTGTTAAAGGACAGATAGACCCTATACAACCTGATTCAACTAGTATAGTAACTAGTTGACTAGTTGAATCACTAGATGTGCTGTCTTGATAAAGCGACAGATAGACCCTATACAACCTGATTCAACTAGTATAGTAACTAGATGACTAGTTGACTAGTTGAATCACTAGATGTGCTGTCTTGATAAAGGACAGATAGACCTCTATACAACCTGATTCAACTAGTATAGTAACTAGTTGACTAGTTGAATCACTAGATGTGCTGTCTTGATAAAGGACAGATAGACCCTATACAACCTGATTCAACTAGTATAGTAACTAGTTGACTAGTTGAATCACTAGATGTGCTGTCTTGTTAAAGGACAGATAGACCCTATACAACCTGATTCAACTAGTATAGTAACTAGTTGACTAGTTGAATCACTAGATGTGCTGTCTTGATAAAGGACAGATAGACCCTATACAACCTGATTCAACTAGTATAGTAACTAGATGACTAGTTGACTAGTTGAATCACTAGATGTGCTGTCTTGATAAAGGACAGATAGACCCTATACAACCTGATTCAACTAGTATAGTAACTAGTTGACTAGTTGAATCACTAGATGTGCTGTCTTGATAAAGGACAGATAGACCCTATACAACCTGATTCAACTAGTATAGTAACTAGTTGACTAGTTGAATCACTAGATGTGCTGTCTTGTTAAAGGACAGATAGACCTATACAACCTGATCCAACTAGTATAGTGGCTGTGAACCAGTCTAATGGAGTGTGGCTAATGCAGATGGAAAATAACCTGTAGAGGAGGACGGTGTGACTGATGGCTGCACTCAGATCGAGGAGGATGAGGATGGTAAGAAGTCCAGAATCAGCTGCCATAAGGAGGTCGATGGTGATTTTGATAAGTGCTGTTTCGGTGTTATGACGGAAAAAGCACTTGAACACAATCATGTCGGAATTACAACTTCCCATTTTCCCTGTTTCCCACGTGAATGTGAAGCCAGCATAATACTGCATTCAAGTGCTAGTCGGTACTAGGAAACTCCCATCATTGACTGGCTAACTGGTTGAACGCATTACAGTATCCTAAGCATATAACATGATTGGACATGACCGTAATTCATTATTTTACATGAACCTGTTTAACATGTAATAAATGCATTAGGGAAGAAAATAGTGTAATTTACGCTCCAGGAAATATGAAATGGGTTATGAAGAAAGTTGTGTACTGTCGCACGTAAATGTGTGTCTTTTCTGTTCAGCAAGTCTAAAACAGTACATATAGGCATACAGCCACACATTTTAAAAACAGGGTTAAACAAAGACAACATTTCTGTCATGACTTCGGTCTGATCTGCTGTGTTTTTGTCTTTTCTCTGTGTGTTGTTGTCTTTTGAGCACATGTGCTTTGTTTTGACAGCTCTGCTGCTATTGTATGGCGTCTCTCCTCCCACTCGTTATCCTTAACTATCCTTGTTCACTTCACACCTGTTGTCAATTTATTCCTCATTATCTCCCTATTTTAGATCCTTTTGTGTTCAGTCTTTTGTCAGACCGTTGTTGTGTGTGAAGCCTTTCTCGTGACCTGGTTAGCCTTGCCCTGTCTTGCTCCTTCAAACCCTTCGTGTGCTTTGCTTTTTGTTCTACTTCTATTCTCTCCCTCTCGTCCTGCCAGGCCTGGTTTATTTTTGACTGTCTGCCCAGGCTGCTTCTTTCCTGTTGGGACTTGGATGTACTACCCCAGACCATCAGTGTGACTCGGACACTGCATCTGGTGATGCTGTTTTTGGTTTCTTTTGAGAGGTGCTCTCCTGACCCAGTGGATATTTTTGGACTTTCTTTTTTGGGTTCCTGTTATATTTTATCTTGAACCTTTTTGAGAGCAAAATAAAACACTCTTTACCTGCAACTGAATCCGTGACCCTCCCTGACAATTTCTGTATATTCATAACGTTGAATTAGCCATAAAGAAGAACACAAATGAAATATAGACTATCGTGTCTATATGGTTGTTGCAAAGGCTTGTGTGTAGCCTACTGGTTAAATGTGTCTTTTCTCACCAATTAAGCCACACAAAAACGCACAACATTTTCTGAAATGCATTATGTACATATATGCAGGAATTGAATGTGAGACTGTGTTGGACTGAGACATACACTGGACTTTCCATCCTCGGACATCCCAGGATGACCCCCTGAGGACTCTTTTTAAAAGGTTAAAGGTTAGACAGGTTTAAAACAGTTGTTTCAAAGACACTAGCGACACCCTTGTGTACATATAGTTCCCTTGTGTGTAACAGACCCCTTAGATGAGCAACCTGTTGAACATAGAAATATGGATGGCTGAGAACTCTTTTTAAAAGGTTACAGGTTAAACAGGTTTAAAACAGTTGTTTCAATGACACATCAAACACACACATACACACCCCAACGGACCAATGTCTCTTGTGTAGATAGAGAGAGAGATGAACAGATCGGGGAGACAGACAGAGACAGAGATTTAATTAAAGTGACTAGTCTTCCATTATTAAAGTGGCCAGTGATTCCATGTCTATGTACATAGGGCAGCAGCCTCTAAGGTGAAGGGTTGAGTAACCGGCTGGTAGCCGACTAGTGATGTTTATTTAATCCTTTTAGAAACGTTTAAATGAACCACATGGATTCTAACTGGGTACTCAGCTAAAACTAGACAAATACACTTTTCTTTTTGTCTTTGGGACCAAATAAATTGATACCAACAGTGGACAATTCCCAGCAAAAGCATGGGGCTCCAACTGTCAAGAGGAGAATAGGGGGAGTTTTCCCCTTGGAGAACCCAGAGTGCAACACTGAAGAAAAACATATTGGAGAATAACAACAATCTAGTGTTAATTTTGTCACCTATTTTTAATTTAGTCTTAGTCTTAGTCTTGTGCCAAATGTCCTTGTTAGTTTTAGTCATATTTAGTCATTCACATATCTTTTTTTGTTAGTCAAGTTTTAGTCGACTAAAAGTCTCGTAATTTTAGTCTAGTTTTAGTCAAAAGAGAACTCAAGGTATCTTAGTCAAGTTTTAGTCGACTAAAAGTCTCGTAATTTTAGTCTAGTTTTAGTCAAAAAAGAACTCAATATATTTTAGTCAAGTTTTAGTAAAAAAATGTTAGTCTTTTTTTTTTAAATAACACATTATTACTGAGATTATTTCTGATAAACATTTCAGTAAAAAAGTGTTTCACATATCTCAAATATTGGTTAAATGTCATAATTACCTGACAAAATACACTTGTTGAATGATTTTTGTTGAATGCAACTGTTAAATGTGTCTGGTTTTCAATTTCTGATTTAGGCGACACATTTACAAATGATGAACCTGTTCTGAAGAGTATTTTATTTTAACCAACACAATTCAAAGGCTGGGGCCCAACAGACTCCGACTGGACAAGTCTCATGTCTGGACAAGTCTCATGTTTCTGTTCAAAGCAAATAAATATACCCAGAAAAACTGAAAAGAATAGGCCTACTTTACTGTGGGTCTAAAATACAACCTATTTACAGTCTAGGTTGATCTTGAGAAATAACAAATAAGATTTAACAAGGCTTTAACAAGGCTCAACAATTAACAGTTCTGCTGTTACTACAGCTGCTGATACTAAAGCTTACTACAGCTGCTGAAACTTCAACTTTAGGAATGAATTAAACAATCAAGTTCAAAGGCAATATTTGCAACAGTAAATCCATTACAAGGTAGAGTGCTAGAAAATAAAAATTGTGTGCTGTTTAATTGAGGGTTATTTAAAGTTAAAAACTATAACCAAACTTTAACCAGAGCAGTATGCAGTTATCACTCTAGACTTTGTTAAGTTTTAGAAAAGCACTTCTTTCTAATGCTCTGTTGGCGGCGCCACTTGAAAGGTCTCCAGTTAAACTAAAGACCCGCTCTGCAAAAGTTGAAGCTGGCATTGCCAGAAGGTCTAATGCCAGAGGTTTCAGCAGTGGATACATGGTGGAGCTTTGAGAAGACCAGAAATCCATGCCGGATTCTTCTGGGTTTGCATGGGACAGGGCTTCTTTGAATTTTTGGACCTCTTGTCTGATGGAGGCCTTGGAGGTCTTTGGCTTTGATAATGGCCGATGGGCACTAAAAACCTGAATCTAGGCCGCTTTGCAGAGGCGCCTCTGAGACCTCTGCATTTCCAATGTCCTCATCATCTGTCACCTCTTCCTGGTATGGTACACTGCAGTGATGTACTCTTCAGCTTTACGGTGGAGATTCTGTATGTCGTCATTATCATTGTCAATCAGGGTCTCTGCTGACACACTAGCGTCAACAAAACAAGCAGCTGCAGCAAGAGGAGAGAACTTGCTTGCCGACACATCCAGAAAACAGCTGAAGCGTAAATCCATGTTTGCAGACATCTTCTGTGCCAGTGTAGCTACATCCCTGTAGCTCCTGGCATGAGCAAGGAGAAGTCTGAAAGGTGGCTCCTCAAGTCCAGTAGTGCAGGGACAACCAGGGAGAAACAACACGTGTCACTTTCAAGCACCTTTGTGTGTTCTGCAAACGGAAGGAGCAAATCTTTGAGGATGGCCACCTTCTGCCATTCACTGGGCAGAAGGCAGTCCCAGCCCATGGTGTCAGCCACTGATGTCACATGGTCCTTTACTTCAAGTAAACGAGACAACATCAAAAGAACTGGACCATCTGGTTTCACAGTCTTTGATGAGAATGAGTCCACATTGTTCCAGCAACCGTTCTGTGGCAACAGATTATTTGAAAACTGTCTCACCAGATGCCGGACCTTGTCCAGTAGACGTTTGATTGCTTGTTCCTTCTTGACCATGTTGACGACAAGCTGAAGGGTATGGACCACACCTGGGGTCCTCTCAAGGTTCCATATCTGATAGAAAGTTTAACACAAAACAACAATTATTTTTAATTAATCCTACAATAACTATTAATCTATACAATAGCACTTTATCACTACATGAAATTAATTAAACATATTTATTTCAGATTCTTTTAGATTCAATATCAAATATCTATTACAGTGAATAAGCTCTCTATAATAACAAACATCATTCACAGACTGACCTTTCGCCTGCCTCTTCCTCTTCATCACTATCCTTGGAATCGCTCTCATCAGAACTGGTGTCCTCTTCTTCGACGTGAAATGCAGAAACCATGTTGCTTCCATTATCAGTTATTATCATGATAATGTTTTCGTTTGGGATCCCCCATTCTTCTGTGCACTCCTCCACGAGAGTGACAATAGAATTAGCAGTGTGTGGGTGAACCATTTGCTTTAGGTTTAGTAGTGTGTTCAGCTTTACTGTCCTGAACATTGAAATAGCAAGCACTGACAGCCAGGAAGGAGGCTGTGAGCCACTTTTTAGTCCATATGTCAATGCCAATGGTTACTTTGCGGGCCATAGCCAGTCTGTTTTTGAATTTGACCTTTTCAGCTAGGTACATTTGGTCCACTAGATTTGTAATTTGGGTATTTTTGGCACAGTCAGTCTTTTTTATCTATTTTCTCCATCATGTTGATGAATTCCTCATCTTCTACTGTCCGTGGAGGGTGGGCTGTCCGGCTACCCATTTAGCTATAGCCTCCTCTTTAATGCGTTGTTCCTGGGAGTCTGGCTTGTACTTGATGTGAGAAAAGAGTGCACCTGACATAGATGGCCTCTCCTCTTTCCTGGCTGGTTGCTTGACCACATCTGGAATCTATGGTAAGAATAAATACAATGAGGCCTCATTAAATGCAATAATATCAGGAACACAAGTGTTATAGTGGAAATAAATAACTTAATGAAAAACCTAAGATCAAAACTGTAGGTGGATATATATTTTTTATATATTATGTAAATGACCAACTGAATGCAAGTTATACATGGTATTGCACACACCATTATTGATGATATTTGGAGCAATATTACATGTAATTGTTCAACTTGATTCCCTTACATATAAATTTGCTTTATGCCTAATTACGTTCATTTTGATTATGATGTGATTGTGACAGAGGTTTCAGGTTGGGAGTGCTGAGTTTTTTCAGTCACCACTTTTGAATAAGAAACAATATCAAGACTATAAAACTTGTCAAAACTCCGCGAATCACAACAAGTGTATCAGTGAGAACAGTCGTTTAAACAGCGCATACACTGAACTTGACTGCACATCACATTTTTGACTTTATTGATACTGCTTTTAATCGTAATGCAACGGACCGGTCAACGGGACATAAATGAAGCCTTTAAAGAAAAGGGTTATTAGGCTGTCATGTACACAATAAAAAAAAGAGCCTGCGCAGCGACAGGAAAGAGAATTTAACACAAAAGCCTGCCTTGTGCTAGACGGTGGACATGCGCTCAGGATTTGTTTTCTTTTTTGCGGCGTGTGGATGAATTCTTTCTACGCACACACCATTTTATGTAACACTCAGTGCGTATGTTTTTTATTAAAATTACTACATGGCTTGGTTAAATTCTAATGTAGAATGCGGTGGTCTGTTATTTCTTGATATATATATATATAAGCATTCCTAGCAACATATGCTGGTGAGTACAGTACAACTCGGACAGGTCTGATTTCTTACCAACTTAACGTCCTGATAGAAATGTAGTGGATATGTTACAATGCATATCAAGTTATTCATAGTCTGGTGGATTTGTATTTCTTGATAACACACCGTTGCCATGGAAAACAGAGCGTTGCCATGGACACACAGAGCGTTGCCATGGACACACAGAGCGTTGCCATGGACACACAGGATTCTAACCGGATTTATTTGGGAGGTAGCCATGTAATAAGCGGGATCCGCTTCGCGTCGGGGTCCTAATCAGCCTGTCGGGGTTGAATTCGCTATAACAACCGCCTCGCTCTACATTATCCCTTACATCATTTAACATAAAAATACAACTTTTGAAATAGCCAACTCAAAGTGTTTATTACAAATAAATGAATAAATGTTAATGAACAAACATGCATTTACAGCACTTTCCGGCGCCCGTGTGATGTGAAGACCCACACATGCATGTGGCAAAATAACATACATTATACAGGTTATATATATTTTATGTGCCAAACACCATAGCTAACTTGTTGATTTACAGCGTAGATGCCTAAAATCAGCATTAACTTATGAGACGTTAATTTAGGTTAACTTACCTGAATGTGTGCGTGGTTAGCCTTTAGATGTCGTTTAAGGTTGGTGGTGTTTTTCCCTGATATTTCCCAGTGTTTCCCGTCAGTTATGATGACACATTGTGACTTTTTGTCAGTATCATTGTACTTAAAATGCGACCAAATATCGAGCCTCTTCCTTCCATCTAGCATGTGGTCGTCGCTCGTCACTCGTGTTCGCGGTGTTCTGCAGTTTCCTGTTGCAGCATCAGGCTGGCAGATCAGGCTGGCAGCATCAGGCTGGCAGCAACAGGCTGGCAGCAACAGGCTGGCAGCATCAGGAGTATGAAACCTGTACTTGAGCAACAGCGCCAACTCATTCGGAATATTTTCAAGGCGTAACAGCTGATGAAAAAAGCAGAGACGATTGTAGACGAAAATGAAGAGAGATTTTATCTTAGTTTTTTATTTTATGCAAAACATTTTCGTCTCGTCTTTTTTCGTCAACAATAATGCATGTTAATTTAGTCTTAGTCAGCGTTTTTGAACAGTGGTGCAGTCTCGTCATCGTCTCGTCTTAGTCATGGAAAAAAAAAGGTCGTTGACGAACATATTTTGTCTCGTCTCGTCTGACGAAATTAACACTAGCCCATAGGCTAGGCGCAGCTTGGCTATATATTATAATACATAGGCCTACGTGTATATCAACATAGCTTACATATATATGGATTATATATACAGTATATAGAATGCTATTACATATATTACTTTACCTGCATTCCTTCTGTTGGATATAGGCCTACCACTGAGTCATATATTTTATTTATCCTTTATTTAACCAGGTAGGCTAGTTGAGAACTAGTTCTCATTTACAACTGCGACCCGACCAAGATAAAGCAAAGCAGTGGGACAATAAACAACAACACAGTTACACATGGAATAAACAAACGTACAGTCAATAACACAATAGAAACATATATATACAGTGTGTGCAAATGGAGTAAGGAGGTAAGGCAATAAATAAGCCAATAGTAGCAAAGTAATTACAATTGATCAATTGGAGTGATAGATGAGGCAGATGATGATGTGCCAGTAGAAATACTGGGGTGCAAAAGAGCCCAAAAAGTGAATCAAAACAATATGGATGAGGCAGGTAGTTGGATGGGAGTGAAGGAGGCTTTGTTGAGAAATAGGAAGCCCATTCTAGATTTAATTTTGGATTGGAGATGCTTAATATGAGTCTGGAAGGAGAGTTTACAATCTTACTTTTACTAACGTTTAAGAGCAGTTGGAGGCCACGGAAGGAGAGTTGTAATGGCATTGAAGCTCGTTTGGAGGTTTGTTAACACAGTGTCCAAAGAAGGACCAGAAGTATACAGAATGGTGTCGTCTGCGTAGAGGTGGATCAGAGAATCACCAGCAGCAAGAGCGACATCATTGATATATACAGAGAAAAGAGTCGGCCCGAGAATTGAACCCTGTGGTACCCCATAGAGACTGCCAGAGGTCCGGACAACAGGCCCTCCAATTTGACACACTGAACTCTATCTGAGAAGTAGTGGGTGAACCAGGCGAGGCAGTCATTTGAAAAACCAAGGCTGTTGAGTCTGCCGATAAGAATACGGTCATTGACAGAGTCGAAAACCTTGGCCAGGTCGATGAATACGGCAGCACTGTGTTTTATGGGTGGCGGTTATGATATCATTTAGTACCTTGAGCGTGGCTGAGGTGCACCCGTGACCACCTTTCCGGTTTCTGTAACATAAGAATTGATCTGTTACATCAATTATTTAATAGAATCCCACAATGTTTACGACATTTAAATGAAAGTAACATTGCGCAATATAAATTTATGAATAGTTAAAAAATGTAATCAGAAAATTCAGAAACATAGTCTATTACGTCACGGGCATTGCGACGCACATAAGCAAAACAAACTCTGACCGAACGACCAAACCGAAGACGTGGCCAAACGCTGTGCCATCATGTACGTGCATGTTCACAATTCTCCCACTATGTCAGACCTGCCTGCATAAGTGAATGTTTTACATCTAATTTTAATAATAATAAGGTGTTGCTAATAGTAGCGTTAAGAGGATGTCACTTGCAACTGGCCTGTTCAGGATGGGACAACCCCCATGTCAATAGGAGCATTTCCAAGTTTGCAGCTTAACACACAAGGGCTATGCATTATTCTCCCCAAAAGATGGCATGGGTCATAACTGGGTCAGCATAATAAAATACCACAATAATCACTTCAATCATTCTGTGTTCATACTTTTGATGATTAATTACAAGTGTCTGTAGATTCTAGGCAACATTCTATTTCAACTAACCTGTTTCATCTGCAGCAGATGGGAGAGTCAGTTCTTGTACTCAAGTACAAGTAAAGTAGCCCTCTGGAAAACTACTTGAGAGTAAAGAAGTAACTGGTCAAAGTACTCAGTACTAGTTAAGCATTTGTACATCTCACACATACGTAAGGAATTGTTGACTTAAAAGCCCATGACTAATGTACTGATGTAGCTCCATCAGGATGCAAATGATTACTTGAAGACAAGGATAACCTTTGTGTTTCTTTATTAACTAAACTAATAAGCACACACAAGCACAGCACATTACAGTTTAACAATGTTTAAATTGGAAATCACCAGGTGAAACAATAAATCGTTCTCCCTGCCAATGGTTCTGTAAAAAGCAGAGGGATGGGGCTGGAGAAATGTAACCATGTTTCCAGGCTATAGTCCAGTGGTGTCAATCTCATTCCATGGAGAGCCTAGTGTCTGCTGGTTTTAGTTTTTTCCTTTCAATTAAGACCTAGACAACCAGGTGAGGGGAGTTCCTTACTAATTAGTGACCTTCATTCATCAATCATGGGAAGAGCGAGAACCCACAGACACTCGGCTCACCCGTGGAATGAGTTTGACACATGCTAGTGTATGTTTACATTTACTTTGTTTACAAACATTGGAGTAGAAAAAAAACGTACATTTTGGGATCTGATGTGGTACAGCAGTTCTATGTTCATGAGGCATTTATAAATTATATTCTACAAGAATCCCAAAGTGGATGTAGAAACTGCAGATGGGCCATTTAAAGGGGTGCATCGGATCTGGTCATGTAACCGGGCAAAAGCAGGAACAGACGAGCGCCCTTCTCAAATCTGGCCCACATCATCACATTGTCAAAAAGGCAGAAACATAAAAGTTTATTTTCCATAAAATGTTTCAAACAATCTTTCCTTAGGAAGGCAGATAAAGCACATATGCCAAACAAATGGAATCACTTTTCACCCAGTGCAAACTGCACCCACCCAAATGAACACAGATAGTAAAACAGAAACATAGTTATTGTGACACACAAACATACTACTGACTTTGTCCATGCAGCTCCCAAGGCCATGCATGAAGGTCTGCAGAAAGGATCTCATCTGCAGATGGTATTGCTGAATCTGGTACCAGGGTGTTGTACTCCTCTATGGCAGCTGTCAATTTGGCCTTTTCTTCCAATATCTTCCTGTGCACAGGGTGTCTTTTCTTGCATCCATCTGTCATCAAAACAGAAGGAGAATGGAATTATGTGTTCAATTGCATGGCTTTGAAATGAAAGAGAAATGAAGTGTGTGCAATTCAATATTCCTGAAATGTAACAAACCTGTCTGCCGGTAGAGGTTCTGTTTCCTTTGTTTGATGCTGAGAAACAGGACTTCAGTTGTTCTCTGTAGTACCTGGGGACCATCCATGTTCTCATTGGTTTCCTCTGAAATACAATAAATCTATAAATGAACAAGGTATCTCCAACGGTGAGTAGTCCCACTCACTTCCTGGAGGAACATGTAACACATGATGTGTTATGTGGAGGGGGGGTGAGTGAGCCCCAACCTGGAGAACCAGGGAATGTTCTGTCTGCCTCCTACCTGTCCACCTGTCTGGCTTGACTGCACCTGCCGGTGGAATACACCCTCTAAGGGTTAGCTCTCAGGGTCATTGGAGTACGCGAGCCTCTCCACCACGTCAAGGTGACAGTCCAGGAGATTTGTTTTGTTCTATCCATTTACCTGTATTAGCCCATTGCTGAACCTCCGTTGTCCAGTTGTACAGAGTCTCATGGCCTACACCCAAATCACTCTTAAACTTCTCCAGAGTCTGGGTCTCCTCCTGGAGTTTTGCTGTTGTCTGAGAATTATGACAAAAACAAAACAGAATAATTAATTATTTTTTAAATAAATTAAATGTATAGATATAATACTTCTAAAATAAATGTATTGATCCACACAACACAACTTCCAGTATCTTCTGGACAATGCTCTGTGCAGGTTGTTCTTCTTCCTTCTGTTCCACCCCATGGCCTGGATGCTTAGCATGTCTGTTCTCGCTAGAAAAGCCAAATAGAACTCCTTATTCCAGATAAGTACTAACATAGCTGAATAGAACCTTAAAGAAATAGTTTTCCCTCCTTTGGACATTTGCTTGGAACAGATTGAAACGTAAATGTTTCAATCATCATTGCAGATAAATACGCCATCAAAGAATCCTTTATCATCAGTCCATGAAAGGATACATGAAATACATTATATATACATATATGACATATGAAATAGCAATCAACCTCAGTAACTGATTGTGGGACACTTGACAACGTTGATCATTCATTTCATTACAAACTCAAAACATTTAAGCTAAAAATGAACTCAACTTCATTTGAAAACGTTCACACTGGACAAAGAAAAGGCAATCCTTGTTTTGATTGTTTAAATGATATAGAGTATGGGGTTATTTCATCAATAGTTTTACATACCCTTTTTTGAATCGATACAGCTTCTTGTTCCGTCCACTGACACTGCAAGCATGCCGGGGGAACAGGCTGGGCAGTCAAAGTACTGTATATCACAGACCTGATCAATTTCAGAAGCGGCAGTACGTCCACTCAAAGAAGCTTTGTTGAAAAGTGTCCCCACAGATCATTCCCCTTCTGGTAAGGGAAAAATACATATAGAAAATATATGAAATAACTTACAACAACACTATAAACAAAGGTATTATAATTCACTATGGCTGACTGGATTAGAGTTAAAGCAGGGCCAGTGCACAGTGTTGACAGCAAAGCAGGTGAAATCCAAGGCAACAGTAGGACCAGTACTTATGTTGTAAAGAGCAGGAAATATTATTGGATACAAGAGGGGCACAGATAAGGGGCATGGCAGGACACTGGTGCAGGAGGCCAACACATACTGTAGCAAGAGACCTGCAGTTAACCTAGTTGTAGTACTGGAAATACATTTTGTTACAACGCTCTGTGTAACATAACTTGAACATATTGTTAACCTGAAGTCATACATTGGTAAAGCTGAGTATCATTTCTTGTTACCCTGCCAAAGAAGTCAGTTCGCTGCTCCAAAATCTGCATAAACGCCAGACGGGACATTCCTGGGGCTGACACATTCAGCTCCTCAAAAGAGCTGAACAGATCTAGCTGGTATATGGTGTCACAGATGACAGTGGCAGCCCAGTACCCATCCTTCATCAGATCAGTTTGCTGTCCAGGTGCTAAGACAGGTTGTGCAGGTCAGCACAGGCACTGTGACATTGTAGCGACCTGGAGGAAAAACATGTAGTCTGAATAAATGTTGTTTTCCATTGCATTGCTACATCACTGTTTGGTTCTTGTAGATATTGCACATAACATGTATTCCTACCAGGATTATGTTTCAGGGCCAACATGGATGGTGCTTGTCAGGCAACCACATATCACCTCTGGTACGTCCAATGGTAAGAAACAATCTAGGGACAATATTTATATACAACAATAAACAAGAATACATTTGAACTTTGATATAATACATTCAGCCGCCAAAAAAAAATGAAACACACTCTGCACAATCTATGGTGTGACAAGCCAAAAACGTCATTTGATTCTACAGTAAATTCAACTACAGGGCAGCCCAACATATTGAGGAAAGTCTGAATTGGAATATCACACAATAGAACTTGATCCCGTCGTTGAATAGACATTCTGAATGTTCTTAAAACAGCAGAAACACACTGAGTGTACAAAACATTCTCTTTCCCTGACAGACTGACCAGGTGAAAGCTATGATCCCTTATTGATGTCACCTGTTAAATCCACTTCCAGTGTAGATGAAGGAGAGACAGGTTAAAGGAGGATGTTTAAGCTCTTGAGACAATTGAGACATGGGTTGTGTATGTGTGCCATTCAGAGGGTGACTAGGCAAGACTAAATATTTAAGTGCCTTTGAACGGGTATGGTAGTAGGTGCCAGGTCCAATGGTTTGTGTCAAGAACTGCAACGCTGCTGGGTTTTTCACGATCAACATTTTCCGTGTATATCATGAATGGTCCACAACCAAAAGGACATCCAGCCAACTTGACACAACTGTGGGAAGCATTTGAGTCAACATGGGCCAGCATCCCTGTGGAACGCTTCGACACCTTGTAAGGTCCATGCCCTGACGAATTGAGGCTGTTCTGAGGGCAAAAGGGAGTGTAACTTGCAATATTAGGAATATTTTGTACTCAGTGTATTTTGATTACAGATTAAACTCTCCTCAAAGGCAAATGCTTCCAGCTTTGACAATTCCAAACAGTGGTTACAAAAGGAAAGACAGTGTAAACATTCCAATAGTGGATTTGAATGAATTCAGCGAAGACTAATTCCATAATGTGGAACGGCAGATTGCTTCATATTAAAGGAAATGTGCAGGGAAAAGCACTGCCAGGAGTTTGTTATTGCACTCCCTACAGAAGTATTTGGACAGTGATGCTAAAATGTTGAATTTGTCTCTATACTCCAGCATTTTGAATTGCATTGTCGAGAAGCTACTGGCAAATAAGCATTTCGTTGGATGGTGTTACCATCCGTATCCTGTACATACGACTAATAAAACTTGCAACTAGACATATAAAGTGCTGTCATTTCAAAACGGTAAATCAGAAAAGTCTGAAAATACCCTGAAATAAAAGGTGACATTCTGTACTGTAACCTCGTATCAAACAGTTGATCTCAAATTCGAAATTCTGGAGACTAAGAGCCAAATTTTTTTTTAAATGCATCACTGTCAAAATAAAGATGTAGTGCAGTATAATTCAGTTTTTGAAAGTAAAACAATTTAAACATACCTATTTCTTCATCAATGTTGAAAACTGGAGTGGATTCCAATCCACTGGTCCTTGTCTCTAAAATAAGATATGCACAAAGGATTAAACTTAAAGGGGCATTCAGAAGTTGATAAAGCCATTTCTGGACTTATTTTAATGATATATACCCATTGATTCTAGAAGATTATAACTTATTAATGTCTAGTGAGTTTAATTCAACTGTCGTAACCCATCAGAACCCAAACTAGAAGCTTGTTTTAGTCAATGTTTGCAAACAAAGTACATGTAAAAAACACTGTATAGCCTTAAAACATGGTTAAAACTATTATTGTAATAACATTGATGGGAAGTTATTGCATCCATAGCTGTCTATACATTGAAAGTAGTTACATTTCCCCAACCCCATCACTCAGCTTGTAACCAAAACAGGGGAAGGGAGTGTGCTTTGTTATTGTTTCAACTACCGATTACATACATACATACATACATACATACATATAATACAAATATAATACAAGGCCACTGAATAACAAGGAATTGTATTGATGAATCTATTCAATCGCTCATCAATACCCGATTCTTCCTCCTCAGTGACTGGCCCAAAATGTTGCACTAGTCTGGCTCTTGATGTACTGGCCCTTGGAGCTGAAAAAAATTGTAATAAAAAGATTTTTAATTCAAAAGATTTGCTGGAGTTCTGACTCTCCTTTCATTAAATATGTATTTTCATCAGAGGACAGACAACAGTTAGAGACAGGAAAGGTGGGATCAGACCATGTAATGTATTATGTGCTGTGGGTAGATGGTACTAGACCGGCCCTATGGCACGGCAACAAACGCTTGATATGCCATGATACAGTATGTTTGAAAGGAAAAAGTCAGATCAGGGACCAATAAAATGAAACACCTAGACGGGATGAAACTTACCAAGAGAAGTGGATGTAGTTGCCTTCCTGGGTTGAGAACAATCTGTCCTCTCTCATCCCTTTGTCTCCATCTGAACCTAATCCCTGGAGGCTTGTTTGTCTGTTTCTTCTTATTTTCCTAAAAAGTGCATTTCAATTATCATGGCTGGCCCACTAATAAAAGTCTCCCACAAGCATGGCTTGCTTGTGCACATATGAACCACAGGTCATATCACGGAGTCTAGGTTTAAATTCCCATTTGTGCCATGTGGGGTCTACTTTGACAAACAAAAAGCAATGATGAATCATAATGCTGTGGTGCTGGGGTTATATTAGTGCACATATGGGGGCTATAGGGGTTACATTACCGGTAATGTACGACTTGTTACATTACCTGTTCTGGGTTGAGCTCCTCAGCAAGCTGTTCTGCCTTTTAATAGCCTTCATCCAGTTGGGCTTGTGGGTTCTTCTCTTGGTTGAGCTCCCAGCAAGCTGTTCTGCCTTTTAAATAGCCTCATCCAGTTGGGCTTGGAGGTCCTCAGAGGCCATACCATCTCAAAAGAAACATAAAGAGACAACTTCCAATCCTAACACATTCCTTCACATAGATGCAGACATGGGAATATATAGCCTAATGTATAGGTGGCTAAAATAATAAGTGAGAATGATATCCAAATATATGCAAGTAATGCAACAACAATATCCACACATTCTGTTGTGTATGCAACTTTCTTTATTCACCTTAGTTCACGTAACCTTCCTTAATGGTTTAACACGTTTATTAAACCAAACACTTGAACAAACACAAAAACAAATGTGTATGCATGCTGTATTTCTGACAACAAGGAGGCCGAGCTGGCGACCTAGCTGTTATCTGTCCAGGGTCCAGACATCTGGTGGGGCCAAACATCTACAAACAACAAATGTCACTTGATCGGATGAGGGAACCGTTCTTGTTCTTCTAGTAACTTTCCGGTAGACTAGAAGCTTTCCGGTGTGTTGCTGCTCGTCCACGCCGGTATTGCACTTGATTTCTCGCTCTCATAACCGTAGATGCAGCCAAGTGGAAATCCAAAAGCTTTCTATGTATTCCGCACTGACGGTGACTTTAACAGCAGAAGGTTTGTAGTGAAAAGGTGGTTCCAGTCAGAGCCATGTATTTCCACTCAGCTCATAGTACAACTCCGTATTTTCAGTTACATTCTGGTCAATAAAAATGCTTTACACGTTTGTTTTTTTGTAAGTAATACATGGAACTACAACCGAATAAAACCCCATTAACCATCATGCATTGCTTACATTCATTCTATAATGAAAAGTCTGTTCAGAAAAATCGAAAACAGTACATATAGGAATACAACTACAGTGTTTTAATATGGATTAAATAAAGATAAAATATCTATATATTCATAACGTAAAAACATTCTAAATGAAACACAGGCTATCGCGTTTATGGTTGTTGCAAAGGCTTGTGTGTCGCCTACTGGTTAAATAAAAGAAAAGTGTCTTTTCACACGAATTGAACCACAAAAATGTACAAAAACGCACGGAATCTGCTGAAACGCATTATGTCCATATATGCGCGAATTGAATGTGAGGTTGGGCTGGAATAGCATATAGTTAATATACTAACTCGATGCAATGATATACTATGAAGTACATCAAGATAGCACAAGCAACACATTTTGTCATACTTAGTTAAAACAAATGGTGTATATATCTTAAGACCAATAAGCATACTACATAGTGAAATGACTCCACAAATAGTCTGGTTAGTCAAGCCGGGGTCGTTACAATATATTGATGAAAAACCCTACATTACGCGTTGTACTACGTTATAAGTTGTTAACTTCATGGGGAAAGGATTTATTCAGTAAATATAGCATCTCATCTACTACTGCGAAAAACACATTTTCAGGCCTTAGGGGCAGTTTTCTCTAAATGTATTACCCTGACGGAAAACATCACATAAGCGTTTAGACTTTCATATAATGCTTTTAACCTTTTCTCTATCAAATGATCCATAAAGACCCTACGTCCGTCTACGGATGGGTTGTTTAAGTTGCACCTTATTATTTTCCCAGTATTTACTTTATCAAATCTCTAGTAATCAATTATACACATATAAAATGTATCATTTTT